>OZ020540.1:16798954-17363954 GCA_963971435.1 Lasius platythorax
CGTTTTCGATCGATATGAGTGAGTTGCGTACGCAACTTTGCTATTTTTTTTTGTTCGAGTACGAGTATAATTTCAATTCATATACCCGTTCAATTAATCTTGCGCTATTTATGCGCGCGACGTATAGAAAACTTGTCCGCACACAATGATAAATGCATATACGTGATTCTGTCACCTTGCCGTTTCGCATTTCGCATTTTGCATAATTCTTCGTCCTCTGTTATTACAGGAAAGCTTGGAAGAGCGAGTGCAAGAACTGGAACAAGCGTTGCTGGCGGAACGTATCGCGGCTCAACGAGACCGAGCGACGATCACAAAATTGCAGCGGCAGATTAACAAGGTATGTTGTTCTTTTCAAGACGATAAAGTCGTCTCGCAGTGAAAGCGAAAAGTCGGGATAAAAATGAAAGACTTAATTGAAGTAAAAATATTAATATTCATCACTCTTCTCGAGGGGGTTTCGAAAGATAAAAGTTATCTCTATCTAATACGATTAAAAGGAAGTTGGTGACATGAGAAATTTATTCATAATACAATGATAGGAATATGCGATAACTATTATTTTACTCACGATATTGAACTATCCAATTTTATAATAATGGCGAGAAATTTAAATGGAATAAAAAAAATAAATATACAAATAAATGTCCCAAACAAAATTTTATAATTTTCTGAAAAGGGCTTGCATATCGCACTTGAAATTTTTATCTCAATAAATTTTCACTTTATCCCGCAACTCTATATCGCTTCTCTATATCGAGACGAAACTAAAGTGGTGGTAAGATACGTTAGTGTCTTACCCGAAGCCACGCGTATCGAGTAGTATCCAACTCGATCAAACTTCGGGAGCTAGTTCTATCCGTTCGATCGGCCGAAGCATCTGAAAACTATGGTCTCCGTCTTGCGCGGAGTCGCCGATCCGTTAAACTTGGCTCGCTCTCACCGGAACGGAGATTGCAATTGCGAGGACGGTTCGAGTGGTGTGGTGTGGTAGTCTCGATCTCTGGTCCAGACTCTCTTGCACGCGCGGCTGACTGCGCCGGCTCTCTGCGGTGCGGTGGCATTCGGCGCCGCGTTCGCCGTATCAGATAACGGCGACCCTCGTAAACCAGACCCCGCAGACTGCAGAAATGGTCCCCGGTCCCTCCGAGATAGGGAGAAGGGAGGGCGTCCCTGCCGTAATCACGTTTCTCTCCTTTCGCGCAGTTTATTCGCGTTATGTCACTTCCAGGGAGAACGTCCTAACGCCCGGCGCTCCGGTAATCGCCGCCGACTGACTTATTCCGTTGCCGTTGATAATCTCACGACGCCCGGATCGTTTGATACGTTATTACCGATCGGCAGCGCTGATTATAATGCGAAATTATATCATCCGGAAGTGTTACGGTTTAACTTATCAATGGCTTATTATGATCAAGTTAATTAATCGTTTAAATTCTAATATATTAGTATATTTTTATTAATAACAGTTGCAATATTAACATGATCATTTTATATTTTTATAAAGTGACTTAACTAATTACTTGCAATATACTATATATATATATATATGATTTTCTTTTACGTTTACAATTTAAAAAATGCTAATTTTGAATTTTATACTTAAAACATAAAATTTGCTTTATCATATATGATATGATTTTATGTTTTAAGTATAAAATTCAATAAAATTAAAAATTAGCATTTTTAAAATTGTAAACGTAAAAGAAAATCTGTATAACATACACTTGTTATTTATAAATAATGTATAAAAAATCTTTCTGTGGCAGGATTTTTTAAAATATTGTGACTCTTCTCAAAGTCAAATATAATTTCATGATAAAAGGTCGCTATGTAACGCGTATAACGTACAACATAACGCAAATAATAAAATTTATACATTCGCAATACGTTAAAAACGAAAAAAAAATCTGCGTTTTCATGCGACGTTTCGCATTACGCGATATTTCATTATTGCATACGAACGAGACGTATGTACTTATACCACATTTCATTTCCCGTCGCGCAATTTCCAACGTAAAGCATTCGCGATTACCTCGACGTTTCCATCGAGATGAAAAGATCGCACGCATGCACACCGAGCGGCGCAATAATTCCGAACTCGTTCTGCGTTTTAATCCATTCCACCTCTCTCGGTTGAAGCGGCGACAGAGAGAGAGAGAGAGAAAGAGAGCATCCCGAAACGCTCATTGTCATAAGACGGACCTTCCTGATAGGATGAGGCTGACGGGTAGGCAGTGTGCTTTTGACATGCCCTTTTCCGTGCCCCTTTTGCAAGTCTATAAAATATCACGACAAAAACAAGCACGGGCGGACGAAGGGTGGCGATCCCTCTCTTTCGGGTCGGCGTAATCTCGCGTGATTTACGCGTTTTTCGCGAACGGATTTCCGCGAGTGTCCGAATTATTTATCGCGCGTCCCGCGATCGTAAGTCGAAGTTGAGGGACTCTGCCCGTCGATTTTCCTCAAATCATCCTCGCCGCTATTGCGGGATCACGAACGCCTCTTGTAACGCGTGTATAACACTGATCGTATAACGCTGATCGGTGAGGATGCTAGTGCTTCTTTGTGGCCCTTTATGTTCCTTTGTGTGTCGCTTTGATACACAATAGGCGATAGACTGATGAGTGTCGCGCATATATACGAGATTGCATATAATTATATAATAATATATGTATATGTATATGTATATTATTATATGCCGCTTTTCGATAAATACTAATTATATTTTCCACGATTTTTAATTACAATAATTATGAGACACAATCGTCGTGGAATGGATGTTATTATAAACTGCATTTAAATGACTAAATTTATACCGACAATATTGGAAATCAGAAAAAAAACTTGTTGGCGATAAGAAAAATAATTATATAATTAACTATCAAATATTTTCTAAATTTTTTTCTTTCATAGCACGAAAAATGTTTTTGCGATGCGAGACGATTAGAATCGTGAGAACTGCATAAGATGTCGGAGGACAGATAAAAATAATTGTGTTGCGTGGAAGAGCGGATGTTTTTTTCTTTTCTCGGGATGCAACAGCTAATTATTCACCGGACAAACGTATAAGTAATCCTAGCAGAACACACCACAAATCCATTGAATATTTTTCTAGTCACGAATGTTGTCGGTATATAAGTCGCAATAAATCTCAGCCACGCCACGTGGATTGGATCTATAGATAATTTCTGTCGAAATTAAGTAGCGCGACGATCCAAGAATTAGGGAAACTAGCTGGTTGATCTCGCAAGATCAAATGTATTCGGGGACTGGTCGAGCTACTTGCCTTCTTATCGACCATCGTCTTTGTTGACTTCATTTATCCTGGCATTTTTCCAGACGTGTAATTTAGATGCAGTTTCGGAGATAGCTGCCGATCTCATTAATCTTACGTACGCCGGTTAGTTTATATTTACCAAAGATATATAATTATTTCACGTCATTATTAGTAAGATTATGCGTAAAAAAATAATTGTATACTTTATACGTAGCGTAAAAATGTGCGTATATTAGATATGACGCTTAATGACGAATAGATGAAAGATTAAAGTAATATCTCGTTTGACAAAATTAAAAATCACACAATTCTATGCTTCATAATCGAATATACCTGTACAATAGTATTGGTATTAATAATATATACAATAATAAAAAAGAATTATACCTGAGAAAAAAATAAGAATATAATCTTCTCGATTTATCGTATTAAAAAAAAAAATTGTACGAGATAAGTATATTCGCTGTGTCAAAAAATTATGAAATACTTTACATGATACGCGCATAAATAATCTACGATAAAGTAATAATATAATTTATTAAAGGGCACCTCTTATATACGTCTCGATATACGTCTACGGAATTATTGGATCATCTGTCATTTTGCCGCGAACGAGATATTGTATTTACAAAAGTCCCAGGAGGAAAATCTAATATACTTCGGAAAATGTGCCCACGATAGACACGAGGACGACGTTGGAGGAGTCTGGTGAATTGGGAGAAAGCGCGGGGGGGAGGGGGAGGGGGGATAAAGAGGTTCCTCGTGGTTCGACGGTGAGACGCGGACCCCCAAACCCCCCCCTCGAGTAAATTACATTCCCGGCAAGCCGTATCGGATTATCCTCGCGCCGAGGCGAGGATTCGTCCGGACCGTAGGAACTTCGCCATATCGCTGTTCTCGCGCGCGAGGATACGAAAGTTTAAAATCTCTCTGGCAGGAGAGAAGTGGGAGAAGGACGAAAGAGTTTCCCGGTTTGGCGCATTTCACCGTCGGATTATGCCGGGAGTGAGTTATTCTCGTGCCAATCCTACGACCATTCTTGGTAAAACCGATAGAATTGTAGCGCGAGTCGCGACACGCGGTAGACGGCTCCTTCTTTTTCTTTTTTTGCACGCGCACGACTTTACTGGAGGCGTGTTATCGATCGAAGGCGACGGATGATGCCACAAGTCGAACGACGTGAAAGAAAGTTAATCGCGCATTTGAATGTCTTCTTCTTTCAAATTTATTTTTGCGAGCGACACTTAGCATCAATTTGTCAGTTTCGTGACATGTCAGTTTCCTTTGTATATTTTTTTATACTTTTCACGATGAACATCATTTCTTAACCGCAATTACGAGTAATTTATTTTGGTATTAATATACATCACGAACTACCGTGAATAAATAATCGAATTATTATACAGATTAAGGTATTATACGGGTATTGCATATATAAGGTATAACTACGTTGAGAGAAGCACTTTCGGCGCATTTTTCACATTTTCGGCAGAGTGTGCAAAATTTTTTGCTCATTCGTCGACGACGAATCATCGCGATGGCTCGCTAAAGGGCGATAATTCGCGCGTTCTGCCGCAGGACAAAAAAGCAGAAATTAGTCCTCCCCCGAGAGGCTGCCGTCGTTAAGACCGCACTTATTGCGATGTAATAAGCGTCGTTTCTCGTCCCGAAACCGGACGGAATTACTTCTAGCGCGGGGCGACTCGTTTTTCATTATTCAAAAGTAAGATGAAACTGCGATCCGCGTGCTTTCGGCGAGCTTTTCTCGTCGACTCATCGCTCGAACAAAGGGTATTTCTGGGGTGGATTAATGACGCGTGAAAGCGAATTTAAACGAGACAACGACGATAATCCGTAATACGAGTAGATGCAGCTTCACGAGCGGAAAACGCAACGATGCAACGTAGTTCAAGTGCATTGCACCGAGAGCTTTCTTCGTCTATAATAATAATCGTTCCGCAGAAATATCTCGTTCGCTTGTTATCGCACTCGAGATGATTTCCCGACTGCATTTTCATTCGTATCCGCACATTCCGCCGCGCTCTACGATGCATTTTTATATCTCGTAGAGATTTCCGTGATTTTTCGATTATAAGGGAACCGCGGCGCGATATTGAAGAGAGAAAAATTGTTGACAAATTTATGCATGTTGAAATTAAATATTTATAACTCTTTATTCGATGAAACGATTCTTTCGTCTAATAACAATTATCATCATTTAAAGCCTATTTGATTATTGCAAAGTTAAAAGATTGAAATTGAATTTGAACTTTATTAACATATATAGATATAATATAATATCTTTGTTATCGAAAGTTATTTTAATACGTTATTTAAATTAAATTGCGTAGAGAGTATAATGATAGAAAGTTAGTTACTTATTAAATTACTTTCTAAAAACATTCTTAAGTATTCTTCGGTCGTTTAGCAGGATTCTCTTTCTAAAAGATTCTTCGTTAACGCAAAGATTTAATCAAACGCTAAGGAATTGATACATGTCGCAATCTTCACGCGCGCGTGCGTTTGATCTCTCTGCATAAATAACGTCCGTATGAACTACGGACACTAATCAGTATTATTTAACTGCGCCATTAGACGAATTAATGATGCGCGCGCCTCGCGCTCTTCGCTATCATAACGGGAGACTTAGAGGTTTACGCTTATCTTGGCAACAGCCGTTTACTTGATCGCGAGAAGGCTAATCACTGCTTTCCTCCTCGATCAGTGAACACCGGTGCCGTTTATGCGCTTCACGTGGAGATCGCAAATTATTATCGCAATTAACGAGCAAAAACGTCGAACCCGAATTTAATTGATATTAAACCGGAGAAACATTAGCTTCGTTTTTGGAGCATCAATTTAGATTACATTCATATTCTCGAAGTGCGATTTGTTTGCGATAAGCATTTTGGAATTTACATGAAGTTTAATTTATATATATGTATAATAACGTATTGACGATTACGTAAATTATAATTATATAGTAATAATTATAATGTAAATTAAGAGATAGAAAGAGTGTGGAAAACATCACTTTTCACCGAAATTTTCTGCTGCTAAAAATTTACTCCCACTATTATTATTGATCTCGTTTCTTTCTTCGCGACGCGCATTGTTCGGGGGAATTCAGAACTTTAAATGCTCTCTTATATCGCAAGCGTCGTACAAATATTGTGGAAAAGCCGCGCGTGTATCCGCGAATTCAGGAGCGCAATGAAAGGAATGCTTGTAAACGATCCTGTCTCGACGTCGTCGCCGACAACAGCGGGAAAGGAACGCGCCGTGCACTTCGCGTAGAAAATCCGATTCCTGGACGCCGCGGCATGCAAAACAGCACAATAAGCAGGCAATAACCGAGGACCTTTTATTCCGGCATGACAGCGCGCGCTGCCTGCGTGTCTCCTTCACGTTGTTCCGAGAGGGACTTTCGGAAGGAGAAGCGAGAGGAGGTTTAAAAGTTATTTTGCATACGAACGCATTCCAGTTTTACTTCCTCAAGTTGCAGTGCGTTATCTTGTACGACAATATGTATTCTATTTATAAACCTGAGAGAAAGAGATACGCGTCTTTATAAGCGAAAAATTTATTACGTGATTATAATATTATTTTATTACTGGCTAACGTGATATCCAAATCGAAAAAATAATAGAGGAATATTTAAATCTAGAAATTTGAATTCTTCCCGAATTTTTTTTTTTTTTTTTTCCTCTTAAACGTGTGCCGCTACCGATAAAAATCCGATTATATAATTCTTGATCTCGCCGAATAAATTACGCAAATCCAACGATCGCGCATTTAAGCGATTCTTCTTTTCGAGAAAAATTCGCCGTAACTTTGGATTTATTCGCGGCTGAATGAACTCTCGGCTACCCCCCGATACTCTTAAATATCGATATGCTCGACGAAGCATCGAGTTCCGCAATCGGAAAACGGTCCCGAAACTTCCTGCTATTTGCGGGGGGAGGGAGTGCGTTCTGTTAACCTAACCAGCCAGAACGGGCGGGACGAAGCCAGAGAGGGAAGGCGAGGGATGAGTTTTAAGAGCCGGCGTCGCCCGGCCGACTTATGCGCCGGCTCTTCCACTTGCTCGATATCTGGCGCCGAGCAAACGAACGGTTGCTTCCTTCCTCGACCGCGTCGAGTCCGGTGCCAGCAGGAAGGGTCGAGCAAGAATATTACGTTTCCGTTACGACGCCCCTTGTTTGGACAGGTCTGCCCCCGACCGGATCCGGATCTCGGTACGTTCGCGTTTCAGTATTAACAAACAATGCGAGCGGAGCCGTATTACGTAAAATACCGCTGGATTCCGTTGAAACTGCCAACCTTGCGGAGGATGACTATTAGAGGATGACTGAGAGAAAAATTGACATCTCGCATGTACATTGTGATTTTAGACTTTGATATCAAATGCAACTAAATAATAAAATTGCGAATGAAGCAGTGCTATATGAAGCAGAAATTCGCTATATTGTACATAAATATCTTGGTCGTTTTCTAATATTACCGATAATTTTATAGTATAATATTGAGAAACATTCTATTCAAATTATCGAAGTTGGAAGTGCAGTATTAGAGGATGAGAGATAAAAATTGACATCACATGTAATTTTGGACTTGGATATAAAATGCAACTAATAAAATTGCACAAATGACGCTAGATGAAGCAGAAACTCGCAATATGGTACATAAATATCTTGGTCGTCTCCTAGTAGGGTATTTACCGATAATTTTATAGTATAATATTGAGAAAAATTCTATTCAAATTACCGAAGTTGGAAGCGAATGTTTTGAGATCGCTGTAATTGAAACTAAATTCCTCGGAATCGCTAAAATTGAAACCGAATTGTTCGAAATTGCTGGAGTCGAAACTTTTTCGACATTATTGAAACTGATATTGATTGAAGCGGTGTGTAGGCAGTGCGAAAGCTACCTCTTTTTTTCCCCATCAAACTTTGATATAGTGGATATCGGTGGAACAAAGTTTCCATTGCGGTGTAATTTCATTGAATACTCGCGGTGTCTGCGCCACTACTCGACAACTCGATGCAACGAAGTTTTGACAGGACTGACTCAATTTTAAGCTCCGATGCAATTTGATGGAACGACGCAACAATCGTTTTTTTTGTAGTTACAAAAGAAGATTTTTGATAGATGAAACTTGGTAGATTTTGCTCGAGAGATTATTTTTCACGTGAAAAATATCCTTGCTGTAAAATTCCGATATTTTGCGTGTCACGGTTTTCTAAATTGCAATCCTGTACGGATTATATTCACTTTTCAATATACATATATTAATTATTAATAATTTAATTACAACATACCTATATTTTAAAGGGAACGCGCAAATCAATTTTTTGATGCATTATGAAATATTATGGGACATTATACATATATTCAGTTTTAATTTATATATCTTTCGCGACAAGTGTTAAGTTTCTGCGATATATTGGAGATATATTACGAGATATCGAAACTTTGCGATCGACACACTTTGCTATTTTTCATAGAAGTAATTTTCTAAATTAACTTTCCACACGCGTGAAATAACTTGCATCTTATATCTCGACTGAGATCGTTGTGAGGCGTAAAACGCGTATCTAAAGGTGCACGCGTGGTTCCTTTAAGTGCGAAATCACTATCGCGGCTCCGGCCTGTCGAAGATCTGCGTAAATATCGTACAGAAGTGGGTCGAACGAACGTAGTCGCGTTATCCGGAAAGGCCGGATCGCTTTTAAAGCGATTTTACGGCCGCACTGGAAATTCGGCTTTCGATGGTCCTTTTACGGGACGATATCCTGGCGAGATGAACTCTCGGGCGATACAGCGAGATAGAGAGAATTCTCGCATAAGAGATAAGCCGCATATATATAACCGTTTATGCGCCGTAAGATCTCTCCCGTATGCACGGTATTCGTTTTCTCTCGTTCGTTCTCTTTAACTCGATTTTTTTTATCCTAAACAAAATTAGAACACATCGTTTAAAAAGAGTTCACTATCTACTTTATATGATTTTACTTTATATAGTTTCTTATTTCTATATCGCTCTATAATAACCCGAGTTCTCTTAGTTCTCACTAAATTTTCCAGGATGAAGTAAAATTCCTCTTTTTCTCTCGATGCTTTTATCTCTTCTTTTATCTTCAACGATATTTACTCCCTTTCTCGTTCATGAGTTGCCTAGAGCATTAGACGTTAAAGTCTGGTTTGCTAAAAAAAAAAAGAAATAAAAAAATAAAAAACTTCTTTTAACTTTGCGTGAAGAATCGAGAACGAAAACTGAAGGCAACATTTTTCACACGGCGAGAAGTATCTTTCTTGGAAGTAAAAGTGCTTCGTCGCGAAGGCTTCCCGCGCTCAGCCGAGATAGATATACGTGTTTCTCAAACTTTGAGGCATTTATTTAATCTCGGAGCGAAGAGAATTCCGCCTCTGGATACACGAGGAAATACAGCGGGATAGATAGTCGGATAAATAGACAAGCATAGCGGGTTACTTACTTTAATCGAATTTTAGATCGCGCTTTCGCTCGCGATCTTTTTTCCAAACTTCGAGAAAAATGCGCCGGGATGAAATCTCTCTCGCTCGCAATTTTATTAACTTAATAGCACGCTGTATATTTTCTCGTAATTTTTATTCTCGTAACGAGATTTTTTACGAGATTTTAGCGGTACACTCCCCCTCTTACCCTTCTTCCCTCTCCCCTTTAGGCACTCGTCGGTGATGTTAGGGGTTAATAAACGGGAAATTAATTCTCGAGGTTACGCGCGCTTCAGGACCGGCTCTGCGTCGCAGCTAGATATAAATCTAATTAATCCCCGACCTTACGTCTCTCGTTACGGTCGCGGAGAGGTTACGTCGGATGAACTGGCTCGGTGCGCGGAATAAGCGCGTTTATTACGACACGTCGTTATGCTTGGCGACGAGTATCGCTTGACGAAGCGACAACAAGAGGCCCGTAGACTCATCGCAGACCGATGGGGCCCCATCGTGCTACGTGCGGGCGTGTTAGATGTCGACCCTCCGCGAAAGAGCCGGAGATAAACTTAATTGAATAGCGCGGTCGCCGACACGAACTGCCGTTTCGTCGTTCTCGTCGTCATCCGCGTTTCTCGTCGCAGAATAGCACCGCTTTCCCTTTGCGTTAGTCTGCGTGACATACCGTCCGGCGATCAAGGCCACTAAATACCTCGGATCACGTATGTCATTACGCGAAGGCGGCGTAGGGAAAACAGCCGCCGGGTCTGTAATAACGAGACTGCGAATTTTCATTAGACGTGCTAATGAACGAAAGGATTATATTTGCATTTTGACGGAGAAAGGAATTAAGAGAATGTTTAATCATGGAATTTAAGATTGCGATGTGCGAGAGGCGAGAGTAAATTTTCTCTCGCGGAATTAAAAAAAAATTAGCAGTGATTCGTGCGCCGATTCTATGATTCGGAAAACAAACGCGGAATTTTGCTCAATTAACATTGCCGTCATACTTTTGCAATTAAATTGTTATCATATTAGAATGATAATATTTCTTAAATATATGAATATCGATTCGAGGAAAACCATGTTAATAAATAAATCTTTTCTTAAATATAATTTCCCAAATTAATAGTGAATAAATGACAATTTTAACGTGAGTAATATATTAAACGTATATGATTATAAAAATTGCACAAACATATTAATAAATTCTTGTTTAATGTTTGAAAATCACAAATATGCATTTTTAGAAATTGAAGATAAAACAGTTGTTAAACATATTTATGGTTGATAATTTGAAGTGAAGAATATCGAAACTTGAAGAATAACCTTATGATGAAAGACATCTTTGGTCCATTAAAAAATATTGAGAATGCCAAGTCTCATTCGGCGATTCGACGAGAGAACTCGTCTATTCGCTATAAATGCGGCGCCACGTCGACGATTGCAAAAAAGCACGAGGAAAGTTAGAAAGACGAATGGCGGAAAAATGGCCAAAAATTCAAGGAAGCGTGAAATGTGCTGCGAAAAACGCTTTTACTTAGTTGATGCGCGCTCGATAAAGTTTGACAGAGAATAATATACCGGAAATTTGTTGTTTTAACCCGCACGAAATACGCAAGAAATCATGAGTAAATAGTCTAAATCTAAAAAAAAATATAATTTCTATATATAATTTTTTCTATGTACTAGTTTTATTTTTATATAAATTATGTTCTATAAAAATGTGTGATATAATTTTATATATATAAATATAAATATATATTTATATTTAATATTTAATATATATTATATGTACTCTATAAAAATGATATAATTTTTTAATATATAAATTGATAGAAATTGCGTTAAGGAACATTAATTATATTTGAAATTTTCTGACACGCAATTACACATTTAAGTAATGAATAAATTTTTTAACAATTAAAGACACGATTAATCATTAATATTTACAAGCGACGAAATAATTTTAGAATCAAAATTGTACATCTGATCGCTTAGATTCTTTGTTTTGCTTTCGTTCTGTTGTATATTACCCGCGATGTCATTCGTACCATCGAATTGATATTGCCACAATATCGCGCGCCAGTTTGGCCCGGTTTGTCGATAATATTGCCAGACTGATAGTTCGGAAAAAGCTACACGGAGCAGGATGGGGTGGATAGAAGAGAGTACGTATTCAATGGCGAATCAGTAGGCGAGGACGAGACTGTGCGAATCGTAACAATAAGTGCACGAAAATGTATCGAGTTGCCGTGAGGGCGCGAAGATTGTCGATGCGCGTGTATATGGCCGCGTGGCGCCGTCGCGACGGGCATTTCCATCCCGTGAAAGCAGGGACGAGGGAGGACGACACATCGATATTAACCCGTAGCCCTCGGCAGTGGCTAAAAACGAGGCGTTTAAAGCCGCGAACGCGTCGCGTCTCGATAAAACGAAAAGCGAAACACGTGTTTATCGACGCGCACAATAGTCGGCGGCTGCGAGGATCTTAACGCGCGTATCACGTCCAATATAGCTCCCATCTGGATGTAGCTTTTTGTCGAATAGAAGAGAAAGAATAACACATAGGAATGGAAAGGGAATCAGACAAGCACACGAAAGTACACGTTACTTTTATTCGGTATAGCTCTGTCTACGAATATAGTTCTTTTATAATTCATAACTGTTTCAATAATTTTAAAATAATATTAGCTTTTTAAAATAATACGAGCTTTTCGTGCACTTTGCATACGTGTATACGCGATGCGTAACATGATTTTTTTATACATCTCAAACGAAAATATATAAATGTCAAGATATATATGTTTTTTTTTCTTCTCACTTGAAACATATTTTTTAAATCTCTGAAAGTCTACTCGTGCAGTAATAAAATAAATTTATGCCCGCCATTTCCGCCGTTATGATTCGGCAATTTCTAGCGCTTGCCCCCCCCGAAAAGTTACGGGAATAATTTCGTGGCACATTTGCGCGTTACCATGACAGCCGTCAATTATCCGGCTGCATAATGACGCGAACGGACAATAATGAGCAACGAGAGCGCCGTTTCTACGGCGTTGACGTATCGTTGACATTTGCATACGGCCGCAATTTATCTCGGACGTCGCCGTAAAGTGAATCTTAGAATTGCCATACCGCCAAGTCCCGCTCTTCCACGCGGCGAGAGAGAAAGGGACAGATCCTCATCAGTCATTCATTCCCGCGGGAGCCACCCCCATTCAGCCGGAGACGGAGCTTTCCACGGGAAAGCCTCTTCTCTCGCGAGACGCGGGCACGATTATCGATTAAGCATCTTACGCGGACGAGTCTGCCAGCAGCCTGTCGAGAGAACTTTGTCAGATCGCTGGAGATCTGTCGAGTGAAGAAAATTATCGAAAGATAGCGATGAAAATGACGATGATGCGATAATCTTACACCATAACAGGACATAAAACTTGAAAATTTTTTTAAATTTAAAAATTATAAAAATTAATAAAAAAGTAATATGTAATTTAGATTTTTTTAATATGTATAATTGAAAAATTTAATATTCTAATACTTTTTATTGCTCTCTGATTTTTTGTGACCTTCTTATTTTAAATATTCTAATAAAACAAATTAATAATTATATGACAAGTAATAATACTATAAGAAATTAAGATCAGTTTTTTATCTAAAATAAATTTCCTACTTTGATTAATTTTTTCTACTAAAATTTATGCATCTTTGTACGAAGATTGCATTCTGAAAATTTTTAAGTTTTCAATGATTGAAAACCTTTCTTTTGAAGAGAAACTACACCAAATTGTTCAAAGAATCTGCGGATGAAACGAAGTGCGAACAACCGGAAGCATGGAAGAAGATAATAACAACAAGTAACATTCGTCCCTTTGACCCGAGACAGATTCTCGAACACAGAAATTTCTCCAAAGAAAACGAAGCAAATCTGAAGAAGTATTTCCACCGACGGATTCTCAAAGGGAATCGAACCACGCTCGTGTTTTTAATTCGACGTCTATATAGGATGCCTTCGTTATATTTTCTCTTCTCTTCGATGACGACAACGGTTCGTTCCCGTCGGAGTTTCTCGGAAATTTCCATCGAGGCGAGGGTCGGTCCGAACAGAGTCGAAAAAGCTCCGAACAAACGCCCTCTCCGGGTCGTTACTTTCTCCGAATGGGGCACGACGGAGGAAGGTCGCAGCCCCATCGTGGACCGGAATAAACGAAAGGACAATCCCGCGCGTACACGCCGCAGGACTCCCGCTTAATCGCGCTAATATTCTTTGTTTCCCATTTCGCAACTTCTTATCCGCCTCCTTTCCCGCGGAAAAGCATACCGACCGTAAAGAGAAAGGGATGCAAGGGGTGGATTAAAATTTCGCGCTACGATAATTCTCACGGAACTTTCACCCCAGCTGTATTCTCGAAGCAGTCTCGAAGCCAAAACTCTCTCTTTTCTTCCGCATTCAACCCTTAAATATCCGAATCTTCATATTGGCCGAAGCAAAATGCTATATGACAATCAACAGAAACTACGAAAATCCGCGAGAGATAAAGGAGATAATAGCAAAATATATAAATGCTATAAGCTTCTTTAACTAGAAAAGAAGATTTCATATTCATTTTCTTTTACTTGAAAAGTCGAAGAAGAACGATAATACATCGTGTATATATATTTTTTTTTTAGATTTGTATCAAAGAACTTATAAAGCACGATGATTCATGAAGTAAATAGTGTATTCCATAAAATCGTGATATCCAAAAAGGATATTATAAACTTGGCGCATTTTGCAGATGCGAGAGATCTTACGCAAGTTAGAGAGATGCGCGCAGTCTTCTTTGCAGAATGCAAATCGCTGCGGCTGCTATCGCGCAATTTCGGTAAGATACTTTTTAATAAAAGAGACCTCAAAGGGAGACGCCATGGCGGCGCCGATTTGGCCGCATCTTCCGCGGAAAACTTAAAATTTATAGTCGAATACTTCCTCCATTTTCTTCCTCGAAGAGAGAGAAGAGAGGCGATTTCCGCTTGCATAATATTCAATTACGCTGTCGGCCTTCGGGAAATCGTAATTGCTTTCGAAACTACTCGGAGTGCCGCTTTACTCGCCGGGACGCGCCAGAATATAACTGAAGGTCCCGAAGGAAGAAAGTGATCTCGCTAGCTTCCCGGGAGCTACTTCATCGCTCCTTCGACGCTTCAAAATCTCGCGAAAGTTATAATGAAGAGATTTTTGCGTCAAGCGTTACCGGCGCCGCGAGCGTTTAATTAACATCGTGTTTGCACCTGAAAAGCCAAGTGCGTGCATTTACCTACGGTAATTATTAATGTCAATCTCGATCAAAACCGCCGATCCGGTGAATAATTGCAACGGATCGCTTTAGCTTTAGGATTATATTCAAAATTAATTACAGTGCGACATGTGAAAATTATGGATATATTAAATATATTAAATATCTTTCAACGAATATACAAGACTCAGAATATGTGGATGGAAATATTTTTCCAATGTTGATGAGGGGCTAATATCTTCTTGCAATTATCTTTGTGCAAATGTCTTTTAACAGGCGTAAATATTTTATGCCTTAGAATTAAGAATTTACGGTCGCAAAAAATATAAAATGTTGAAATAAAATAATTATACTAAATTTTACAATTAATTAAATAATTTAATTTTATGATTATATTTAATTTTTTTACGATTAGGTTGCAAACTTTGTAAATTAATATTTCGAAGAGTCGAAGCGGATAAAGCTTCGTCTCGGATCAGAGGAAAACGCCACGTGTTTCGAAGACGATCGGGGCGAAGCGAAACTTAGGCGGGAACCTGGCGCGCAACTTGTTAGCAATTCCCTTCTCCGGTGAAATGTATTTCTATGGAAGTTAGACAAGCGTCGTTTACCCGTCGGCGCACAAGGCAGGGATGATGGTGAGACAGACAGGAAATTCCGTTTCCGAGGAGAAAAGCCACGTAACATAGAACGTAGACGCCGAATAAATTAACGCCGTTACAGTTTCGTCGAAAGATATTCGTCATGTATAACATGCGCGTGCAAACTGATCCTGTAAACGTGATCAGATTTGACTTTGCGACTTTTTGAAAAAATTTCCAAAGTTTGTACGAAGTTAAAAATTGAGTGTGTCGAAAGGGAAAATTTTGGGAAATATACATAAATTGAAATATATATAAAAAACATTTCGATTGCAATTATTATTGTAAGTTCAAATTCGCATGCAAAATTCTAAAGCAGATTGAGAATCGAATCGATAATTTTCATGAATAAAGAACTCCCGTAAAAAGTATCGCGTCGAGCGGGATGCAGCCGGGAAAAATTATCACGAAAGGGCAAGTATAAAAGAGAGATGAGGTAAGATAGGTCGATGAAGAGCCGACGGGGAAACCAAGTTTGACGTCGAGGAGACGACGTCGACGATGACGGCGAGTGAGGCGGAAAAGGCTAAAGAAAGACGGAGGAAGGGAGGATCTACCGGCGCTTCTCTCGAACAAAGTTGAGGTGAGGGCTGCGAGTGATGATGACTAATGTACGTGCGAGCAATTTACATCCCACTTTCCTCCTGCGAGATATCCTCCGGTATCCTGGACCCACCCGTTTCAAGGCGATTCTCCTTCGTCCCGTAAGTTCTCGTCGGCGTATCGCCGACGACCTTCCTTCTTCGCCCCACACGCCCTCCGTTCGTCCTTCTCAAAAGCCTCTGAACTTGGAAGTACTGAACGACGACGGTAACCCTCATGTCTGAGACTGTCTGCGGGAAAGCACGCAGTGCAACCATCAAGCCGACGTTTTGGCAAATTGCTTCTGTTTTTATCATGTGGGAATATTTCCGCGGCCGACAACCGGCACGGAAATATACACGGATGACCGAGACGACTTTCGCCGGATTAGATCGTTACGGGGTTCTTTTTTAGTTCTGCCGTTTGCTAGTACGCTGTAAAACCTCGCGCTCTATTGCCGCAAAAAACGTGTTTGATTCTCATGACTGCCCTCGTGTAATTTCGACCAAAACTGGCAGTAGCGCGAGGAATAAATATGTTTACATTTGTGGATCGAAGTAATAGAAAAATGAATGATTTTACACAAAATATATTTGCACTGATATTAGAAATATATATGTATAGAAATGATATATATTAGAAATTAAAAATAAATATCGACTCTTCTTTTTTCTTTTATCTCACGAGCAAAAATATTAGAGACAACAAATAAATAATCTATCTAATTATAAAACTAACACAAGTAATGTAATCAGTGCATTATTATATTAAAAATTATCCCGTGACTTTCATTTCATATATCGATGTCATTGTAATAAAAACAAAAGTTATTCTCGCTTTTCATTACACGCTGCATGCAGATATGACATTGTATGCAGTGTGTCGCTCTGAAAACGTTCCCCGCGGCTTTATTTCGCGCGGTTGTGCATATCACAGCGTTCGCGGTCACTTTTAGCTGCATGTGTGCATTGTGTGTCTCGCGAACAAAAGTGCAAACGACGTCGACATGTGCGGCCGGCGCCGGCGATTCGAAATATCTCTGTAGCGCGAATATCTTTGCGCGTCCCCCGTTAATCGAGTTCCCGTTGCGAATTTGTGTCTCAAAGGAAGCCTAACGACGTTACTCGGGGCCCGAAAAACGTTGGCGTAAAAGCCGGCGATTAGTTATGCAGATTCGTATCACACGCGCCGTTAGGATCGATTCATCGACGAGCGTTACAGAGTAACCACTGAGACAACAAAGGACCTCCTTGCCTCTCGTGTAACGCTATCAAAACGCAGCGTGTGCAAGGGTGGTCGCGATTTACATTCTAATCGAGTGCTCGCACATGCGGATTCCACGATCTTCGTGCTGTTTATATTCTAATGCCTCTCATGAATTATATCGTAGTCGGGATAATAATGAATTAAAATTAATCATTACATATTAATATAATAATTAAAAATTAATTTATTATATACGAATGGAAAATTAAGAGGAAAATAATAGAATATAATATAATATCACGACATTGGGAGAATAATTTATATGAAAGAAATTAATTAATTGTGAAATTAATTTTCGACAAGATTTCATATCAATAAAAATTAATGAGAATTCTATCTTGAGGAAGATATCATTATTATTTATCTCGACAGATTCCAAACTTTTAACAGATTTACTCTGTACCATAAGGATTCCTTAAAAGTCAGTCTCGTGAGAGGGACTCTTTAAATTAATTTAATTAAAAACCTAATGGTTTTACAATGTTTAAAATCTTCGCGTATTAAAAGGGTAGAATATAAATTCTTTTCCGTATGATTTTAATAACATGTAATCGATAAGATCATCCTCGTCTACTTTCATTTCCTCGATGTAAAAGAATGTACAATCGAATGTATCGAGTTACAAGACACGATGACGACTCTATCTCGAAATCCATGGAGAACTGCCGCGACAATCGATAATCCGTCTCGAGAGTAGAAACCCGATGCGACTCGAAACTATCCCTTTCGCGAGCTCGCGTCCGCACTCTTCTGAATCCGGTCGCGAAACATTGATCAACGTGATTCCGAGGTGTAATGCGAATCCGAGCGCGACGATACATCAATACGCCGAGACAAAAAAAAACAGAGACGGAGAGAGAGGGAGAGCCCTCCGGGGGCGACCCGAAGTAAATTCGAAGGCGTCAGGGATGAATGATAGAGGATGAAGGCCGGAGGGTGCGCGAAGGACCGAGGAGCGAAAGAGAGGGTGAGGGAAAATTCTCTCTCTATCCTCCGGATCTTACGGCGCCGCGACGCGTCGCGTCGCGACGCGACGTCGCAAACAACCTGGGCGGTACATTGTCGTCGGGAGACATCGATCATTAATGCCAGGAAAAAACAATCGCGAACGAGACCACCGTAATCCTGGATCTCCCTTTGACTGCAAAGAGTTTTATTTCGGAGACATTTACTATACGGGGTGTCTCGGAATCGATGTAAAATAACTCGAAAATTGCATCGCTAAAAAATTGCTGAAACATCTATTTAACTGTGTATACGTATGTCGCAGGCTCTTTGTAAATGCAATCTTTTTACAAAAAGCTTAGATTTTTTGCCGGCCTGCAAAAAAAGATTTTTGTAAAAAGACTTGTAAATTCGACAAAGAGTCTGCAACATATTGTATAAATAAATAAAGTATTGATAACTTTCGATTCAATAAATGTTGACGTTTGTCTTCTTAATCCACGCTTCGTGTTCTATGTAAATTAATGTACAAAAGCTCTGAATTTATTTAATCCAGGATCGGGGTTTACCGTTGGCGAGGAAATGTTTTTTGACCGGACACACGCATGTGACGTTTTTGCGCAATTTTTCTAGCAAAATTCTCTTATTTTTATAGCGCGTGTATTTTTTTTCCGAGAGAGAAATGGCGTTTAAAAAAACGCAAGCAGTTGTTATATTTTCGTTTTTAAATCCCCGGCTTTGTGCCGCGCGCACGGTTTCATTGTTCCCGCGGGGGCTATCCTTCCGAATCACTCGCTAAGGCTAATTCACGTCGGAAGGTAATCTCTGTTTACGGTGCGCGATTAATCTCCTATCGCTCACGCATATTTATTGCAGTGACACGGCGTGTTGTGCGCGCGCGCGCGTGTGTGTTTGTGCACGGGATGCCCGACACGCGGTTGCGGCCGCGAGATAGAATACGATCGGAAGGGTGGAAAAACACAGTGGCCGTGGTATTTTGTAGAAGGGTTGAATCATGGGACGGAGAAGAGTATGGATAGGCTCGGCGGCCACCGCACACACGCCGTGTTTCATAAATTGCGGCTCGGCTCGCGCGCAAGGGAAACCGACCGGGTATGCTCCCTGATTCTTTACAATAACCAAGGTGCATTATTTTACCCGGGTGAAAATTTGCGACGGATTCTTCGTGAAAGGAAACGCGTTCGAAACTTAATGAAAATCTATGTCCAAACCATTTAATATGTTACAGATGAGAAAACGTATCCTATGTGTTTGAAATTTTATTATAAAATTTAAAACCCATAACAAAGCATCAAAATGTGCGTTATAATATCGTGGTATCCAACCAGGTATATTTAGACATAAAATATTTATATTGAATACACGAATTTTATTATAAAATTTAAAATCCACAAAAGAGCATCAGAGTGTGCGTTACAATATCGTGCTATCTAACAGGTATATTTAGATATAAAATATTTATATTATTTAAATACACGAATATAAATGGATAAAAATTTATATGTATTTAAAAATCGACTTAAAAATATTTTTTGATCGAGATGGAAAGTTTCGTAAGACTTTGCTCGAGGTTTCCCGACGCTGACACGCGACTCTCTCGCGTCAATGGATCGGGGAATAACGTGCTACCCGGTATACTTCGACAGTGTCCGCACAAAGCCCTTTAATGGATTTCTACTATTTCACTTGTAGCGGTTTGGAAACTGGTATTTAGCATGGGCCACGCGTATCCGATAATCGGGTGAAATTCATGCTCGTTGAATACTGTACAGACTCCGGTGTCGGTTTCAGCTATAATTCCTCGTTACGAAGCGCGGTCGTCAGCTCATAACGGCGGAGAGACGAGATAGGGCGAGTCGAAAGAGGGAAGGAGGGAGAGAAAAAGAGAAAGAGAGAGAGAGAACACGCCAACATCCCTCGCCATTCTACTTTCAAATACCGCGAGAAACTTGCCAGCTGCGCGAATTTTATTCCGCACGACTCGCGTCTTTTATAAAACGCAAAGGGTGCTCATAAATTTTCATCGGTGCAGAGCTTAAGCGTTTAACGTGCCTGTTTTCCATATTTAGCTCATCGTACCACGATACATGCAATTAATTATCTTTGTTCAGTACTTGTGATTTCGTTTTATGAATAATCTCCATTATAATTTTATTATGTTTCACGCATACACATTAACATATAAGAAGTAAATTTTTCAAGATATTTAACAGATACATGTTACTTTGTCATTGAAATTAGTCTGAAGAAATCAAAATTAATTTGATATAAAAATAACAGGGAAAATATATATATTTACTTGTTGTCAAATAAAATATATTGTATATAGGTTATTTTATTACAATCTCTAAAGTCAATTTTTTAATTTTTATTAGATATCTTCGCGTAATTAAGCCATTAATTAAAATTTTATTTGGAACAAAAACTCCCCTCTAGAATTAAATATAGATTTTTTATTCATTCATTTCGCGACTAACACAAAAATTTATCATTCACGAAAATTCATGAAATCGCGCCTACGCAACGTAGAAATGAAAACCGGCAATTCGGCGATGATTTCGAAGTGCAACTGCACTCGTTCGGTCTCTCCCTCATATTAGTCCCCGCAGTTTTGCTCCCGTTGCAGTTGCAATTGCGCTATTGTATCGTCCGAGCCGAGTGGCGATCTATTAATCACGGTTGCAGCGCGCAAGGGCGAATCGGTTATTGGCCATCGGTAGCAGAAACGGCTGGTCCCAGATCAAAGGATCGCCGTTGCGCAGCGAGCGAGGTCGACTGGGCGATACGTGAGCGCTTCACGTCTCGGCGACTCCTCCGGGCGACGATTAGCCGCGGATCGTCATGCGTTCATTAACGGAGATCCCGTCCCGTACGCACGAGTAACGCGCTTGTCCGTTACAGAGCCGGCGCGCGGTGGAGCGCGCACGCAATTTGCCCGAACTTCACGTGCGGATCTGGGATCCACATACAGGGTGTCGCTGAAATCCTCGGGGAAACATGGGAAACGTGTTTTAAGACGTCACAATAGAGTTTTCTCGAGTCGATCCGCGAGAGCGTAAATGGCAAAACCGTATTTTCTTGTATTTAATTTCGAGCAGAATCGTCGGAATTTTTTTTCATTTGATTAATGCAAGTTAATTGCGGCAAATGGGAATTAACGGCGAAACATCCGTTGATTTTCACGATACCGGGGCTTTAAGTCCGGGGCATTGAGTTGCGTAGCTCGGTAAATAAATGTCCCGCGCGAGAGGCTGTAAATATTGTATTTTAGTAATCCATCCTAATCGTACCAATGAAAGCTAAGAGACCTAAGTAATGACTAACGACTGAACGAACCAACTTAGGGCAAGGTCGCGCGATATGTTTGCGGTTTACGACAAGGCCGCCTGATCGGTACACAACTTTGCACTCCGACTCGCGGCCGTCATTTCGACAATGGACCATCTTGCATAATGAAATGACTGTTTGCACGATAATTTCTTGTCCCCTCTAGCACTGTATACTCTTTGCAAGAGTCATTAAGGGGACGAGAAGTTACGCGGGGATCGCAGAATGGAACTGTTATTTCTCTTTAAGAGGAGGACAAGAATATATAAAATATTCACTCGAATTTGCATTTCAATGAAATAATGTATCATTAAGATGGCATAACTTTATATATATAACAATAATAATTCTGATAATTCTTTAGTCATATTTTATTTCTTCAGCTTTTATTCATTAAAATTTAATAGAAATACCATCGGAAAGAGATGGTTCTCCACATTTACAGATACAAAGAACATTTTTTTGATATATACTTTACGAAATAAAGATATATAGACATTCCCAATTATTTTTTAAATAAATTGAGACACACATTAAATTTTTATCGACTTGTGATTCTTTGCAAAAAAAATGTTACTATAGATAAATTATATAATCATTTTCTCTATTTTTATTATCATATAATAAGATAATTAAATTCATAATAATTCGGTAGATCTCGTTGCCTCGCTCATATCGCTTCAATTTGAGGGCTTGATTAGTAGCGCTGATTATGATTTAAACAATCCCGATGCGCCGTCGAATCGCAGAATTCCGGGGAATAAATGCCCTTCCCGCTTTTCTGCCTCTCCCTCTAATGTCCGGATTGCCATAATGACGCGCGTTATATACCTCGAGATTTCAAGCAAAGCCGCGCGCGATATCTCCGCCACATTCGGCCCCACGATATTCCTCCGGCTATCTCTCCGGGGCCGCACCCCGTCGCCCCCCGTCGCCCCCCCTCGTCATCCTCCCCGGGGGCTTTATATTACGCGATGGAGAGGTTTTTATCGGAGGGCCGCACTCCGCGCCTCTCTCGGTCCCTTTAATTAATGGCGAAACGCACGCGCGCAAAAATGCGCGCCGTTTCCGCCCGGCGAATTAGTCGGCGGGAGAGAGAGAGAAAGAAAGAGAGAAGGAGAGAGAAATTCTCGCGTGGGTTAGGAACAAAGGACGAAAGAGGGTCGGTTCTGGCCTCACTGACCCACCGAAGGACACGAATCCCGTATCCACGATTGACCATTACTCTTCCGCAGTAGGTGTCAACCAGCCCGATAAAATCGGAACGAGACTGAGAGATTAGGCGCGATTATGCTTTACGTGTTAGCGGCTGACGCGAAACGTGACGTAAACATTATTATTCCAGGAAAAAAAAATAAGAAAAAGGAGGCCTTGATATGCAAATTATATATATATTTAGGTCTGGTGTAACAAAAATCAATGTTTAATAAAAGAACGCGCTATATAAAAATTGATGAATGTTTAAAGCATTTTTTAAAAGTATCACGGAACTTTAATTCAAGTTCTTTCAAAGGGAGACATTCATACAACTCGACCAATACTAGCAAAAATAAATGGTCGGAAGATGGTTGGAAGATGATCAAGGGAATCTTGTAATCTCAGACCAAGAGATACGTTTCCCTAAAAATATTCTTCCAACTTCGCCCGTTTAATTTATTTGCTAGTATTGGTCGAGTTGTATGAATGTCTCTATTTGAATTTATTGACTAGCGATAAAAAAATTATTAATTAGTTAATTCTTTCAAAGGATTGGAATAATGACAAATAACAATTGTGTCTCAATAAGCATGAAAAAATAATAAATATTAGATATTAAAAATTCCTGTATTATAATACCATTTCGATTCTATGGCTTCTCTCGAGTTGGCTGTTATAGTTAGCTCGGTTACAAGTTTGCTAATTATTCGTCGCGACTTCGCCTCTTGCCGTTCGCTTAAGTATAATGCGAGAAAGGTAACGGAAAGCTCTTCAACGTTATCATCACGTGCCATTCTTGTTCATATTCCGGTAGAACGCTGAAAAGCTCGCGTCGAGCGTGTAAAAGCTCTCGACGAAGAGTCCTTCATGCGGAATATCAAATCACAAGATTCCGCCTCCTTCGTTTACCCTCTTTCTTCTCCTCTCCTTCTCCTCCCTTGCCACTCCCTACCGTTCCTCTCCCGCTAGACTCCTCCGTATCCTTGCTCCGTGTTCCGTTTCCGCGAGACGTGGAAGCGCGACGTGTCTCGCTTTGACATCGAAATACGTATCCCGCGGCGTGCTTGATATTTGACACGCAAACTCGCGTATCGTCGCGTAAGTGCCTGCTAAGCCTCACGCGGCTTTGCCAAAAATCAACACAGGATGATATTACAACCCCAAGTATTAATTTTCAAAAGTGAATCTGGAATCTCTGTCTTTCACAGATTGTTCCACTCGAATATCGCTGAAATTAGATTAAATTATTGATGATGAAAAATACTTTGGTTTACTGTTTAGTCGATTACGTGATAAGATATAGCATTTGTTTACGGACCAATACTATATTTTATAAAAAAAAAAAAAATTATACTTATAGGATCTTTAAATTAAGAAATTGCCTATTTTATATATCTTGAAATAACGCGTATAATTTAAGAGGGGTGAATATTATATCTAAAAAAAGTAATATATTTGTAACATTTATATACACTATTTTTACGTCGACTTTTCGATCATTAATTTTCTTGCAATTAGCTTGCTAAAAGTTTGTAACGATATATTATTCGGACGATAATATCTTTTTAATAAGTGTGGGTATATCTTGATAGTATCTCTCTAATTAAACGCTATTCGTGGAATATATATTATTTACTCTGCATATGGCGAATGCCATTTAATTATCGCCGTGATGCTGGCTGCAGCCTTCGTCAGGATTTCCCGGATCGACGATAAATCCGTTATCCAACTCGAATCGTTATTAAACGGCGGTTACGGCCGATACGGTCCATCGATTTTTTTTCCGGGAAACAAAATAAAGCCACTCGTGTCCAGTCCACCCCCACCCGACCCCCGCGGGAGAGGCAAATTATTCAAAGGGCCTGCCGCTTTCCTCTCCCGCGAGCGCCATAATGCGAATGCCCGCCGCTTGTATACGGGGGGGGTTGTATACGGGGGGTTGGTATACGGAGGAAAGGGGGGAGGGTGGGGTTTGCGTCAGGCGGGGTACTATAAGCACACTACTGCATATGGGTATCGGAAATGCGCGTAGATCACGCAGGATTATTCGGACACCCTCGGCGATCCCTAAGCTCTGTTGGATGCATGCTAATTGCCATGAAGGCACACATCCATGTACATCTACAGGGTGTCCCGGTTCAATCGTAATTTGAATGATCGGTTTACGTTGCTCGCCTTTTAGAATCGATTTTCTCTCTACATTAGAATATCTCAAGGCATTAATAATATCTTACTTAAGCGTACTTTAAAATAACGGGCTATTTGAAAAGTTCTTAACTGAGAAATTCTTAAAGCGCGCCGTGCATTTGTATAATGAAATGCTATTTTTGATTTTAAATTCAAGCGGGCGCTTCGGGTTGCTCGAAGTTTTATTTCTTCGAGAGTTAATGCCGAGACAGTTTACATTGAATATTAAAAGAATTTTAATAAATATAGTGAGGTGCTTTAAAATTTTCTCAAAGATAAAACGATTTTAAATTTGCCGGTGAATTTATCTCATCACAAACTTAATTAAATATTTATATTCTTTAAAATTAAGTATGTTGGTTTTGGAACACCATGTATATATGTATATATACTCTGTGTATCTATGTACGAAGATGACATGGTCGGGGTACATGAATGTGTGTGTGTGTGTTTAAAAAGGAAAGGGCGGTTAATAGGGGATGGCGAAATCCACCCCTATAGACATCCTTTCGAGAGCAGCACGAAAATAGCGTAGTCCATAAACAGACACGCAACATGGAACGGCGATACGGGGCAAAGGATCACGGGCAGGATTAATCTTGTAGATCACACTCTAAGGGGGGCAAGTTTTTCCAATTTCAGTTTCTCCCATTTCAATGAAAATGTCTCTTGAAAAATATCTCGTGAAAATAACTTTATAGAGGATTAAAGAAAAATTTTTATCGCGTTTTTCGCGACAGATATTCGTCAGAAATTATAGAAACCTTTAGAATTGAATGAACCAATTGTGCGTTTACAGAAAAAAAAAAAAGAAATGTTTGTAATTAAAACTGTCTTCACGAACGATTCAACAGTCGGCGAGAAAAATACATCGATTACTCCACAGTATTAACGCATAATCCCCTTTGCGTATCGTACACCACTTCCACGTATTAAGGAAATAATCCCTCATGTTTATGTATGTCGGGGCTCTCGCATCCTTTTAATGCGCGCTATGAATTTTTTTTCAAAGCGCGCCAGGCGGCGGCGACGGCGGTCGAATATTTTTCGCATTAGGTTTAAAAATGAAAGTACGGTCCTCGAAGGCGGACCTCGCCGCGGATAAATCACCACGTGGGGGTCGACTCGGCCTCGGAGAAGGCGGCGGCGGGGAAACAGCAGACGGGGACGGCGTCTGCGTCTCGCGTAAAATCAGCTTAAGGGAATTTTCAGACGTCGAATTCCCCACAACGCGAGAAAATTCCGAAAGAGAAGCCTTCTTCGCTTCATGCTCGCGCCGGCCCTAATCACTTTTAAAATGCCGTAAAGCGGATTAACCGTAAAGGGATATTACGGGCCAATCGAAGTTATGAATTCATTAGACGAGGGCGCATAGAGGTAAACGAGATTACGAAGTCGTGATCAAAGTTGCGGCTACCTGAAATCGCGCTAATTCCTTTTTAGTGTCGTTCTAATCGCGATCTTTATTGCCTGATACAATTGATACACTTGAAATTTGCATAAGATTGTCGCGTTAAAGCGCGATTTAAATATTTCATACAATGAAAACAATTTGAAGTACTTATAAAAGAATGTAAAGAGAGATTATAATATGCTTTTATTGTTCTATAATTCTCGAAATGTCAAAATAAAACAAGATCGAAATGTGAAAATAAAACAAGATCGAAATGTGAAAATAAAACAAGATCGAAATGTCAAAATAAAACAAGATCGAAATGAAACATCAAGCGAGTCGTATGAATAATTAAGTCAGCGCGATCATTAACATACTTGATGTGCTGTAATTACGTTCTGTTTGGCGCTGCCGGTTTTATCGTAATTATAGAGCCAATCAAACTTAAATCGATGCTTGCTTTGGACCCGACCGTAACCTTAGCTCGTATAGAACAGGACGCGGGGGTGCGATTTAATTAATTAGGGAAACGACAGTTGCTCGACGACAAAAGGGTTAGTCTTCGTCGGAATAGTCTGTGTCGCGCTATCGATTTTTTCCTTAATACTTTTGTGCACCTGCTGGTTTCTAATCAGTTGTGAAAAAAACACATTTCGAAAAATTGAGACGTTCGTCTATTGGAAAAGTTATATGAGTACAATGGTAACAATATTTATGCGAAATTGTGATTTACGCGATGTAACATATTCTAGATTTATATATTTTTTTATACTTAAGAGAATATTTGCACGAACATGTCCAAGAGAATGTTTGTATAAAAAAAAAAATATTTTTCCAAAATATATTAATAGATTTTAAAAAATTATTTATATGTAAAAAAGAAAAGTCACTCTGTGGCTTTATAGATTTTGAGGAAGAAAAGTGAACGTCCCCTGTTTAAATGCATAACTTTCTAAGGCAGAGTAGCATCAGATCGTTCAATCTCCACAGTATTGATATAAAACGTCCGGATTAATAGCAATCGTGACTCGCTATCGTGAGACTTCACATTTTCGCTCGTCCATTCGTCTTGACTTTCCGCGAGTCACACTGTAAAGTGTATTAACAGGTTGCCAATATCGCGAAGGGTCGTAATCGATAAAAGGGGTCGACGCGGTTGACGGTCGACATTGTGAGGCGAACAATTTAATATGCCGGGACGAAATCTTCTCCGGTACGCGTAGGCAGATCCTCCTTAGGCGAGGACCCTCCCGTCGGCATACCTTATCTGTCTTCTGGCAGTCACAAAGCCGAGATCTCTCCCGTTTATTGGAAAGCTCTGCCATTGACTAACCTTAGGCGCGCGGGGATAAAAGGAGAACCCCGCGAGCTCTCTCGCGGTATTATCGATACCGTCGCCCCGGCAGAACTACCGCTATGTCGTCTGAATGTTGATGCTTCCCGGGGCAATTTGGGAGAAGTCTGGAATTTGCATGACATTCCGTTTTGAGCGATCGCTCCGAACGAGGATGTCTCGACGAGCTGAATAATTGAGGAAACTTCCCCGCAAAAAAAGAAAATATAAAAAGGGAACGGATGCCAGATTTACGAGACAGAACGCTGCGATGCGAGAGGAATGCTATTAAAAATATAGGCGGCACGTAGCTATTACATATTAATCTATAACATGTAACAATTAATATAATATTAATATATTAATATATTTTTTTATTATTTACAATATTTCAATATACATATATATATTATTAGATATATTTTTCACTATATATATATATATATATATACTTTTATATAGTGAAAAATATACCACTTTTATATATAGTATGCTACTTTCTCTTAAAAAAATAAATATGAGCTACAGATACGCATATCTTTATAGTCGCTAATTTTTCCATTATTTTCCAAGATTTTCACGGTTTTTGCAATCCTTTAAAAATCTCATTTCCTGACTGCTCCGTGCACGTTCTACGTCTTCGTCAACCGGCTTCGCTCTCGGCGCGAGAATTTCGCAAACCGGACACGTCCGACTCGTGCACGACGACGATGCGACTCGGCGTGCAAACGTGCAACCGGAAGTCCTCGTCGGCCGCACGCGGTCGCACGTACGCGCGCGTGTACGAGCGTTGTTAAGCGGGTACGGGTTGTGCGCGTGCGCAAAACTCGTGCTCACGAGGGTTGCAAGTAGTGAGTGAGTCAGAGAGTCGACGAAGGGATCGAGGAGGGAGGAAGGAAGATCGCGCCGCCCTCACCCCTCTTCCCCCCCCCCCCTCCGTTACGTCGGCCAGTTAATCGACAACGGGCGACGGGTTCGTCAGTCGGTCGGAAAGCGTCGTGGCGCGACGTAGCTCTTCGCGACACCTCTCGACGACGACGACGGCGACGACGATAACGACGTGGATAGCTTTTACTGTTGCTCGGTGCACTCGGCGACGAACACGAGGATGCAAATCGGCGCCGCGCGTTTCGGATGACGAAGGCCGAGGAGACGGAAGGGACATGTCCTGCGGCGAAGTGCGGAGCGGCAGTTGACGGAGATGAGAAGGACAGAGAGTGACAGGCAGTTTTGAGAACGACGATTGAGAATGTACCTCGACTCGCGGAGATGACCGATCGCTCGGCTCGACGTCGACGCTGAAGAGTGCGTGACGGTATAGTCTAAAACATCTCTCTCTCTCTCTCTCTCTTATGAAAGGAGATTCTTGATCGACGGGAAGCGTTGCCTTAGTCCTGCGGGGACGCGGGATCCTCTACCTCGAAAATTCGTGATATATCTTTTGTACGTATCTTCTAAGGGTTGCTTCTCCCGAGACGTCTAGATGCAAACGCGATTCATTGGACCTAACTTTTGCAAGCTTGAGAGGATCGGCTTTGAGTGATTGAGCAAACTTATTAGTAACAAGGCGAGTCAACTTGATGCAACGAAACGGGCAAGCTTAAGCAAGCATAGGAAAGCTCACTCGAGAATATTTTTAATCGCAGAACGTTTCATTTTGGGGTGAGAAGAGCTTTCCAATCTTCCCGCGAGTTCGGGAATACAATTGGAGCACAGCTGCGAAGATTTACTACACAGCTGCGACAATATCGCTCTAAGAGCTGGCTGATAGATTGTTGAACGGTTCGCGTTGTCGTCCGACGTGCCGGAGTCGTCGAAGGAGGGAGGACACGGGGGTGGCGGAGGCGAGGGAGGGCGGTGGTGCGGTTGTCATAGTCGATGGTAGTCGTGCCGGTCGAGACAGCAGCTGCGACGGCAATAGTCATAACACTAACGGCAGTTACAGTAGTGGTAGTACAAGCAGCGACAGCGGTGTTGGCGTTGGTGGTAGTGTCATCGACATAGGTGCTGTAGGTGGTAGTAGTGGTGGTAGTGGCAGTGGTGTTGCCGGTGAAGGACTTTCGTGCAGGGGTGGTTCGTTGCGACTCATAATAAAGGGACCGGTGGAGGGCCCGGTGAGTAGCAGCAACAGCAGGGTGGCCGCGCGAGTGCACCCGAGTTGGGGAACGGGCGCGAGAGGGATAGGCAGCCCCTCTGCAGCCTCAGGACGGGGGGGATGTTCCGCGACCGACGGCGTGCCCGGTCGCAACGTCGCCGTCGGCGCCACGACGCGGAATCGTTTGCCGATGGGCGCCAATCTCACTAAGCAGAGCAGGGTGAGTTTTTTTCCTCCTCGGGGGTCGACACGCGCGCGCGCGCGCGCGCGCGGGGCTTTTGAAACGAGTCTTTTCGTCGACGCGTGCACCGCGAGATGCAATCTACGAGGGGAGACTGACGCTGTCTTCCGGAAGAGTGTAGAGACGCATCAGAAGGTTTTCGAGAGATGTGACATATAATTTTTGAATGAATATTTTTCACAATTAATCTTTGTTTTCATATTTCTGGATTGTTTTTATCGTTCTTTGATGTTCTTTAAAGTGATTAACTTTTTGAAAATATATGTGCAGAAAAAATATACACTTATGAAAAGATTATATAGAATCTTATTTTTTTAAAAATTGAATTTTACATCGAGAGATTTTTTTTAAAACGAATCTATGTAAGTACATATGTTTTTAAATGCAACCTGCTTCGGTTTAGTAATTATGTGCATGATATTTTCTTTAAAAATACCTGTTTCCAACAAATAAATAAATATTGAATTTTAATAAAATTATCTAAATGATAGAGCAAAACACAAAAATTATTTAAACATTGATCAAATAGTAAATATGAATATATAAAATATATCTTAAAAAATATAATTATTAAGAGAAAACAATTGTATAATTTCAATTTTCGATATCTAATACGAAGATAATATACTTCTACCGATATTAAGGTAACTAAAGGATAATATTTATGCAGAAATAATTAAAAATTACAATCTGAATAAAAAACGATGGGCTGAATGAACGGTACTGTGATAAACACGTGATTGTGAAAAAAAAGCAAACGAGAAAATTCTTGGGCCATTAAAGCGCTCGCAGGTATCTGCTCGTAGATATCAGCGCTCGTGAGAGACAGCCATTCACATCTTTCGGCGCCGATGAATGAAGCATTCACGCACTCTCACCCGCACTGGAAGCGCACTTTCATCCGCGTTCGTGACCTTTACAATTTCGTCGATTGGAATTTACAAGTCATAAAGTCTTCGTCGAATTCGCGAATACTCACAATTATTCGATATAAAATAAAAATATCCGTGCGCGCACATTTGTTTTTATTACAAACATAATAAACACATGCAAAATTTCTAGAGAAAAATTAAAGAATCTAAAAGTCTTACAGATAGAACTCAATAATCTCCATAGATGACAATCTAATTATGATTTATCACCGAAAAATTTCGCTACTCTTTAAACTGCACGGAACAAAAATATTAGCTATCATAGCTAAATTTTAAATATCTCTATATTACATTTGAAATTTAGTTACCCAACTATAGCTTAAAAATATTAGTTACCATAGCTAAAAAATTTAGGCATGGTAATTAAATTTCAGGTATAATATAGGGATACTTAAAATTTAGCTATGGTAACTAATTTTTTTTTTTCCGTGCGACTTTAATAATATTACGAAAATACTTCGCTACGAGATAAAATGAACGTTATGCAAAGCAAATTGACTGCAGCAGTATTTGCAAATGCGCCACACGAACGTTTCGTTCTGAAATAAAATGGATTTCGGCTAAATGCAAGAAAAAAAGAATCGCAATTATCTGCGCGAACATTCCACGATATGTATGGTTGGCCATTATTGCAAATGCGATGTACACGTGCGTTTAGCATATCAGGTAACTGTCGAAATTCCCCAATACATGTCGGACAACAAATATCCGTGCCGTCCAATATATCGAGCGAACGTGAGTCTTTTATTCGAGCGCTTTATTGATACGTAGCGAATGCGCAGCGCGCATTACATCGCGCGATATAATACATCGGCTGTGAGCATTGATAAGGGCTTCACGTGAAGGCCGGTGTCGTTGCTCCCGAAACGTGCTCGTTATCAACGAAACTGCGAGCATTAAATCACAACGATAGCGGCGCTAAAAAAAATCACGTTAACTCAAATTTTTTATTATACATCAAAAGCTCGACTTGATTGATGCTGAAACGCGAGATTTTTTTTTTTTTTTTATTTCGAATGATGCAAATTATATATCGTGCGGTAAAAATTCGAGTAAAAAAAGAATTGTATCACGAATGACTGTTATTTTTATCATTTTATTTTTATTTCTCGCGTGATAAAATTGCCCGTTATCGTGTAAACCTCAATCTTTTAACTAAAGCAGAATTTTTATAAGGCGCACGCGAGATACTTCGTATTTTGGTCTCGAAAGAAATTATTTTATTGTTTACACAGTCTTATATTGTTACTTTCGGGGCGACAGGAAAATCAATAGTAAAATGCGCAGACTCTTATTGGAAGGAAATTTCTAACACTCGTAAACAGACTCTGCGGTAAAACTGTTGCGGGTGAATAACGACTACTCTCTTGCGCGAACGAGAATGCGAGGGATGTCTTATTGTATTGTGCTTTTCTACCCTCTCTCTCTCCTTTTTTCTCACAATCCTTCTGTGTTATTCCCTCGTAACTTCTCGCGGACGAAGAAAAGCCGTGCGATTCTCGACGAAGCTCGAAGGTGCGAAAGCGAGTCGGCCTGAAAGATTTATCGCCGTACTCGCGGAGAGCATCGAGGATCGCAGACACGTGACCTAGCTATCAATCCGGCGGAGAAGCGAAAGGTGGTGCTCTCCTCCGGCAGGAACTCCGTCCCTTCATCCTTCCGTCTTTATTCGGCTCTCTCTCTCTCTTGCACTTTGCTCACCGCGTGGTCGTCGAAAAGCGACGGATCGACGAATCACGGGAGCCGGGAGAATTATTTCGCGATGAATTATTAACGAGCGCTTTCCGCGATCGGACGATCTCCCATGGAGAATTTTGCCGCTCATTAATAATTTTCCCGGTCTCCGATGATGCAGTCTCCCTTCTCTCAAGCGCGTTGATTAGGCGACTTCCTCGCGCATCTTTCTGCAACCTTCCGCACGTGCCCCGAATGAAACTGCGGGCACACGTGCGCGTCGTTCGTGATGGAAGGGAAGAAAGAAGGGGGGAGGGGGATTATTCGGACGCGTGTAGACTTCTCCGTGGGGTGTCTTTGAGGATTAGATCAGTTTTCTCCCGCGAAACTCGATTCGGTATATCCGATGAAACCGAGAGCTTGTTATCTAGTGATGTTATGCGCGTCAAGTACAATAAGGTGGTGTCATTTTTTATTTAATTTGATTTAAATTTTAATAAGTCGCGTTAATTGAATTGCTATTATAATGGAGTCAAATCACACACATAACGCCTTCGATAAATAGCCTTATAATTTATGTTAACTGAATATAATGATGATAATAGATAAAAAGGATATTATTTACGTATTTATAAAAAATAATCTTTTAACTCTTATTTTTACGATCATTATATTTATTAGACAAAATCATTTCAATTCTTTTCCAACACTCTACGTACAAAAGTTTTTCTCTTCCTGATTTCACGATTTCAGGTAGCGGAAGGAACATTTGTCATAAAATCACGACTTTCCTCACTCATAGAATTCGACAAAAAAGTCGCTAGTCTTCGCGATTCGTGCCGTAAAATCTCTCGCGATCTTTCCGAGACGACCAAAATCGCGCTCCAAGTGGAAGTAACCTCACAAATACGACATTCTCGATAGAAGGCAGTCGCGAGGAGGGAGAGAGATTCGTCGGGGAAAACCCCCGGGGGTGGGAGGGAGGAAAGAGCGTTCGTTAGGATTTAAGGTTGCCATAAATCCACTCTAGCCATTTCTTAAACCCTTCGCGCGCGAACGGCGGTCAGCAGCCTGGCTTTTACCAGATTGTATTCCTCGATATCTCCCCTTTGGACCCCACGTCCTCGAATTCGCTCGCGTCCTTTCTTCGGCGGACTTTCGCCTGATCGCGACGATATCCGCCAACGTCGGCAGAATTTTTACGAATCCGATTGTAAACGCGGTGAGTCGCGAAAAATTCGACTTTCGTCGGCGCATCACGCGTGCAAATACGAGGAGCGAGATAAGTGTACGTCAAGATCATATCATTACGAATATATTGGACAAAATTGTATTGTGCTTTACGAATTTTTTAGTACGCATTATCTAATCATAATCTATTCAGTTTCTATTCAAGAGCTTTTTATAGAGAAAATTTAACTAAAAATAAAACGTTATCAATATAAATGCTATATTTTTTGATAAAAATTTAAAAAATCATTTCATCATTCCTATTTTCATGTTAATTAATAACAATTATGTTGATAATTGATTTTCAGAAAAGTAATACTATTTATTTTGTCGAGGAACATAATTTAAAGAAATTATGAGAGATGAGCGTGAGAGATTATTACAAGATTGTTATTCTTCTATCGTTATTTCTTGTCCAAATTATTACTTTTTTTGAAATCGTTGCTTAAATTATAAAAATTATTACTTTTGTTAAAATTACTACACGGCCCTCTTAATTTTCGCATCTCCAACTCGTCAATACGTTTACACGCTTATCCTCTAATAAGTCTTAGGAGACTCGTGTCCCACAGAATCCACATAAATCTGACCATTCGTCTTTTTCCCAAAGCCGTTCGCTGCTGTTGCAAATCTGAGAGCATTATTATCTCGCGCCGCATCCGAAACTTCGTCCTTCCCAGCTTCCTCCAGTTCAGGGACAAACGACAATTTACGGCCGGACCCGAGATAGCCGCGGTTACCGGCGGGTTAAATCGCGTGAAATACTGCTTTCGGCACATTGGTCCGGCACAATTATTGATGGCACTTGGTGAGAGAGGGAGAGAGAGAGAGAGCGCCCGGACGACCCTACAGACTCGCCACGCGATCCGGAAGGGCGCAATCAATGTAGCGTGCGGTGCTTCGATTTAAATTCATGAATAATTCCCTCCCGCATTCTGCCTACCTCGCCGGTGCGACGCGGCGATCCGAAGATCGACGAGTTTTTCTGGCCGTTTCTCGTCTTCTCGCGCGTTTTCTCTCGGTCCACTCGCGACCATCGATCCATCGGATTCCGCGAGGATCAGGCCAGGACGGTAAATTTCGCCGAGTTCAGATTACGGACCAGATTTGGGCGTTATCTTAGAAAGAATTGCGCGAACTCGCGCTGTTCCTATTTGAATAATTTATTCGCGAACGACGATTACTCGTTATTTACCGCAATCTATTCAATGAATTTTATTTATAAATAGATAATGTGTGATATGGAATTATACGCAAGTGATATCTCTCTAATTTATTATGTATAATGAACAGACGCTATTCGAATAGTTCGGTGTCGTTATTCATTTCAATATTTTCGAGCAAAATAATTATACACTTGTCAACTCTATATATGAAACCTATATAGAAAAAAAATGATTCTTTTTTTTCTATTTGCGGAATATACCTATTCTATATCACTCGCCGAAATTACACCGGTTTCAATCTGCCCGCGAAAAATTCCGCCGATTGCCCCGCCGACAATTTCGATCGCTTTTCCCCCATGATCGGGGGAAAATGAAAAGCGTACCAACGATCCGACAGTGATTTATTAATCTCGCCGCTCGTCGCACGTTACCGCGAATAAATTATGACGAGTGCGCGCTGATTAATTACAAGTCAATTAACGTCCATTCCGCCCCCCTCGCATCGGCGAAACGAATAACACGACAACGCACCGGCGCGGCGTGTCCACCGTGCGACACTACGAACACTTTATTAAATCCGCCATTAATTAATCACACTCATACCGACGATACCTTTTCGCGACGCGCGATTGCTCGTATCGACGTCATTATTGCCGATTCATTATTCACGACTGTCGCAACGACGCCGTTTTTTTTCTCGTGCCCGACGCACGACGCTGAATTTTGCATCGCCGTCGTTCCATCGTCGCGTTAATTACCAATCCCCCTACCCCTTTTCCACCCCGCCCTCTTCCCTTTATTTATTTTTTTTTTTCGTCTACCTGACCGCCATTAATAAATGTCAACGTTCGGATTGTCGCAGAGGGAGGCTACGCAACGAGATGTGGAACGAGAACGCCGGCAACGAATGGAGGCCGAAGCTCGGGTACGCGAAGCTACGGCTGAAGCTGAAAGAGCACGCTCGAGAGTCCATCATCTTCAGAGAGAGCTGGCCAGGTGAGAGATTTCAAAGTTTAGCGCTTAAAAAAGAAAAAAAGAAAAAGAAAAAAATACGACAGAAGTGCGAACATAGTTAAAGCAAAAACTTTCGCTTTCTTTGATTTTCTTCTCGTCTAAGATCTTTAGAGTCTGCTAAGTTTTTCCTTTCATATATTTTACTTCTTCTTAGAATGCGATTTTGAAAAATTATTCTACCTAAAAAAATAGATCATTCAATCTAGTCTAATAATTTTTATACTTCTGGATTTTAAAAAGTCTTGCATTTATTGGACCATATTCTGGTGGCTAAATTTTCGAACAAATATTCGTTTTATAAAATACATATATATTTCTCTCTTTCTTTTCTCAACAAAAAAGATATAATATCAATTTTAAATCTAGAAGATATAATATAATAAATAAAATCATAAATATAAATATTTTAAAATATAATTTTTTAATTTCTCAATTTTCTCAATAATAATTGCTCTTAAAGCGGCAGTTTTCACGGAAATTTTTTTAAAAAGATGCCTAAACCGTTTTCTGGATGTGAATAAGAGTTTTATTTGGACATTCTCGACTTTTATCCGAGTAATGCAAGCAGGAAGCGTAAAGGGACTGCATTACAAATCGACGGCGATTACGAAGCCTCGACCAACAATTCGAGGCCGTCTTGTAGCACATGAAATCGATTTCTTCCCGTTCTTTCGCGTCCTCTCTATAATCGCAGTATCGCGAAAATCGCTTATTTCATCGGATGCCGTGCAGAGAGGGCACTTTATTTCCTGTGTGCAGACCGCGCGCGCGATACATAAATATAAAAGTACCAGTGTAACGTATAAATAATGAGACCGCGCGTGTTTCCCACGCAATAACCAGCGAATCCGATGATAAATCTTCGATATTGGCTCTCGTCCAACAACATACTGCAACCCACCCTAAATGATAAAACCTCCCTTTGCCTTCTTCGTCGCTCTTCCGATTTATTGTTGCAAATATCGAAGCACCGTCGCGTCGCGAGGTAAAACGATAGTTAATTAAATTCTTTTCATATCTTAAGGGAAGAAAAAATATTTTTTAATACTGAAAGTTGTGTTAATGATATGAAAATATATTACTACCATGTCTTATATTTTGAAGATAATTTCAGATTTTCAGAGAAACATTCCTGTTTGTCAACGTTATTTTGTTAGATATTTTAATAAATGCGTAAATGCTACAATTTGATAAGTTTAGATATCAAATAACTAAAACATTACAGGTTTTTTTTAGAAATAATTATATTAAATTTATATATATATGTTTTATTTATATTTATAATATAAATAATTTATATTAAAATCTTCTCTCCAGTATCGTTTGGTTTAATCGTTTTTGTTCAATATTTTTCCAAATATACTTTTATTATATCCCTGTGGAATATCTGAATCGATTCCGCTGTCTCCTTCCGGAGAAACGTTATTAGCGAACATAAATGGATTTCTTTATCGAGACTGTATACGTGGGTTATTCGGCGAATTATTCGATAGATTAGCGCAGTTGATCGCGAAGGAGAGCCCTCGTATATATTTCTGTCAAAACCAACGATACGTTTCGCCAAGTCCACGGGCGAAGAGCTTTTCAAACGCGGTCCTTTGATTCGGCACCATCGAGTAGACAGAAAAAAAAGAAAAATCTTCTGACAATTTTTCCCAGGGATCAATAACATGCCGTAGAAATTAAACTGGCGGACCGACGACCGGACTTATCGGCTCTCGACTGGCAATAGAGATCGCAGACAATGCACCATCCCAATGTAGGATACAGCAAAATAACATACGGTGGTTCGGAGTCGCAAACGAATAATTGAGCGAAAATATCGATAGCGCTTTTTCGTTCAAAACTTTCGTTAAAAAAAAAAACATTCAAAAAAATTGTTGAATGATTAATGGTCCGTTTTGACTTCGATAGACCTTTGTTCGAAATACTTTTCGAGACCCTTTTATCTGTCTATATCTCTTTTTCCACAGAATGTCGGAAAAAAATTAAACTTCAGGATTAAATGTAGGATTAATGAGTGGAATAAATGTAAAATTATCGTGACACGAAATTTTGAGGGATCTTCGCGTGATCTATGTATACAGATTCTTATTCGTTCTGTACATACGGTTCCCGGAAAGAATGGCCCGTCCAACCGTCATGCACAACGTAACACGCATGAGCGATGCGTGTACAGCAAATTGATATCTTTGTTTTACAACGTGCAACGTGACATGATGCATTACAACCAGCCGGATACGTCGGCGTGACAGTCCTTTCCGCCGCCGTGAATGAATAATGACGCGTGTACTCATCTCGCCCTTATCCCTTACATCATTCCTCACGCCCTCTTATGTCTGTTCGCGATTTTTAATCCCGATGACAAATTAAAAGTCACGACGTCGAATTTCAATCTTTCGAAAACGCCAAACTTGTCCCGTATTTGAACTCGCGATACTAATGTGATTCTTGCTATATGTGCTGAGAAATATATAAAATGATAAAATATTAATATAAAGTGAATATAAGTATTTTAAAAACAGAGAAAATTATACACATAAACAATTAAGTTGTGAAAAAAATAATTCATATATTCTCTTCTAAATAATTTTAGGATGTTTGTTAATAATACGTTAGCCGTTACAAACAATTTTGGAACATAATTAACATACATTAAGTCTAATGTAATTTATTGTTAGTATAATTTCATATAAACTCTGAACATGTATCATGCAATTGGCAGCTATTCACTTTAAATAAATACGACTGTTAAAATCATCCGAAATTTACCTTATAACGTTAACAAAAAGGTTTTATTAAAAATTATCGATAGCGACGAATAATAAGCGCAAACATTCTCGCGGAGCAGCAAATCTTCTGCGTTTTCACCCTTTTTTTCCCATCGCCGACATAAATCAGGACTCAAGTGTTCGCTCTAAAGTAGTTCGTCGTAAGTATTTCATGATAACAGCGCGGTTTTACAAAGGGCCGACCGGCCCTTTGGACGATACTTAAAATTCCAAGCTTCGGGATCTCGGACTGTGCGCGCAGCGACCGCTCAATTAAACGTGATCTTTTGTTCCCACGGCGGTCACACACGGTGGAATCTAGTCGCGCGATCGCGGGACGAATTAAAAATGCGGCTCTCGTACTGGAGGCGGCTTTTTACGAGCAGAGGGGACCCCGCGTGAGAGAGAAAGCGCGGCATTATTTTTACGCGGCCAGACACGAAATTGAATTTTCCGAGCCCTTTCGCCGGCGCGCCACTGCAGAGAGTGGCCACTATTAACCACACGTAGAAACAATGCAACCTAAATAGCTGTACGAGCACGCCGTGGAAAAAGAGAATGTGGAAGGTTCGAGAGGGCCTTCGCTTCTCGGAATTCCTCTCGCATAGAAACGTTTCGAAAATACATTCATTTGTGGATGCCGCCATTCAATAAAACGTCTCGGTGTAAATAATTCATGTATTCAATGAAATAACTTGTACCAAGTGATTGAGAAACAAAATTCAGGAAAAATTAAATATCAAATTGATTGTATTATATATCAAAAATTCTAAAGCGATATTTACTAAAAATACTAATTAAACAAGTTTATGTAAAAAAAATCTCAGAAATAAATGATATCTTGATTCGTAATAATGACCAAATATCGATTAAAAATTTATGATTAGAATATAATCTTTCTAACGAATATACAGTAGAATAGAGCGAAATAAAAAAAAAAACAATATTTCAGTCATATATAGTATATAAATCCAACGAAAAAAATCACGCGATTTAAACGCAGTTTTTCGCTAAAGTTAAAACAAAAACAAGCGGATGCGAAATCCAAAGGTGCAATTAAATGTGTTAAAATTGTCGCAACCATTGCACTCGCGATGCGCGTTTATTTCGCGCGAATACGGAAGCGAACCGCGCGTTTTCGAAACGTCCCGCCGGAAATTAATCCCGCATAAATCGGGTCGCCGAATCCATTCTCATTCGGCGTCGATGAGATCGTTACAGGGTAATTTTCGGGGGCACACGTACCCTGTGTATGCGAATACACAGAACGCGGCGGAACAAACGTTAATTCGACGACCGATGAAGTTTCGACGTGTGACGGTGACGTTGGACGGATCCCTCGCGTGTCAACGCAGAATCGTGTCCCAGCAGGACGCGCGTGTGTAATAAAGCCAGCGGGCGTAACAATTTCCATATGATAATGACGATGACGACACACAAACGACCACGCATCGCGTTTGACGCGATTCAGCGGCGCGTTCGCGCCAATATCTGTTTGTTCTGGCGAGTCTGAGTTTGCTAAGCTCACGCGTGCGTGTGCGTCGAAACGTGCGTGCGTATCACTCACGCGCGACTATCGACATGTGTAAACAGTAATTACAATAAGCGCGACCGGAAACCGTCACCCCAACGTCACAGATTCGTTCTCGGAAACGGGGAACATAAACTTTAGACCTTGGCTCTTTTAAACGGAATTATTCTACGTTCGTGATAAATTGAGAATTGTAAAATAAAGATCGACGATAACATTAAATGAATAGGTAGAAATATATAAAATGTGAATTTCAATCAAATAAGAGAGCACAAACGTAATTAAATAAAATAATATAACAAAGTGAAAAATTAAATAGATAATCAATTGTAGCGGTATATCCTCGGAACAAATCAATCTGCTTTAGATCTTCTTGAATGGCTGTATGCGAAATTAACCAGCGTCTTTTCGTATGCAATTCGATGCTGCCCGGTACCCCGGAATCATCGTAATCGAATTTGCCGAGCAACAGTTGTAAATCATGAGGACCGGCTTGCTCGTGCCATGTGTTCCGAGCGAAAACAGAGAGAAGTAGAAAGGCGGACAAGAGAGGGAGCAGCGCTGCTTGGGGGAGCTACACCCTCTGTTTTAAGGGTGCAGCAATTGCGAGCGCTACTTCGACGATCGATCGCGCTCTCTCGCACGGTCTCTCGTATACTTCGCCTAACTAAAAATGTAAAAAAGAAAAAAAGGCGACGAAACAAATTCGGCGGTGATTTGTAAAACTTTCTAAGCATGATGTTTTCGAAATATTCAACGTAATTAATTTATAATAATGGTAACGATGTTATTAATCAATAAGGATTAAAATGACTGTGATAATCAGAAAGAAATTTTAAAGAATTGATAATTTTATAGTAATTAGAGAATGTTTCTTAATGTAATTTCTTCAAGAATATTCATTTGTTCAGGATATAATAAGAATAACATTCAAGAGTAACTATGAAATAACTTCGAACGCTACTTTTTTCTAATTCTTTCTAAATTCTGACGGTGATAGAAACACGCGACGATAATTTTCACTTCATAAATATTTATGTGTATGTGTGTGCACGTCAAGTATATTATTAATTTAGTGGAACACAGGTATCTAAGCTCTAGTCAAGATAATATTCGCGTTAGAATATATATATATATTGAAGATTTTAAATAAGTAAAAATTATATAGCAATCCTCACATAAATTCTTTATATTTAGCCATCCAATTAGTGAGCGAAAGACAATTTTCCTCCGCGAGTTGTGAATTTATCCTTATTAAACGTCAACGCGGAGTACAATCGAATTGAAACTCTCTCCCATAACTGGCTCGAAAGTTACTTCGCCAAGGACATAAGCAAGGATATCTGTCCTGCGGGGGTCTCCGATGGGAAGACGGAGGGTGTTGCCAGGCGCTGCGTCAACCTCTCGCTCGGCCTCCCTCGAAAAGCTTAAATCGGCTTCATATCTCAGCCGCGCCCTCGCATCCCAAATCAGATCATTAACCTCGCGGTGCGTACGCGCATGAGAAGGTTTGCCACACAAAAATTTTGATCTTTCGACTTTCTTCTTCGTGAATAATGCGCCAAAAGAAGCGGGTTTGATACTAACAATAAGGAAATGATAATCCCTCTCTAAAAAAGGCATGTTATGTTGATACTCGAAAGTCTCGAAGTGAATTGTTGTCTCTTTTCCGCTCTGATTGGTTTTTATTGTGTCGCATGCTTCGTAGTGTTAAGGGCTATTTGACATCGCGAAAATTATTTTGGCAGTTTTGAAGTCAATTAGAGATATTAATAATAGTAAAGATATTAAAGAAGAATATAAATAGATTTGCAGCATAGGAACAAAATTATATCTGAACAACAAATTTGTGTACAACAATTTTTTTTCATAAATACACTACTTATAGATAGTACACATTTACTACCTAAGTATAAATATTAATGTGCAACACATTTTTTTATATTTAAAAAGAATATTACTGCTTGCCATGTTCTTGGAAGTTTGCTCCTAAAGATTCCTCTTCTTTAATATCTCTACTATTATTAATATCTCTACTAATTGACTCCAAAACTGTCCAAATAATTTTCGCGATGTCAAATAGCCCTTAACACTACGAAGCATGCGACACAATAAAAACCAATCAGAGCCGCAAAAAAGCGGCAACAATACACTTTAAGACTTTCGAGTATTGACATCTGAATCAAACAAAGAAAAATCAAACAGGAAAAGAAATCCTGTTATATACAAAATTCATATTTGTGAAAACTTTCTCTCCCCTCTCTCTCTCTCTTTTTTTAAGAGTGAAAACGATCTTACGTACAATTTTGGCGCATTATCGTATATTATTTGTGACTATCAAAATCAATCTAGCAGCGTTTAAAAAGGAAGAAGCGTCTATCTTGTAACATAGAGCAATGAGACGAAGAACTGACTAACAATAAGTTGTAATTTAATGCAAACAGAGATAAAGCTTAACATCTTAACACATCAATGAATACCGCCTAGTGTTGTTTACGCGGAATAATTGCTTCTGTCCGAATGAGAGCTTGTATTGTATGATTACGTGCTATCGCAGGTGAAATAAAAAATGCGAGGAAATATATATCTCATATACCTTACGTTTTTACACATTCTGGCCAGTGTATGGACTTACCTTTTGCCGCTTCTGGCCAGAAATCTTGCGCAGCTTACGTTTATTCTTCTGGCCAGTTTGGACTTACCTTTCGCTTCTGGCCATATCTATTCTGGTATTCGATTTTTAACCAGAAGGACACTCTTTCTATTGCCGGCTGATTATTATTATTATCGGTAAATAAACGTAAAGATTTTATTTTGTTCATTTACGATAAGTTAAATTGCTTATTAAACGCGCGCGTCCTTCAAGTCATGAAAGATACACGAGTGTTCATTAAAATATTAATTAAAAAATTTCTTTCTTATATTTTTTTTTATTTAAAATTATCCACGGGAATTTACAAAAAATAGATGTTATATGATAAATTAATTGTTCTGAATCAGAAAATTTTCGATCTTGTCTCGCAAATGTCCGGAATCGAATTGTATGATATAAATATGAAATTATACGTTTAGAAAACGAATAAATTTTGCAAGCGCAAATCTAAAATGCGTATTTATATTTGTACTTATCCGCGCAAAACCCGTATTTTTGCCCGTTACCCGTAGTTGTTGTTACACTTCAAAAGTTTATTAAATGAATGATGTGAGATTCGAAAGACATAATGAATTTCTTGCACAATCAATATAAGAATGCTGTAAATTATAAATGTTTCATGTTCTCATATTGTGTACGTCTTTATAAAAAATTTTATATCGATATTAATATCTTGTTATTACATTATATACATCTCGTGCACATTGTTCGTATCAAAATTATATTTTATATATAATATATATTTTAAAATAAAATATTTGCAATTAATGTAAATACAATTAAAAAACTTATCAGCTTTAAGACAATCTATATAAAAAATTCTTCTCCGCGATGAAACATCCGCGAAATATCTTTTGATCTCACATCATTTTATTATAACTTTGCTTTAACTGATGTAAAGTCAAGTTATTAATCAATATATGGGTGGATGAGCTATAAAAAATTAGGATAAAATTGATGCATTATAAAAATAAGTTACAATATACAATTAATAATCATTAGCGCGTTTTTTATAAAATTAATTGGTAGATAAAATTTGCTATGTAACTGTAACGTTTCCTATCTTTATTTAATTTATGCTTGTGTGATACATATTGAAAAAATCTGTAAGTATATTGCTCTCTCGCACCCGATTTATATAATATTTCATCCTGGACGGATATAAGGAGGAAGGAATAAAACACAATTTTATTAATTAGATATTAGTTTTATTTATTTAATTTATTTATTTTATTTATCTTGTTATATATATCTTTTTTATTTAAATGTATATGTTTTATTTATTTATTTTTATTTCTCAAAGTGCATAGAATATCTTTTTCTAATTTTGTTCATGAGGTATAAACATTATGAAACTAAAATAAAAGATTTAAATATATAAAAAAGTCAATAAAATTTCTTATAATTTTCTTTACATTTTTATACTTTTCTTTATTTCTTTTTATTATTTTATTCAAATAACAAATTAAAAAAATTAATCAGATATAATTTATATTTGACTAATATTGCCCAAATAAAAATATTGTTAATATATTAGTAATATATTCATAATATTCTTACCAATTGCCTTTGTTTCTCTCTTTGTATAGAATACTTAGTAGAAAACGTAAGAAATTATAATATCTTTATCAGATCTTTATCTTAAATACAATATTTCTTATATATGTTTTATGATTGTTTATCAAGCTTGTTCTATTTGTAATATATTTCATTTTTTATTAATCTTTAATCTTTACAAGATTGATTAATAACTTTCAGGCAACTGGTATATTTTGTAACTAGTATTCTGTATAAGACAGAACACTGGAACCAATAAATCATGCGATATTAAAATAACGAGCTCTTTTTCGTGAACTCTATGCATGCGTGCGAGTGCATTCTCATACGCACGATAAATCGATAAATGATCATATTTATATCCAGGATGAAATATTCAGCCTAATTTGTTTTAACCCATCCATTTTAAGGTAACGGATTTATCTAGAATCTACATCTACGATCTCTATAAATCCGTTACTTTCAAATAAAATAAAAGTTTGTCACTCACCAATCGATGCGCAACAGCAGAGTTGACGGCATTGAAGCTGTAACATACAAATAAAATATCCAAATTATAGCAGCACACCCAAAATAATTAATATTTCAAAAAATTATTATTGTATGCACCGAATTTCATATTCAATGCGTACAATAATAAGCAGATATCTAATGGAATAATTTTTATAAATTCTAAAAAAAATTTTTTTTTAATAGAAAAACTTTTACAGAATTTATATAAGACTTTCTTTCCAATTCTCTCTTATTTAAATCAAACAAACGAACCGAATTAATGCGCGTACGCGATTTATGATAATTAATATACAATTAATAAATACTTACTCCAGGGTTGCTCCGTCAGCGCCCGATGCCTCCTAAGCCTGCTCCTCCCCTCAGGTTTCAGGATTGTCAGTTTCCAAAATCCATTGATTTACACGCGCGATACTTTAAACGACACTCCCGCACTTTAACACGCGATGCTTTAGACTTTAAACGATACACCCGGACTAAAACGCGCGATACTTTGCTCGACATTCCCGAATTCCGCGATCGCGAACCATCTCGCGTGAATATCCTATTTCGCGCGAGAATCATACTTTGAGCCAACTAGTCGGGACTGCAACGGTAATTTCGAGCAAGGGTTAAACCCGAAGCGGAAGAAGACGGATTCGATCGACGGGATGGACGCGAATGGGATACGCTCGACTCTTGTCTCGTGCGCATATTCGCATCTCAAAGTGACTCGAACTAACTTAGGCGCGATTTCAGATGAGACGCCAGGATGCTGTATCACAGGCGATATCACAGGGCAGGTAGACGCGCCGAGAGAGAAGATACCCATTTCTGATGCTAATCATGTAAACCATGTATTAAACAATCTAAGAAATGGGAGTTCAACCTCTCGGAACGAGCTAAAACCGGCCTAAGTAATTAAATCAACTCATCAACGCGATACATAATATGCCACCAACCAACGGTGCAACATAATATGACTGATAGGCGAGACAAGAGAAGGGACCCATTAACGACGATCCCGAACAATCGACCGAACTCTAATCCGATTCGAGCCGAGCCGTTTGTCGAAGCAGAGCGTGCTCCTCAATCAGCCGGATCTTGAGCCTGAGCTCAAAACCGCGCGAGCATCGTACGTAGATGTACATGCCATACGTGCACGGCCGGCGTCACCTCGTGTCGCGAAACACGAGGCATGAAAACGTTGCATTCGCAACGCCTCAATGAGACGTCCCATTCAGTCGGCATCAAAAGTACGATTCTCGACGACAATTATGAAATCGGGATATCATTGCGAAGATGCAACAAACTTGGACGCGCGATACTTTGCACGACACTCCCGAATTCGGATGCACGACATTTTGCGCGGCATTCCCGAACTAATTAAGACGCGAAACGTGATATCGATCGATAGCGTTAAAAAACGTTAAAAAACATTAAACGCGTTAAAAACCCGTTTGGGTACTTAGCTTCTCCTTCCAGGTACTAAGCCCCTTCCACCAACGTCCCCATCTGAAACAAGAAGCGAAGAGACTCACGTAATTAATCGAATGCGTAATTAATCTGAGCTATTATTGTATGGGAAAATATATCAAGGATCTTTTTAATTTCCCCAAGTATATATATTAATGTGCAACACATTTTTTTATATTTAAAAAGAATATTATTATTTGCCATATTCTTCGAAGTTTACTCTTAAAGATTTTTAAAGATTCTTCTTCTTTAATATATATCTCTACTATTATTAATATCTCTACTAATTGACTTCAAAACTGTCAAAATAATCTTCGCGATGTCAAATAGCCCTTAACACTACGAAGCATGCGACACAATAAAAATCAATCAGAGCCGCGAAAAAGCGGGAACAATACATTTTGAGACTTTCGATTATTGACATAACATGCCTTTTTTTAGAGAGGAATAATTTATTGAAAATTAAACAACTTCCGTAAATAAAAGCGCGCGCCTGTGTTGTTCTAGTATTGAATAAAAAATACAAAATGTATTCGGGAATGGAGAGTAACGGGGTTAAAGTTTTGAACTTCACGTATACAATCGTCAAAGATGTCTGCAAAAAGTTTTGTTTAGAAAAAGCAGTCGATTTTTTTAAATTATAAGTGACTCTTAAAGAGAGAGGGAGAAACAGAGAAGAAATATGTCGCAATTTTCAATATTTTATTTGTTCGAAAAGAAATTGTGGAATTTATAATTATAATTTAATTTTTATGTAGTAAGAGCAAGATAAAAATAGACGGAGTCCGAAAGGAAGAAGAAAGATACCTCTTTCGCGCGAGTCTATCTCGCGAGAGAAAAATCTCTCTCGTCGAAAGTGAGGCTCTTCGGGGCCAAGGCGAGGTCGACGAGAAAGCAAATAAATTTCCCGGCAACACAATAGAAAGCTACCGAGGAGGCTACCAGAATGGTCTCAATGGCTCATTCAATTAGGATCTTTTCAACGGGGATTAAAATCCGGGAGCTTCCTCATGTAGACGCGTCTGATTTGTTGTTGCAGGATGGAGGAGTCGTCGCGAAGTCTGCTGCAACAAAAGCACCGAGCCGAACAGCTGAAGCAGGAGAAAACGGCACTCACACTTTCCTACGAGGTAAGTAAAATTGTTTGATCCTGTGGAAGTTAAATATAACTTGCTATCTCTTTAGATTGTTACTATTCTTTAGTCGTAATATTTATCATATATTTCAGTATCGATTAAAAGAAAAATTAAATAGTTTATTGTATAGCGTTTAATTTATGAATACTGATTAAATGGACGCAGTCTACGAAACGTATAATTCAGACTTTTTTTTCTAACATTATATGAAATCCAATGCTGCAACAAATTTATCTCCCGGGATCTGTCTTGTCTTTGTCAATCAAATATAATATAGCATGACATTACACGCGAGACGAACGAGATAATCGATGTTGATACTCGATCAGACGACAATCGTGTATTTAGGGAACCGCGCGCGTATGTCATCGTGGGAGTTTGATTCGTCGGTGGAAGCCGGGTATGTCGCGCGATGACAGTCCCGTAAAAGGTTTCCCCTTATCCAATAATACCGTTCTCCTTCACGGCAATGTGCCCTTATTGTATTTCACCGCGTGAGCACTCGGTCTGGATTGTCCCGAGCATTGTTACAAACGCGAATTTAGCTCGATTCTCATTATTAAACGTCAAGTAGCATACCGCTGTCGCGGCAGCTTTTGTCTCGTTTCGCGCACATCGCTTCATATTATCAGGGTCGAGCGGTCTAATTTCTCTATTTCAGCCGCTTTTGTCGAAGATTTATGTAACTTTTTTTTTTCCTTTTGTCGAATTATGTTTCTCTCTTTTTCGAAAGAAAAATTAAAAATGTGCGACAAATCTTTCAAGAAAAATTCAAGTAAAATAAAAAATATAATTGTAAAGTAAATTATTATAAATATACATCTCTCTTTACCTTCAGTATCTAGATTTATAGTGACATATTTAAAATTGAAATGTACTCTTCAAAATTCGTATGAATTCCATTTAAATTTATATCTTCCCGAATTTATTACTATACTTATCAACATAATTTTATAAAGAATTTGCATCTTCCACAGAAAAATCTCCGATCTTTTTTTTCTAATATTTTTTTTTATATCCTTATCAGCTTCTCTAGGTTCATCAAAGTTTAGAATTAATATGGTAATCGTTGCACCACACACGATTCCGCGAAGCGAAATTTCTAAAATATCCTAGAATCGATGCCACTATTCTACCTAAAAAAAAAAATAGCATCGATAAAACGAATGCGAACTTTCCGCGCGCTCTCGCTTCTCGTTTCCGCATTTCGCGAGCCTCGTAAAGCTCTCGCGGACGATGATTTTCGGCGTAAAACGCGTATGCGAGGGCTCGGGCAATAAAGGGAGGGAACAGTAAACGCGGACGTTTATACTGCCGATCCTTACGGCACGCGCGCTATCTCGTTCACGGGCGGTTTGCCCCTAAAAGAGTCGTACCGTACCGGGGGGGTATTCTCTCTCAACGCCTCTCTTCCCTTCTCCCGCGATAACAGCAGTAGCAGCAGAGAGAGCGAGCTAGAGAGAGATAGAGACAGAGAGAGACTATATCGTCGTTCTCTACGAAATAACGTTTAATATCGATCGTCACTCGATCCCCGGGTTCAATGTCGACCCGCCGTCGCCTGTCAATGACAAGCCGCGCAATCCCTACGGGAAGCGATGTATAACGTTATGTCTGAATGCACAAGTGTACTTCTATCGTTGCACGCGGATCGGTGACAATCTGCAAAAAATAGCCGAGTCGAATCGAATGACAGGTGAGATCCAAAAATGGAGACGCTGTGAGAATTGTGAAATTAATTTTTGAATAAAGGGAGAAATTGGGAAAACAACTAATCTTGAACTATAACATCCATCGCGATGGAGAGTGTATAAAGTATTGTAGTAAAGTAAAATAAAGTATTATAATAAAACAGATTTCTTTCTCTCTCTATAAATTTATAAAAATCTGTTGATGAGAAAAATTGACATTTGATCTCCATATTAATGAACTCTAAATCAGCTAACTTTTCACATTGCAAGAAAATAGATTTAAAATTAATACATCTTCCAGATTTTCGGTTATTTCACCAGGTAGAGTGTGCATGAGAATTTCGAGACATTCTCTCTCTGTATCGAGAAGTAACGCACGTCGACGAGAATTCGCAGAAGGCAGACGCATTTTTACTCCCCCTTAGACCGAGGAACGACAGAAAATCGTTGGTTTCCTCGCTCGGTGCGACGCGGGGGTGTTTTAGCGAGGGCCGACTGTTATAAATCAGACACACGCACCCTCTATTAGCACCCCTGTCTCCGACAGAGGTCTCCGCAGCCCTAATTCAACGTTAAACGCCTTTCTGCTAATAACGGCCGGTTATTATTACTGCGCTCGAGACCGCGAACGGTTCGTCGTCGTCGTCGTCGTCGTCGTTGTCGTCGGTAAACAATGTCCTCGATCGTTCGTCGAGACTTTTCCGACTTGTTTCCGCCGTGATTCTATTTGCACCGTTTAAAAACTCGAGTTCTGATTCGAGGCAAACAGTAATAAGAGAAGCGAACGATCACAAGCCGCACCGAACGTAATTACTTTCGTTCGAAAATGGAAGTGAGGAGACCTGGCAGTGACGAGTTAAAGTTTTTAAAAGCTCCAGGTGCAAACTAAAACTCCCTTTATCCCTGATGATACTAAAAGTTATTAAACATTAAAGACATCTTCATCTTAAAAAGAGTGTATGAACAATAGGTGTTTAAAAAAAGATTTAAAAAATGTTTCCAAAATATTTAAGCATTTTTCTAGAATAAAGTTGAAAAGAATAGAAGATAGACTCATATAATTATTATAATATATTATAATATATTTATAATATATTTCATTATATATATTATAATATATTTTTCATATATTTCTTCTACATCTCCTTTTACAGGAAAAAAATGATAAATTAAAAAATATAATTTTTAATAATTCATTAAATTAAAGAAAAAAATAAAGAATTGAGTTTTTTGTGAGTTCCTAAATGCGCTTAATGTATCTCAAGTTGTTCTACACGTACTTTCGCGAACGGATAATTTAAGAAGCAAATGGCAATCGTCAAATGCCACGGCGTAATTATTTAAGAATAGAAGTAAGAAGATACACTCACGAATGTTCCAGGTATTTTAAGAATGGATAATTTAGGAACAGATTCCGCGTTCTGTAATAAGACCGTTTGCCGAGATAATTGCGGAAACACTCGTTTTGCTCTGAACGAAGTATTTAAATCTCCGCAATTCGACCGGTCGATTTTTCTTTCTTACAGTGACCGAGTTAAAAACGCGAACACGGTTTTTAACATCCAGGAGCCAAGGAGCGACCGCGACAAGTGAGTCACTCCGGCTTGATAGGATCGAAACAATCCATTAGCGCTTAATTTTAACGACCGCCGGGAATTGAGCTCTAAACGCGTGCTATAACGCGTGGGATATTTATGGAGCACTTCTGGCCTTCGTCGGCTCGCAATTTTTTACTTTCACGCCGAGATTATGATCGCGAATGTACTTTAAATAGGATTAGAATTGTCGAATGTACACTCTGAAAGTGTTCACCGAGTAATATAATTTACGTTTATAGATCGGGAAATCTATGATCGCGTGTTTTAGAAATTAAAAATAACGTCCGGATGACAAATTTAAAATCACCTTTTATATTATGCAAAATTTTGATATTTATAATAAAATATAATATACATAAAGTATCAAATAATTGTAAATAATTATAAATATCAAATAATTTTGGAAAATTATATTTTTATGAGCTGATCTCGAAAATGAGCTTCATATTTTTTTCTGAATAATTTTAACTGAATTTTACTTCAGCAAAATATTCAGCTTCATTGTTAAAATGTTTAATATTTCAAACTGAAACCTTATGTATATTTCATATTCTAAAAGTGTCAACAAGAATAATAATTTCATTTATATTCAATATTAATTCATTAAACAATAACCATTATGTCACATTAATGAATTAATAGTAACTAATATTAATATTATAATAAAATCCGAATTAAACCCTAATACTATTATATTGCGTTAATAAAATGTTGTTAACCGGAGAATATCGCTGTTAGATGAGAACACAATTGCCTCGCTGTTATAATAAATCCCACATTATACAAATCATTGTATATGTTATCACGTTGCGTTAGTAAAATGTTATTAGCTATAATTATCCTACGTCGTTATATGTGACATTTCGTGTAACTGGAGACACCGATCGGATACGAGCACGATAATTTTCGCGTGTCGCACGCTTGCTTTTGCAGGCACGCGTGCACCAGTACCAGGCGCAGATATCGAAGCTGCAGCTGGAGAACGAGTCGATGCGAGGTCAGCTGCGCGGTCTCGAGGCAGCATGCGCCGGTGAAGTGCATGCCGCGCTCGTGGCACGTCTCGCGACCCTGGAGACGGAGCACGCGGCGCTGGCGCGGGACGCCGACGCCCAGCGTCGGCAATACGAGCGGTGCCTGGACGACGTCGCCAACCAGGTGGTCCGCGCTCTCCTATCCCAAAAGGTTCATCGCTATGGCTCTCGTTACCACACACCTCCTCTCTCTTTCTCTCTCTCTTTCTCTCTCTCTCTCTTTCTGTCTTTTTTTATCCTCTCCGAACAGCCCGCTACGACGAAGACGCGTGCTCGAAGACTATTACACGTACATAAGATGTTGAAGAAATGCACTAAACTTTGAGATTGTCTAGAAAATTTGGAAGAAAAATTTCTGTAAACATGGATCCGGAAAGATTTTTTTTTTAAATTTTAAGTTTAAGTATTGAAAATAATACGATTTTTTTCTGAATTTTCACAGAGAAGAGAAAAGATTCTTTTATTTTGAATTTCATATTTTATTTAAACGAACTTTGGCATCCGATTAATTTTTCGAAAAAATTGACTTGAAATTGCAGATTTATACGTGTAGTTTCTTAGCGTCCTATAATGTAACATTTAATCTCATTTATAAAAAAAAAAAAAAAAAAAAAAAAACGCGCTAATGTCGTTCGTGCGGGAATATTAATCCTTTGCAGACTCAGAGGGTGCCAAAAAATATAGTACTTTCGCTGTTTTTATATGCTATATTTTAAAGAAATAAATAGTTTAGGAAAAAATTATATAATTGGTACATACAATCTTTACAAATATAGTTAACATTTTTGATACGAATATAATTTATTAAATTTAAAGAAAAACATTTTTATAATAATATTAAAATAAATATTTAAATTTTGCTGTGATATACAGAGATTAACTCAGTCTGTTACTTCGTTTTGCTGGAGTTGATCAAGCGAATATGTTTATTTTTTTATCAGTTTTACTTGAAAAAATACCGTCTTAAAAGGATTAATCCGCCGCTAACACGCTTTTCTCCCTACCTGCTAATGTGCTTCTTGAACGATATCACCGAGAAATGCATTAGGTAAGAGTGCTAACGGTCAGTTGATTATCTATTCAGGGTCTCAGGGAGGAAATAGGCGCATTGCAAAGACGTATACGAGAGCTCGAGGCTCAGAACCGAGCGCTATCGGGAATCTTGGCGCAGGCTGCCAGTCCCGGAAGCCCCACCGAACTGATTCAAGGAATTCTTGAGGCCGGTCCAGCCGCCCTGGTCGCCGCTTTGGGTCTGGACCCCTCTTGGGTCCCTCTGTCGAGGCCGCGTTCCCTCAACTTGCAGATACCCGTAATGGCGGCCACTAAGTGCCGACGCAACAGACCTCTTGGTATTAATCTTTCGTTATGAATAACATTTTGTCTCGTCAAAAATTAAAATAGATATAATTAATTTTTAGATGGATTTCGTGAATTTTGAATATTATGTGTGTCGAGTTAAGTGCATGCCGGGATTGAATATAATTCCATATTTTCAAATGTAATTAAATAAAAATAATTTGCGATTGCTGCGTAATTAAATAAGTAATAATTTACGTTTGCTGATTTCATAAAAAAATCCTCTATCAAGCTAGCTTTTTATTTTCTTTTGTGATTTCGTTTTTCGATTCAATATATTTTTCAGAATAAATTGCATTAATCTTTGCAATCGCAGATACTTTATATTCTATAAATCACATGATTAAAAATGCCACATATTTCTAATTTATACACGCAACCAATTCGTGATGTAAGAAATTGAGAAATTAAATACAACCTATATCCACACAGTAGACTCTTGATTTCACGGATATTTTCAACAAATCTCTAAAGATCTCAAGTTTCTCGCTCCTGAAATATCGATATTCTACTATGCTTTAGATGATGTTGAACATCAATAATGAAATACACAACGCGATAAGATAAAACCGCGACATGCCTATTCGGAATTCCCTAAATTTCGGGGACTACTTGACCGAAACGTTCGCAGCGCAAAAACCGTCGGAGGAAGAGGGCAGCGAGAGCCCGGAGAGCGGTAATCGCGACGAGGGCTACTCGACCATGTCGAGCGACGTTCAGGGCGAGGGCACGCGTCAAGAACCGTCCGCTCGCGGCCTCGAGGATCTGAAGGAGGCAACCGACGAGACCGAGGCCGACGTGTCGCCGGACGCGCGTCTCGTCGCCCTCGACGCCGGCGATCCGGACGTTCTCTTCCTACCTCTGAATCTCACGGTGGGCATCAATCCGCGCCACAGCTATCCGCCGACCAAGGATCTGCTGCCGTATCAGCACGTGATGCGCAGCTTCTCCGACAGTCACCTCTGCCTCAAGCTCACCACCACCGCCAATTTCACGCCATATAAGCTGCCCAGTCCCATGGGCTCGTCCTCCCTCCTACTGGTGGAGGAAGAGGGCTGGGACGCCGAGTACGTTCAACAATGGCTCAGGTTTGTTCGCGTATAATTGCTGGATTATGAGAGAGGTGGGCTTGATCAAGGAAACGATGAGAGCGGAATAAATGGAGAGAATATAAGTCTTGTTTAATATAAATCTTCAGTTGCTTTTAGTGTTATTCAATTATAGTGCTATGCAACTGTTGTTACTTTATGTGTCATTAATCAGTTTAGCATATTAGTAAAAAAAATCAATTATTATAAAACCTATGTTGGCGCAAAAATATTTCGAAGATACATGCAAATTATTTTCACGTATTTATTTACTTACAATTCGCGTTACGATATATAACTACGTATCTTGCGATACCGATCTAGTCTCGAAAGAAATCGTATTCTCTTTTCTGGAGCCGCGGTAGATTACAGACACAATGTCGACTGAAGGTGAAACTGATTAAATCACCGCGGATTTCAGGCTCGATGACAGTAGAAGCGCGCAACAGCATCGGGACCTGCTCGAATTGGAGTACGACAGAGCGGAGCTGGAGGATTGGAGCTTCTCCCTGTCCACGGAGGACCTCGTACAAAATGAATCCGCAATGTGGAAGGAGCAACCGGCTGCTACAAACACGCCCGCTCTGCCGGCAATCAAGGAGCATAATCTCCTGGAATTGGAGGAGGACGCGAACGAGTGTCTGTGGAACGGCGCGAGCTATCTCGCCGATAGAACCGGGGGAGAGCTGGTACGTTTATCGATTGCATCGTGATATCGATCAAGAGCTGTGACTCTGTGATTGTGACGCTTCGTTATCGAAATAATAATATCACTTACGCGGAAATTCTAATTCACCAAAGTTTGATTAATTCCAATAAATGTAAATGCGCGTACTAATATTGTTTCAAATTAAATGTCAATTATTATAATTTTTACAATTATTTAATATTTATAATTTTGAAGATATTTTCTCAATTATTAATTGAATAGTTATCAATAAATTGATTTGTTTATTATTTGTTCATATTTTCGAATTTTTATATTTTATCGAAACATTTTAATTGGAATTATAACTATAAAATCAACTTTATTTGATGACGTTACGTGTGTTTTTTCGAAATATATCCTTTGCACAAACTTTCAAATGATTATAATTTTTGGTTTCCCACCCTAGGTCGCGCTTTTAATGGACGCGAGAGCGACCGGACCCTGGCCATACGCCTCGAGTCCCGGTGCGTCCTGGAGCAGCGAGGAGGGAGTCTTGGAAAATTCGAGCAAGCGTTCATCGGCGGCGCTGTCCGGCTGCAGCGACGATCCCGATACTCCGTCGATCGGCACCGACTTTACCAGGGACTTTTATCGGCTGGTAAAGTTCGAGAGCACCAAGAGCTTGGCTAGCACGTCGTCCAGGAGCGGCAGACCGCCGCCGGACAGAGAACAAGCGCTTCAAAGCGTCTTATCCTTTATCGCCGAACAACAGATGTACCTCGCGGAATTACCGAACAATCCCGTGGAACCGCATAGCGTTGTGTCTCACTCGGCCGAAGGTAGGTCCTGATTATAATCAGTCGTATCTACTGTTAAATTTAAAAAAAAAATCGCACTATTCATTTCCCACCCAAATTATCGTCGACGTAATTATAATGAGAAAAGATAATTAATGAAAAAATATTTTTTAACATAGCGATAAAAGACTGCGAAATTTCAAATGTTGAAAAACATTTTAAGAGATTCTGAATGATAGTTACAGAAATGGGCACTAGCAAAAGTGATTCCGCGGGGGAGACCATGGTCACGGAAATGGAGGGATCGTGCGCTCAAGAGAGCAGCGGCAGTACCGGAAACGCGATCGAAACTAGTAGTAACGACGAGCTACTCGATCAGATACAGGTACCACCGTTGGCACCTGAGGAGAGGATTGTAAGTGCCGTCTCGTGTAACGGCGGCATTTCGTATACAACGGTAGCGCCGTCGGAATTGGGAGCCGTTCCGGAAGAGGATGAAGAGGTCGCGACTTCCTCTACACCCAGTACGGTTGTAAGTTCTTCAAATAATACGCGTGTTTACGTAAAGAAAGAATTTTCAAAGAGTAATTTATACAATTATTTATATTTTTCTCTCCTGGAGAAATAATTTAATCGCTCGCAGGAAAAATTTACTTAAATCCTTGCTGCTATTTATTTTGCTTGATTAATTTAATATTTAGTTATCAATATAATATTTAATAACGCTGTGATAATATCGGATTATTAACATATTAATTTATGTTTTTGTATTTATAAATAAAATCCGTATTTTACTTTCTAGTAAAATGCCTTGCTGTAACAACGTTTGCGTAATGTTCGCACAGGTCAGCCCGGCGCGAGCGACTCTTCTCGTGGAGGGTAGAGATCGAACGTTGAGTTTTCACGAGCGCGCCACGTCTAAAGACGTTATAGACGAGTTGAATCGTATGATTCGGAAGGGCGAGGATCACGCTATCAGTAATAATGAATCGGTAGTACTGGAGAAACTGGATCTCGCTTGCTGCTGTCCGACAGGATGGGTTCACGTTGAACGCGACATTGACTTCACCGACCCTAAAGTAAGTTGCCCGTCGAAACACCGCCGAAAATCCTCATTACAATCGTAAATATAAATTTCAAACAAGATAACTTAATAATAATGCATTCGATAAAACAACTATTTGTTCTACTATTTTGCCAATTTATGGATATAAAAATTCGCATTATTGGATACTATAGAAACTATCTATTTAATAAAACAATAATTTTTCAATTATAATGAAAGATTTTAAGAGTAAATTGCTTCACTTCATTGCCGCTATATTTTTATTTTCACACGAAAACGCAATTATAAACACCGTACTCTCATTTAGGCCAGAGCCAATCTCTTAGATGTGATGTTAGCAAGCAGCGAAAGTTCCTCGGCGACATCGAGCAGCGGTTCGGCGGGCAGCGACTCGGGGGATGAACCACCTGACTACCGCCATTTGCACAGATTACATCGGTACCGTCGACAAAAGAAAGGTATTTGTCCCGGAATGGTATCTATTCCGTAGATACTTTTACCGTGCCGTTTTCGCGCATCACCATTCACCACCTTTTCGCAAAACTCATAATTCTCAACCCTACAATCTCTATCATTGTCTAACACTTTCTATCGATAACCATTCTCATTACGCTTTTCTCTTGAAATTTTCACGAAATTTACTAACTCGTTAGCGTGCAGAAAGCTTGAAACTAAAGTATTCGATTAACAAAAATCTAATGTATATATTGCCTATATACAGAATATCTAAATCATCATTTTATACGCAATTTAATTTGATAGATAGAATAAAAACTGCTACACTGATTTTACATGAGACAGATTTTACTTTATACAAGAGCCAATTTTAATTCTTAATAAATCTCGAAAAAAATTGTTTCCTTATAAGATTTAGACGTTATTCGCAAAACTATTTTATTATTAAATCCCAAAGAAAAGCCACGAGATGATAAATTAGATATTCTGACACGTATAGTCATATATTGTTAAAGAAAACAAGCTCAATATCTCTTTAGAGAATTCTGTGGGTGGTGAACAGCGCTTGCTCTCCTAAGCTTAAGATGGCAACACGTCTACACTGTTACACCATTTCTCGTCACAATTGACACACATTCGAAACCGACGTCGCACAGCGCGTCACGCACTCATTCGAGCGGCTTTATTCTTGTCTACCCGATACTCGCAATCAACACGGTACAATTCACAGTACAATTCACGCTCGCGCCTAGTAGCCCTTTCGCTGTACATAGCCTTTTCCATATTTTCTGTTCAGATGGTAGCTCCTACGCGGTGTGCTTTGATTGTCACAAGAAAAGCTACGTAGTTCGGCTTAGTGACGATCAATTTCTATAAAAGCGACATGACCAATTGGGAGGAATACATTGCCGCGCCGGGGAGCCTATTTCTGCCTGAATTGAACCAGTGTACGCCTACAACGGACTTATACTATTGGTTTATACTAAACAGAATTATTAACCGGCAAAGAAAACGTTCCTGGCGTAGTGCCTTCACGCAATTCCATCTCTCTTCGTCTCGCTTACGTATATTTGCGTAACCTATTTGGCACATAACATTACCGTCCGAAAGTCTTGTGGACAAGGAACAAGGGTGTATTAAGTATAAAAGACTATTGATCATATATGTATAGAATCAAATAGGAAGACATATATAAATCAAATGACAAAGAAGGAGATTATTGTGTGTAATCAAACGTAGTGCAATTATTTAAATATATTATCTAGTTTTATGGGTAATAATCAAAAATGTATAATTATCTTTCTAGAAAAGCGCTAATACAATTTAAAATATCCAAAGACTTTTAGACGAGAATGCAAGTTGGTGTGCAAATGTATTTAATGTCTTTCCAAAATAAAATAAAAATGCGTGTATAGAGCAACGATGCAATATATAAGACAAATATGGACGTTATATGTATCCTGTACTATAAAATGGAATAGAGGTTGTCGCGCGTGGAATTGCGTCAGGGTAGATCGAGAATAATTATTTTTTCTCTCATTGTACTGCGAGCGAATCGACAATTTTCAAATCTTATTGGCATGTGCAAGACCGTTTCAGCATCTTCATCTTCCTTTCTGCGCTTCATTTCATTATACATCTGCTTATATTTCATCATTAATCTTGCCGCACTGTCGATCATGTTTAATTACATACATATGCGATTCTAATTTATTATTATTTTCGAGCGAATCATATCATAAAGTAGATCGGATAAATAGCGTGCGACTATGTTTAATAAATAATTTTGTCAGAAATTAATTACGTGTACATTCTAGAATTTGTTAACCCTCCAAATTGATATTTTTACAGATAAGAAAAATATATATAATTATATTATATTTTAGCTTTTAATTGGTTATTTGACAAAAATAGTTAAATTACCACGTTTCAACTTCACTTGTATTAAAAAATTTGTGATAATTTAAAACGAAATTAAAATAAAAAAAATTTTTTTGACAATGTTCACATGACTTTTGTCTATTATAATCTATCGTACGCGCACACGATTTGTCCGATTTACATTATATGCATCATCCATTCGGTCGTGCACCCGCCAAATGCCTAAATTCCGAATTAAAAAAAAAAGTCCACGGAAGAAAGAGGTGTAACCGGTGCGGTGAAGCGACGGTGGAAAGCGGAGAAACGATAGGCGATATATACGAACGGAATAGAGGAGACGTGAAAAAGAGAAAGAAGGAAAGGAAAAAAAAAAAGAAAGGAAGGGATAGAGGGTGAGAGAGAGAAAGAGAGAGAGGGAGACGTGAATACGTGAAAGAGAGTGCTAAGCCGAGCTACTCTGTGTCTGCTAGAGCCGGTATAGAGAGAAGAGAGAAAGAGAAAGAGCGCAAAATCGAGTCGATCGAGTGAAGTCTGAGAGCAGCATCTGTTGACCCGCTGCTGTGTGCCCTTGGTTTCTTCAGCGTCGGCGGCCCAGGCGCATCGCGTCCTCCGGCTGCCGTCCACCTGGGGATCGTCCCGGCCATCGATCATCGGCCGCGGTGACGACTTCTTCGTGCGCTACGGGGACAAGGAGCGCGAGGCGGTGGCCTCCTTCGACTTCCTTGACGAGTTCGTTGCGGCGACGATGGCGGCCCCCTCCTCGCTCGGCTCGGACGGCAGCCCCCTCGACCTGGATGACGACCTGGCGCCGTCTGCTGATCTCAACAGCGACATCATGAAGCTTTCGCCACTTTAGGAATGAAATACCGGGCCGATTTCATAGAACGCGCAGCGATTTCCTAGATGCGCACGCGCGAGCCTTTCCCAGTTAATAAATCGATCCTTGATCCTTTGGATACCGGAAAATCTAACTTTGTTTCAATCCTTTTCTGTGACGAAAATATTTCTTATCTTAAATATGTTAAATTCTCTATTTCTATTTTTAATGTATGTATAGAAGCGAGAAAATTATAATTTTAATTCGTATTTCTTTAAAGTTTAAAAAAGAATATTATTTCTGAATGGTTCTTTTTATAAATACTGTGTGTGTCTTAACGTACAAATATATTCGTTTATTCTGTTTTGTGCTTTTAAATTGACTTTAACGATGATTTTTAATAACTGAAGGATTAAGAAGCTTTCCTTAATTTGGCTACGTACTGAGTACATACACGGGAAACATGTGACATCTTACAACTCATAAGCAATTAATTTATGCTGTTCAAAAATGTTGCAATAATTATATTTTCGCATCCCTTTCTTGTGTGCCGAGGCTATAACGTACGCATGTAACTTGACTTCCTAGTAGTTGTTATGCATTTAGCATCAAGTTCTCAAGTTGCATAAGCTTCACGTTACACACGAGTTGTGATGTGTATGTGATTGCTGGGTAGAGGCTCTCGCGAATCCACTAAACGCGACATCATCGTAAGTTTGCTTCCTGATCACGCCAATTATAGCGAATCAAAATAACGAACCACCTGGTGGTCTAATCCTATTTAACGCAGTAAAAGATAAAGCGATAAGTAACTATTCACCACCGATGTTCGCCACTATTCTTTCGTCATCGATTATTTTGAAACATTAGGCTAATATCGTTCGCCACGTGAACGCCATTCGTTTACGACGAATGACAAGAACGATTTATACATTATCAATTCAATACAATATTTTCGACGCCGCGTTTCGAGTCTTGAAATATTTCATATAGTCGTGGGTTTTCTTTTATCACATAATCGAAAAATAATCGAAAAACTCAAAGCGTCGCGTGTCGAGATAAATTTACGGTTTAAGACAAGAGTTTATCTTGTCTTTTTTCTCTGCGAGCTTCCTCTTACTCGAGATACAAATAATTCACCATAGTACAGTCGAATGTAAAACAGAAAAGAATGATCAGTGAGAGCAAATTGGTCCAAGCTAGATCCAAGTTGGATTCAGATTCCTAGTTAGGTCCAGGCTGACTCCTGGTTGGAATCCAGCGGAACGAGTTAAATAGGACAAATATCTATCTCTAATATCCGTTTTCAGCATTAAGTCCAAATGCATAAATTTTGTGTTACATTCGCACTGTGCTTTGGTGCGCTAAACAAAAAGGATCTACTAATGGGTATGTGCGGATAAATATTAGTCAAAGAATTAGAGATAAGGATATGTAAGTTGTAGTCGACCTGTGACATTAAAATAGCGTGTACGGCGGGCACGAATTGCTACGATTGGAAGGCCCTCGAAGGAATGAACGCACACTAGCGTCGTAGATATAGCTGTAATCTTTTTACGAATATTTCGGATATTGTATATCACAGTTGTTACAAAGGGCAGGATTGTTCGATAGCTTGAAAAAATGAAGATTAGGTAACGACATTCTTTTATAAATATTGGACTCGTCAGAAAGAATGTGCAACAGTTGAATTTCTTTTCGCAATGAATTAAGAGACGTATCGTACATAATAAAACAAAGATTCAATGTTTGAAAAATTATAAATCCAATGTTTGATAATTAGGATTTTTTAAACTGAGGATTGAGAAATTCCGACAAAGTCCGCGAATTTAATATTTGTGAAAAAAAAATTATGGAAATTATTTAATTGGCGCTAAACTGTCAGAAATCTTGAATGTGATTAAGAGAAATGTCGTTTCCATCGAGGATGGTGCATTTTTTAAACGACACAAGCTTTCATTGAATCATTGTGATGACTTTCGGGGAAATATATGTCGCAGTGCGGTCACCTTCCAAAGTGAGCTTAGAGAGCGTAGATTAAGAGGTACTTGTCGATTTTCTATAAACCGCTAGATATTTTATACTCCTTTACTCCCTCCTCCTACCTTTCGATCCCTTCGTCAATCGTCAACGAGCGTCAAAAGATTCGCGAAGATCGTTAATCGATAATTCGGTCTACGCGCGACGAACTATATTTTCTTCTGTCCTTAGAGATAAGAACGTAAACGAGCCTGTACATTTCGCTTCCGAACTTTGTAATATAGATTGTGAGAAAGAGCGAGAGAGAGAGATAGAAAAAGATAATCTTGCGTAGAGAAAAAAAGTTGACAAAATAACGATTACTTTGTCGGGTGAACGAAGACAAAGAGGGAGGCACTTCGGTGTAATTTGTACGAAATTCGCTCCGAGACGACTTCTGAGTAACGCGTTTGGTCGAATTATAGGCATAATATCATTAGTGTATACGTAAGTTTAAGATAACGAGTCGATATAGAGATCAAGATTATTTTACACGTAGCTGTATACCTGTATGACAAGAGTACGAGGATCAATATTCAAGGTGGAGAGGCTGCACGGACGTTGAAAGTTGTCCTGCATTTGCTCGCGTTGCTGCTATTCTAGTCAAGCAAGTGAGACCACCACTAATCTTTACAATCTTGTCACTTTTATCAATACACTACACTATGTAGTGTATTGATAAAAGTGTATCTCTCCTCGTTCGTTGAACAAACATTGAGATATAAAAAGATATTTGAATAATTTGGAATAAAGTTTTAGCCAGATTTACGGAGGATCTCGCTAACTTTTTAAATACATTTCATCTTCTTTCAGATAAAATTTTGCAAATCTTTGAAAAAATAGCTCTCTTTAGGAACTATAATATTTAAATTATCCTTGTGATACATTAATAATACTTTATACGATCACGATCATATATACATATATATATTACTGTTATTATTTATTAAATAACATATAGATCTAGTAAATGGTGAGAAAATCTCATTGACAATTATGTGAAAAAGAATATATTTTCTAATTTATGCCGATTAATGAGTGCTAATTAGCGGCTACCTTAATGCGCAAGATTACTTCTGATAGAGTATGCTGTTGCTATGTTAATTTAAATCGAGAGAGAAAATATCGTAATTTATTTTAGTCATTATATTTTAATATATTATATTTTAATAAAATGCAAAACCGGTTGTAGAGGAGAAAAATTCTTTTTCCAAGGAAACAACTTTCGTCCTGCAGCCTGGAAATAATAGACTAACGACATAGCTTTAAGATGTTTGTAAGTTTTACCTGGGGACAGTACGGCCCCACTTTTATTCCCGGTCGCAGTAGCAGCAAAGTCAAACGATAATCGCGAAAATGGAGAGAGAGACTTTTGCTGAACGACAAGATGTATATAGTATGTATTATAGTTCAAAACGCAGATGTAAGCTATCCTCTCTTGAACTTAATAAATAACGACAATATATGAACGTAAAAAGAAAAAAAGGCACTTGTCACCTGAATTGTTGTTTATGTTTATTTATTGATATGCAGAATTAAATATGCAGTTTTATTTCGCAGCGACAGCAGAAGCAGCAGTGCAGCAATAGTAATCGCATGTACATTATAAGTCGAAAACGACGAAAGAGATAATAAAAAAACACGACACGCGCAATATAACAGTTCAATTAATTGAGAAAATATTTCAATTTAATATAGCAAAATTACGTTATTTTAATTACCATCAAAATGGCAATAAGATAATAAATAATTACTTGACGTTGAATAAGAATAAGGATTTAAGCTTCTCGTGGAAAAAATATATTCCCAGGAAAAATATTTTTCCTATACGATAATGTATAAAGATAATAATCAATCAAAGTATAATTCAACACCTTGGAATTGAAATATTTAGTGTCGGAATTCAAAAAAGAGTTTATGCGATTAAATACAGCACAGTCATCTTCCGACATAATACTGATTGTGATTTAGTCTCGAAACGTTAAATTAATTCGCGAGATGTAATTTTTGATATTTTCGACGTGGCAATTTGAAGCGTGATAAATTAACTTGCGCGAAAAAATAATATAAGGAAATTCGAAAAATCAGACTTGACTTGCGAATTAAATTAGGTAGTATAATTTATTCGGACGTTTATACGCGGAAAACGTTATCGTTAGAAAAACGCGGGAATACCAATATCGATATTACGACGCTGTTGTCGCATTGAATGTCGATTTTTTCGGATACTCATCGTGAGATAAATACTACATATGTAGCAGGAAAATTAGCACAAAAACAGGTACATTGATTTAATGACTCGTAAATGTAAGGAATTACATTCGGTATGTCAGTTTCTTAGCGGTATGCAATCGTGGAAAGCGCGGAAAACGATCATGGCGTCGTTATCGCAGGCGCAGAATAGAGAAAGGTACTTACTTGGGTAAATATAAACGAGGAGACTGGATCATTACCATTTCGCGTCTCATCCTGATCATCCCGTAGTTCAGCGGCCACGAGAAGAAACTGCTTGTGCGAGAAGAAACTACAATAAACCACTTGAATTCAATAAATCAGACTCGGACACTTCGTTTACGACACATTACGCGAGCCGGTTAGAGTTTAATTGACTTGAAATTTAAGCGGCGTCTCTCGCGTTTGCGCGCCACTCAGTCCGCTTGAAGATAGCCGTAGGAGCAGGCAGGCAACATAGAAGTGAGAAAAATGATCGAAGGATGCCATTTTAAGTGAGGAAAATTTCCCTAAATGAAAAAGACGAGATGGCGTGATTGGCTACGCCATGTTGTCACTACCTTTTCGAATAAAGGCTGTGTTCCGGAATTATTGCCAACCTGCTACCAACATGTTGCCAACATTCTTCTTCACCGAATGTTTGCAGTAATTCCGGAACACACCAAAGAGAGATATTTCAACCTGAAGTCACGCAAGCAATATAAGCAGCGTATTAGACATATAAAATACACTTTAATATATATATATATAAATTTAATATATATATTTAATATATGTATATATTTATATATATTTAATATATACATATATATTAAAATGTGTATTTTATAACAAAATGCTTAATATATACGCTGCTTTTAAATGTAAAAATACAAATGCAAAAAAAAACGCAATATCCATAATATGTACTTCAGCATTATTCTGACACTTATTAAGAACTCGCACGGATACATTTTCTCATTCAGTTACTTTTAAATGCTTAAGTTATAAATAAAGTTGAAAATTCATGAAGAAAAGAGCAACGGATAAAGGAGAGCGTGAGAGAGAGAAAGCGAGAAAAAAAAAGAGTAGCAGAGATCTTGAATACGTGATAGAATGCTAAATCAAACTACTCGTCTACTGGAGTCGGTGTAGAAAAGATCAATCGTGTGAGCCTTTGTCTCTTGTCTACGTTTATTTAATTAATGTACAAAACTGGGCACATAATTTGTCTTACAACAAGAGCAATGTTAATCGCGAGTGCGTTTATACATTATGTCGAAAACGGTGAAATAGATAATCAAATATGATACGCATAATGTAAAAGTCCGACGATGTAAGATAATCTATTAAGAATTTGTTAATTTTATTTGGACAATTATTTATGCAGCATGTCCAGCTTTTATATACGCTTTATCGCCGCGCCTATCGCTAAAATACTGTACAAACGTGCATCCCTTCGTTTGTTTGTTTGTCGCGCAGACACGGCGATGGAATCTCTTACATAAAGTGACTTTTATTATAAGAAAAAAATACATATAGATGTATATAGACAATATCCGTACATACTGTGTGCTGTACAAACAAAGTGAATTTTAAGTAAAGACATATTCGACAACTCCATATTTTTTTTTAACTATGTTAAATGATCTTCTCTGCAGGTACGATCTTGTAGTTCATTATAAATTTTTCATTATATGAAAAAATCTCTGTAATGTTAACTTTGTAAAATACTATCGCTCCTCTGTAATAGGTACATCAAGTATTATTGTTCAAACTGAACTAACGATCATGCAGAACGCGATCCTTATACGTTAAACAATTACACATCAGACATTTTTTTTGTATTTTTCTATTTTTTATCGAGAACAAGTATAAATGTGAGTCAAAGCGATACCATATCAAAATATATATAATCGTATAAAAAAAGAAATTGTTTCCACAAAAAAAAAAAAAAATATCTGGTCTCGGAGCATAATCATTTACGGTAACATTCATTGCCAGATCGTGTCGAGTTCCACATTAGATTCCTAATGTAAAATTTAGATTCCTAAAGTTAGAAAATAAAAATATATTTATCGAAAATATATTATATCTTTATGCTTTAGTCACGACTGGCGACGCGCGAAGACTCGAAAAGGAAACATAAAGAGGCACTTTGCTCCACACTTCTTTTCCGTTTAGAAAAAAGAAAAAGTAATTTAATTTAGCCTGTTCTGTATGTAAAACGTAAATATTTTATCACATCTTAGGCGAATATACGCTGACGGTAGTAGATAGGTAAGAACGTTGCGTATTTAGAAGCTTCCCCGCCCGAAGCGGTGTCCTTCGCGATGCTCCACTTTTACACGCTGTAGCCTCTGCGTTCGGCGTTCTTTATGGAATTCGCCAGACATAGCGCGAAGATGATGCCGATCAGCTGAGAAAAAATTAAATACACATACAATTACTACAAAATATTCACACGCGAGAGTAAACGAAAACTAAAGAGCAAAACAATTATATGTTTGAAAATTTGAATGATAAGAAACTTTCCAGCTCAGATAGATACAAAATTATTATCTTTTGTCACATCTCTCTCCCAGTTATCTCCTCAATATATGTATATATATATATATATAAGGTAATTTTCCAGTTTTATTTAATCTCTTTATAAGCTCTTTATAAGCTCTTTATAAGCTTATTTACCTCGATTGCAGCGATACCCAGAGCGACGCCACCTAATCCCGCGCATGCAGTTCTAAAGAGATTTTCTAGCGCCACTGCGCAACCCTTTTTGTAAACATGTGATTGGTCACATTCAGTGCTTACTTCTTTACCGCAGCAACTTCCCGGGATACCTATGTTAAGAATATTGGCGAAATCTCTGTAGTCGTCAACGCCACAGCATTCCAACTGCAAAAATTAATTTTACATAGAAATATTGACGATTTATAAATCCGAAGACATATCTATCAATTTAAATTATTTTCAATATTACATACAATTTTATTATATTTAAGATCTCTAATAGTATTTTACTGAACTTACGGCTTAGAGCCGACGATTCGAATAACAACGTTATATATTGTTTTGCATGTGCAAAAAAAAGATTATTATTTCAAAAGGCAATCTCTTACTTCCTTCTGTACGAAATTTACGAAATTCTTTGATTCCTGGTCTGAGTCCCTGTATTTGTTGAAGACGTTCTTCGTGTATTCTTCCTTGAAATTGATGTCGTCGGCATTCTTCAGTACAACAAACGCGTAGATCGCGACAGCCACTTGTATGATCAGGATCGTCAAAAGTAAAGACGCAAACTGCGCGGAAGAAAAATAAAATTGTCGCGTGTTAAATGACTGTGCTGTTTGATTCAAGCATAATAATCATACATGCGTATTACAATTGTTTGAAAAATATATTGTTGACAATGCAACAAGCTCATGCGAACATACTCTTAGATAAGACAGAAGCTAAATATAAAATACAAATCAGTAAATGTAATAAATTTGTCTTCAAATGCGCGTTTCAATTCTTCGCGCTTTAATTTCACAAATAAGTTTGTTTCAGTTTTATATTTTCAAATTTATAAATGTGTTAAATTTGATGTCTTACTTTTTTTTAAGATTTGAATTAAAATAATCGACGTACGCAAACACAAGTCAAGGTCGAAATTTGCTGGAAGGCTTACCGTGACGATCATGCAGTGACTCTCGCGAATCGCTCCGCAGCATCCGAAGAAGGCGATAAGAAAGATGATACTGCCGATGACGATTAATGTTATCGCTGGGAACGTAAGATCACCAGTGATATCTTTCACATGTATATTGGAATAGTTTTTGTCTCCCAAGTGCACTAAAACGCCCATGATCAAGATGGCCAGACCGCATAGCTGTAATAAGAGGTTTCGTATTTACACATCATCATGTATCATCGTCATATATCTTCAATACTTTTTCTGTTTTAATTTATAATTTAACTCTTTTTCACTATTATTAGCATAATTTTATAATACATTCTATTTTATTAATAAAGCTTATAATGTGCTCGCCATGCCAGACGAGGATAATTATTTCACAATTTTCTTTTTTATGAGGATGAATGATGATGATCGCAGTGTACATATAAAAATTACGACAAACTATGCCAGATGATATTGCGTTAAAAATTATTTTTTGCCTAATATGACATTTTGAATTATTTAAGAATTATTACAGACATCACATAAAAGTTACAACAGATATATCACAAGGATTATAATATATTATAAATACAAAACTGGAGATCAATATAAATATATTCACGAATGTAAAATTTTTTCTTAGCAAGTTCCAATATATTTGCATGCATTTATGTAGTATTTTTTTTATATCTCTATTTGAATATATAATATTCGGTAGAAAACTAATATATGAGTCAAAACACGTGCAACATTTTAGAACGAGTTTGGCCCACTTGCTGATTGCTATAAGCTGTTGTTGCCAAGTATGCGTTCAACATTATTGAACGCATACTAATAATGTAGGATAGAAATAGATCGAATACAATATAAATCGACGTACATTTACTAATATTTACGTTAAACATCCCGAGATACTTGGACATCGTCCTTGAAACATTGTGCGTGTACGCCTACGCATTATTTTTACGTGCATTTTCGCTATGTTATATGATGTGGTCGATCTTGAGATCGCCCCGCAGGTGGATTAACATTTATTATCCAGTACACGTCAAACGTATATAAGTCAAACGCAGAAGACGAACGCTCTAAGTGCGTTCCTTCGATCGATCGATTGAACCTCTTTAATAATTTCCGCCCTAGTTTCAGAACGATCAGAACTGTATTGTAAAGTTACATCGTGTATAAAATGACGCATGAAAAAGCACAGCCCAAGAAAAAAGAACAATTCTCAGAATAGTCAGATGATGTCAGCTAGAGTTTTATAAAAAAAAAGCGATAATAAAATAGTTAATAAAGGTCGATAATTAACCGATTTCGTTACAATTTTGATTATTGAAACTTTTGATTTTATTTCAGGGACTCGCGCCGAGCACGACGATTGTGTACTTGATTGGGAAACACTGCACGATCTTTATTGCCGTGGGGTATCGAAATTATGTGCATCGAATCAGTGTGAGTGACAATGTGTGTATACGCGCCTAGATGACATCATCGTATTCGTTCTTGGGGAATCAACTTCCTCCAAGATTACGCATGCTTGGCGACGCCGACACAAGCGTCTCCACAAAGGGCTTTCACGGAAACACAACTCGTATTTTCGTTGCAACTGTCCCAATTTCGAGACAATAGCTCGAAATAAGCGTGAAATAGAATTCGGTTAGAAATAGTGTTTTCAGCTAAATTCTCGTGCCACTTTTAACATTGACTGTAAGCGATGAGAGATTATCAAGGTTTCAGGAAGAGACGGATTTTTCGTATGGTTACTATATGATGATCGATAAGATAAGTATCGATCGAAGGCTAGGATAACTATCCAAAGTCCGAATTAAATATTTACTCACGTCCAGAAAAGGGGTCGAAAACGCATGATTCACCTCGTTGCACAATATGCGAGCGCGACGTATAGATTTTTCGAAGTATAGATATGCGAGATAAATTTCACGCAATAATGATAGAAATATTTCTAATACGCGAAAGATATTATAAAGCAATATATATAATACAGAAATTTCATGCTCTTTTTTGATAGAATTAATATTGATTTTAAAAGTACTTGAAGCATAATAGATAATATGATAAGTAATCTATTAAATATAGACCTCTTATATGTCATTTGTAAAATTAATAAGAATGATTAATAATATCTATATCAATACATATATCATAAAATTCTCTGTAGCACCGCAGATAATTTCGGATAACAAACATGAATAACAATTAATCATCGCAGATAACAAATCGGCAAGTTTATTTTCAGGATCATGTTTCTCGCGCAGAATAAATTCTCGCGTCGAACCTTTGACAAAATCAATGAACACGTTTCGTAACTTTACAATTCTCTTAAAAAGTGTATATGACAGTAATTATGCGCGTCTATAATACAGTTGTTTTATTTTATTTATTTTTTATAAAATTTCGGGAAATATACAAGAACAGAGAACTGAGTTTCATAGCAAATTTAGTGCGAAATTTAGATTAACTATCAAAACAATGTGGAAAATTTGCGCGTCGAGAGATATAATCGCGAGTATACAGACACGTGCGAGGCATGTGACGCGATAATTACAGAAAATGAGACACCGGGGAATGCTCGTCAGCATTAGCCTAGCATCAGGAAACCTGATGAAGAACGAAAATTACAAATTACAGTGTTATGAAATAGACGCGAAATACAGGAAACTCGTCGCACAGAGCTGTACGGAAATGATGCATAACGTTATTTGGACACAAAGTAGCAGAAAGATAGTAGCTTCTCATTGTCATTTCAATCATTCAATCATTATCGAAACCGTCTCATTTTTATCATCATCGAAATGGTAAAAAGGTGATAAGTAGCCTGTCTTTTAGCCGATACCAAAAATAAAGATTACGCCATGACGAAAAGATATCTCTTTCATTGTAATAAAAATACTCAGCATAATTATTCTTGAACGGGGGCGACGAGCTGGAATAATCAATATTAGAAATATTTAAACAAGATATTTCCCTATTTTTAACGATAGAGAAAATTAAATATATTCTCTCTAATTTGACAATAAGAGGAATAGTGATTCTTCTAATTATTTTTATTCAGGTCCGATATTGATTATTCAAAATTTAATAGATGTAACGTATTAATTGGCGAGAAATAATATTTTTCAATAAACAAATCTAGGAGTTAGTTTTATTTTTATATAAGATTCTGATTAAACGCTGGCAAATCTTAATCCTATAACCTTTTCTCGGAATGATATAATCGCGTTCACGACAAACATCGCTTAGATAACATTTCACTGTAATTAAATATCGTTAATAATCAGGAACATACGTGTCATAAAAATGATCGATAAAACGGCATATAAGATTCATGATATCTGTTAAAAAGAAAAGATTATACATTCGAAAAAAATAGAATGCCAGAATTTTATTTGCACAAAATTTAGAATCATTTTTTTAATGCAAATTATATTTGCATCGTTTATTAATCACATTTAATTTGCAGTGTATATTATTTCGTAAAAATTATTTATCATTCGAAGAAATTCTGTGTTGCAAATTAATTAAAAAATAAGATCTGTTACTTGTTCGGAAAATTTCGTCAATTTTTATCTGAGAGAGACGTTGGCTCTATGTTAGGCCATTATAATCTGCCTTCAATGTTAAATCATTTTTCGTATCTATTCCCGGATAAAACATTCGCCCTCGCGTATTATTTCGGAAAAGAAGATTGTCGAACGCATTAATTTTCCTGGACACACCCAATACGCAGTCACGAAGTTGCACGAGTTGCGTAACCAATCGGGAAAAATCGCAAGATAAGTAAATGATAACGGAACATCTTGGTTGTCACGGCTTTTGATAAAAGAATATGCGAGAAAAAGGAACAACGCAATTATACGCGCGGCAGGAAACGAATACATAACAAGCACTCCAACGAACGAGTAACATCAAATATCATCTTTTTTATGGATGTATTTATATCAAGAACATAAAGGAGCTCGTACACAATGGAGCATTGTTATGTGTGCATGTACAATTTTTATTAAGTAAAAAGAGAGAAATGAGAACATTGTTATATATAGCAAAACTAATTCATTAACAAAAATATGTTTATGTTTTATACCAAAATATCGAACACATCAAACTATGTTTTTTATATGTATAATAGCAAAATTTCATCTAAATATGATAACTACTTATCTAAATTAATATTTGCTTAATTAAATTAATAATAATGATTTAGCACAACGCGATGTGTTTTTGCGCATTAATTACGCAAATATCTCCTAGTTGCTTTATCATTCGAACAATTAAAACAACGTTATTATTCATTAAACATTTAAAGTATAAAATGGGAACAAAATTGAAAAAAAATCTGATCCTGATAATAAAAAAATAGGAAGTCAAAAAAAGGAGATAAGTAACATTTATACGCTTGTAAAGCGATAAAAAGAATCTAACGGAGTTCCATCATTTACACTTACGAATGAATCGATAAATATTCATCGAGTGATTCATGATAATAAGTGTGATGATGAATAAGATGCTCAATTAATTTGTAAACAGAATATTCTCTTCGCTTTATCGAGACAGCTTCGAGATAATCGTGCCTCGAGCTATCAACAGAAAGTTGATCGTTTAAAACATTATAAAATACATATGCAATAATATTTCTCAACATATGTCGTTGCAATAATATACGGTCGTTTATCTCTTCGCGAGTGACTATAATTAACGAGACTAAACAAACATGTTTTAAAGGAAATTAATCGTGCACTCCGGAAAATTAATTTGCGAGAACGAATCAGTACTTATGAGAGATGGACAAGATCGCTCTCAAGAAAGCAACTATCTTTCTCTTGCAATTATCTCTTTTCATGACAGATTCTCTCACAACCGAGTTCATGGATGTCATAAACATCGTGTTACTGTGTTACGAAACACATAATCGATCGTGATTTCTTCAAAAACAAAAAGAAGAGAAAACGAAAACACTGTAGAGATTCAGATCTTTCCGAAAGAATCGAACGAGCTTCAATTCTTTAAATATGAGAGATAATAAATGTAGGAAAGCAAAAGAATGTAAAATATCTTCAAAATTTCAGAGATTTCAAAGATAAAATTACAAAAACAGAAATTGAAAAACGTCTGATTTCTAGTCGAGTATGTATAAACAATTCGATATATAATTAAATCTCACCCTAAGGAAATTAAAAATCGATTAAAAATTTCAAAGTTATTTCCATAATATATAATATCAATGAAAATAAATAAATACAATTTGAGAAAAGGCTCTACTGATAAATCAAATAATTGGAAAGGAAGGCCAATTAGAGCCTGGACGCGGTACTTAATGCGTAGACAAAATATGCCATATAATGGAATAAAAAGCGATTCATATTCTATTATGTTGCGTCGGTTTTTATAATTTGCAGCGATTTAAAATCTATTATGTTGCGTCCGTTTAAATTTATTTTATAATTTAGAATCTATTATCATTGAGAAGGACCCGAATTGGGTCAAAGTACCGCGTCCAGGCTCTAATTGGCCTTCCTTTCCAATTATTTGATTTATCAGTAGATCCTTTTCTCAAATGCTTCTTGATCACAATTTCATTCCTCATTAATCCATGGAAAATTTCTTACGCGATCGATGTATTCATTCTCTTCTTTTTGTCACGATAAAAGAATATCTCGCGGCAGAAAAAAAAATATGTTTTTCTTCGGTCTATCGCTGCTGCTAAAGTTCGAGTATCATAGTCGAGCAACAAGATCATGTCTGCTAATTTTAGTACACACTGTTTATAGGTGTCCGGTTTACTACTACGAAACAATAATGCATCTATCTTCAATACACGACAGATGAATAAATGATGCAAACGAGACGATATTAAATTGCCCATAAACTTCAGCGAGCAAGAATGTTAATGATAAACAAATAGAATGTCATAAGTAACCGTAAATCAATTAATCCATTAATCTAGTAGATTTTTTCTTTTTATTACTAGAATTATAAGAATCTGCTCCAAGTGTAAGATGTGAATAATTACGCCATTATAATCAGACAATGACATTATATGTATTTACATCGAATGTATCTTAATTGAACGAAAGTTAAATGCCACAGCAGCTTTTAAGATAATGTATCTAGCAGTGGTATTTTCTTCTTCGATGTGTATATATTAAATTTACGACCGCAGATTACAGATTGGAAAGGAAAGTAGCAATACCGAAAATACATAAAATGCAGGATTTTTTACGATCCATTCCAGAATCACACAGCTATATCCTAGATTATTTCTCTCGGGATGCATCCTCCTTTCATCGAGAATCGTATTTTTACGATAACGCGTAATCGTAATTTCAACGCTAGCTCGCTTGTGTCATATATCGACTTTCGGACGAAGGAGAAAGATGAAACGAGAGAGACGCGATAGTTTCTTACGCAACGCGATCCTTTGTGTCCTCCGGCGACAACACAACACGGGAACGAGTTTCGCGGGCATTTGGCAAAATTCAATGTGCGTCGACGACTTACTACGACTATGCGAGAAGGGAGAAAACGAGGGGGGAGAGACCTTGGGAGAGCAGTAAGAAACGACCATTGTGACCAGGCCATGGGTAAGCAAACCGTGCGGAAGAAAGGGAGATCGTAAAGAAGGAGCATACCCGCCCGACCGGGTCTCGGGTCGTGACGTCCTCGGGAATGTGTCGAATGAAAATCTCCCCTAGAAATTACGTCATCGGTTAGTCGAGACTATTATTCCGCCAAGAAAAATATAATACATCTACCTCTCTTCCCGGATCGAGATCAGTTTCTTCGAGAAGGAAACGTTGCGCAATTGTATTGAGTTTTTAAAGCAATTATGTGATTTTATTAAGTACCACTAATGATACTTCGGCGAAACGAGATACACGTATTTTTTTTTTTCCTTTTGAACATATACTAATGATCTCTCGTTTCTGTTACAGGTTTTACCGCTGAATCCTCGCTCAACGAAACTTCATCTTCATTCGTGTTTTGTTATAGATGTCTTATTTTAGTAGTTATTTTGTCACACAATGGAACTGTTCAGAAAGGAAAAGTCAGAAAAAAACCTATGAATGCTACTGCTAACGATAACAAGGATTAATTGCGATAATGATGATTGCAATGATGGGTGACTTTATCGATCGATAAGTAAACACGACAATAATGATCTGTTTTAGTGAAAAAGTATAAAAAAAACTTCTCTCTTGCGTCGTAATATATAGAGAGAGTGATGTTATATAGAGTAGATAATATATAAAAATTTGACTTTGGATTTTCTCTTAAATCAAGCGCGCTGCTATTATTGTGACAGCAATGATCAGCTGGATAAATGTTATTGACAACGTGCAAAAATGATGTGACAGATGCATGCGGAGAGGTGTGTGTGTAATACGTTAAACGTTTACATGGCTGTTGTCAACCTTGGGTTTTTCTTATCGCTATGAGTCAGTCGCATTTACGCGAAGACAGTATTATATATTAAAAGCTGACTCATAAACTCGATCACACCTCTCTCTCTTTCTCTCGCTCCAAAATAAATTTTAACAATACACGTGTTTTGTTCTAAATATTGAAATGTCGCTAAATAATGAAGTCTCATTAGATATTCCACCATTAGAAGCCTTTAAATTATCAGATATTTAAAGGGAAGTTAAAAACACACAGATGCAAGAATGTAGAATCATGCGATATCTCATATGCTAACAAGTCGCTTTTGTACCGTCAATAAGCACGAGCGACAAAACAGCGCATTAAGTGCTTACATTCTTTATTTAAAGAGATCCTTTATTCAATGAAAGGAGTAAGACATACGCTTGCGTGTGTGTGTATTATGTATTATATTATAAATATCTAAATGGTCAACATTTTTTTTACGGGATTACGCTTCCTGCAAAATTCCAAATGTCAACGTAATAATAATCTCGTTATTGCTCTACCGCGAGTAATCCTGCGATCTTATCTCCGTTCCGCGAACGCGCACGCAGAAGGAAGCGTATAAAAAACTTATGTTAGAGAGAAGAATGGTCCTCTTAATATGCGAGACCACATTGTAATGGTCACGCAAGCAATCGCGGGCGGGACACGCGATTCACGCGATTCACGCGTTTCAAGGACGAAGGCACGCCAGATTGAGCAACAGCGTCGTCATCATCATCATCATCATCATCATCACCGACGCGAATTCGCGGAACGCGCCGGTAAACAAATACGAGGAATTCGTTGTATATATACAAGGAGTGGCTAGTGGCATACATTACACACTTTCGCATGCGCATTTTATTCAACATTTTATAGCATTTTAGCGCTGGATGCGCCACCGTGTTCAACTTTCGATCGTCGTATTCGAGCGTGATCTTCGTGCCGGAGAAACGACGCGATGAAAAGAGCGAGAGAACGTACGCGCGAGTCGCACAGACACGCCTATTTATGACTCGTGTTTATAGGGCTAAAAGTAGTCCCGGCAGCTCGCGTAACCGAATTACGACGAAGAGAGACGCGAAGAACTCTTCGGTCGGACCGAGCGCGTGGGATTTATCAAACTTGAATGGCGACTCCGGAACTAAAGAGACGGAGATAAAGGGCCTCTGATGCAACCGGTTTTTTACTTTCACTCGATAACCGAGATAACCCTTAAGTTGGACGTTTTTACGTCGACAGTTATCGCTAGAAACGGGACATAGATACGGCACGCTTTGTCTCCGTAAGGTTATGGCACCGTTATCGCGGCACACGCATAATGGTGCCTCTCTTTCTCTCTGGTAACTTACCACAAAGATAAAGTTAAATATGAAGAGCAGGTACTTGATCACTCCCATTCCGCACCCCATCTTGGACGTTGATTTTCTAATTCAGCGACCACGTAGAGGAGAAACCGTTTTGCGCGAGGACGATAAATCGGGATTCCGATCGGCAGGACGGACTCGCTCGCGACGCACTACGAAGCGATCGGCGGTTCGAATTTAACTGAACTTCATTCAAGTGATGCTTCGTGCGACACCGCCACGACGGTGACGCCCGAATCTATCCGAAGTTAGCCGAAGGCGTGATTCGCGGTAAAATGACGTGCGCGCCAGATTGCGCCAGTTATCGGAGTTCGGTCGAATGTGCATCGATAAGATGTCCAATTTTTATTATTATCTTACAATTAGTGTTGCGAAATGGCGATATATTATTCCTATTTATATATTCCTATTAATGTAATATAATAAAAATTGTAAAAATTTTCCTTAATATAATATAATGTAAATATTTATAATATAATATAATATATAAAAATTTATAATATATAATATAATATAAAAATTTTAAAAATTTTCCTTAATATAATATAATAAGAATTTTCATATATCTCTTAATTAACGAGACTGGAAATAATTGAGACACGCTGACACAAGACGAACCCGCCGACGATTAAATAATATCGCAGTAACATATACAAGAATGATCAGATTTAGTAGTATGAGATAATACAATTTTAAGTTAATGTTACTTTAAATAATTAGGAAATATTTTAATAGCAGAAATCTGAAATACGCGAGCAAGAAATTAAATAGAAATATAATAATTGTCTAATATCAATTAATAATTTGATGAAATACAAATATATATTATGTATCAGATTTATTATTGTAATTGTATTTTGGATAAATCAGGAAGATATCTTGATATTTGAAATTTTTCTCCAATTAATTTTGGATAGCACAATACTGTCTCAATCTAATCTGTCATAATCTTATTTGCCAAAGGTAGATACCAATCTAAATTGTATGTAATCAAGAGTTTGATTATCGAAGTTTCGAATTAATTTGATAGAGTGCAAATTAAATTTTTAATTATGCTTGTAATTATAAAAAAGAATAACTAGCGCTAAATCTAAAATTTTTTACATATCTTGTGAAAGTTTTAAATTAAATGCATAGAAAGAAATAATATCTTTACAATATTTTTAAAGACGCATAAATCGAAATGTACAGATATGACGTGATTGTCGGGAATTTAGTCATTAAGATGATGTACTACATGACATCATTCCAAAAATATGTCATTGGAGGACTTTATTCTCATCGTCCGAAATATTTCTCTAAGTGAAATACATGGAAAATTTGTTTGAATGCAACATTAAGAAAATTATCTCAGTGAAATTTGTTTTGTATTATTTTAATTTTTTATTCATTTTTTAAAATTATTTTTTAATGTAAATCATATACTTTGGCTGTAAGGATAAGTATCTTTGGCTGAAAGATAAGTATCAATGAATACAAAATCGCCTAATATTAAAAAATCTTACTCAAACACATTTTTCTTTGAAAGAAAGAATTGTACAGTCACGCGCTCTTTGTATAAAATAGTTTCCATTTTCATATGCGCACATACACACATTTTGCAAAAATTTGCATTTAGTATTGAGAACACGAAAGGAATTCGAAAAGGAATCGGCGAAAAACATAGATATAAATAAAAAAGTATAAGATATATAAATATAAATAAAAAGAAAAAGAAAAGCTGCCTTCACATAATTACGCTACTTTTCCGGTTACTTCGAAAGCAAACTTGTCTTCTGATTGCGTTCTGTTAGTTAATCTAAAGTATCAAGTGTTCTCAGATAGTGCAAGATATATGAAAATAACGTGTATATATCGAATATCTATGTTACTCTATTTTTACTCGTATCGTTGATTGTATAAAGCATTGCACTATGCACTTGATTACCTATGTAATGACTACTGCATTGAAAGATATCTTAAGTACAACTAATGTGAAGATTGTAGACGCAGACTTTGATATCATGCTCACTATATGTTAACAAAAAAATTTTATATTTCTTTAACAAAATCATAATATTCGCAGTGAAGAGACATTGATAAATAAAATAAAAAATTAAAAAAATATAAAATTAAATTAAAAAGTCGATATAATTAAAATATATTGATCTACCATTAGAATATAGCAGCAGTATATATTTAATGATAGTAAGCAATAACTTGGCGCTATTTTTTCAACCGCAAATATTTCAACGTTCTATATCTTAAAACTTGGCGAGGTATTTATTCAAGAAACGGCAGTAAGAATAAGATGCAAAGGGTTTAGCACCATTCGAAATATTATTTCTTCCTTCATACAGGGGGTCCAAGAATGAAAAATATTTTAAAGATGAATCTTTCTGAGCAAATTAAAAAATGTCTTTTTCTATTTGATCTTAACAAAAATTTCAATTGAGATTTGCTTGTGAAAAAAATTAATGTCAAAAATTGCAACGAATACCACTATCTCGACATAATATCTGAAGAAAAATTCTTCGACTCGAGAAATTCTTAAAAAAATAAAATATTCGCTAAAATATTTCTTGACAGATCTGGAGTACCCTGTATGACAGGAATATCAATATCACTCGTGTATCTATACACTGTAGATATTGTCACCACGCGAAATGTATTTCGCATATCACAGTGACGCAACTGACCGTAAATGACACACACCTTCGTCCTTCGCGGTTCGCGGCGTTGGCTAAGAGTTGTTAGAATTGTGCAAATATTTTGATCGATGTGTTAGAAGAACGTCCTTAGTATCCGTCTCTTGCAGAGATACGCGCTTCGCTACTTCCGCTGCCCTTCTTCTATCCATCTTATCTTTGTAAATCCTGGTGTAGCAAGTCGTGCACGCTATGAGTGTAACCTGGAATAGATACGTTAATTGCATAATATATCGATTCATGAAAGGAATTCCGGAGAACAAGATTACGTACCTGCAACAGCACGGAACACAACGCGAGTAGAAAAACGTGAAGGAGGATCCATCTTGTCCGATTTAACACCACGTGCTGACACCCCCGCTTGTAGATAGTAGTGCAAGCGCCTTCAGTACCATTGTCGTTCGCCAGGTTTGTCGTATTGCAACACGACCAAGGAATCGCATCCGTGCCACGATAATCGGAAGGTCCGTCTATCCCGCAGCATTGTAACTGAAATTCAATTTAATTAAATTTGTTACATCTTTTTCTTTAATTTGTCTCATTTTATCTCATTAAAATTGTTTTATTATATTAAGTTTATCAAACTTAAAATTTGTAGAAACAAATCTTTATAAAAGAAACGCGGGAACTTCGGATAGCCGCGAAATGTTACGAGATTGTGTGTGTGTTGATTAAATATCGTACTCGTAGTAAAAAACCTAATAGTCAAATATATGAAAAAAATGCAATTTTTACTGTAGACTGCATATGATCCCAGGTAGTCTTCTCATCCGTAATTGCGAGGGCAAAGATCTCGTCGTGTCGCGCGGACGGTAAGGTCTCCGCTTGTTCGTGTCGTACCAGGGCCCAAATTCCGACAACGGTTTCGATCACAGCGATAATCGACAGTACTAGAACAAACTAAACACGCGAAAAAAAAAATAAATATATTCATCACCTAGAATTTAATTTTTAATTTTTTTTCCTTTTTTAATGAACATTAAAGGGAGAAAGGGAGAGAGAGGGAGAACTCGGCTTACAATGATGACTTGGCCTCTGTTGGAAAAATTGAGGAATTGCCAGACGAACCAGCCGATCCCGCAGGTGATAACGCCCATGGCCAGCAAGGTGGCGGACGAACCACACACGTTATCAGGAGTGAGCAGCGCATATTCGTACAGCTGATAGATGAAGTAACTGGCGAATACGCTCACGACCACGCCGGAAATCTGTGAAAGAAATAAAAGATTTTTTCATGCTTTCTCGTTGAATATTTCGCGCTATATTTTCATTATATTGTAAATATTATAATTTTTTATATTCATATTTTAGACAGCGTCTTTTATTAAAATAATAAAGGCTTGCAAAAATATTTTTCAGAACAATAGATTTTAATCAATACTCATTAATCATGTCACGCGCGTGTACAGAAATAGACTTCAAGATAAGAAGCGATTTTTTAAAATGCGTGCGTCATCGTTCCTTTCCCCGAAATCGTGAACTCACGTGGATGATGCAAGCTGTTATAATGGAAGTTATACTGATAAAGAAAGAAGACAACGTCTTATCTAGGAAGGCGGGGCATAGTTTGATTAAAGCAAACTGCGTCGCATGCTTTACGACACTATCGCGCTAATAGTACGACGATAGCTGTCTTGAATGAAAAAAATAGGTGCAATTGGAATTGATATAATATATTGAATTGCCGATTATTGAACGAGAGATTTATCACGAAAAAATTTTAATATTGAGGAACATGTATTTTAAGTAAACGACTTTCACTAAATGTATACATTAGAATCAAAGTAACGTATGTAATGCAAATTAAAATTTAAAAGAAAAGAAATCGATTATATTACTATTATTATCGCGAAAATTGTCGCTTTGTTTCAGCGACATTTTTACAATCTCAACGGAATAAAGTGTTAATTAAAGTCGGTCAGCAATTGTTACAGAGTGTCTCCTTCAACTCTTATTGTCTTTCATTAATCAGTACATATGTAGAATTAACTATAATCATAAACCATGCACGATTTTATTCATTTTTGTAATTGAGAAATATCAAACGATGAACGAGTCATTTTAAAAGCCAAAATTAACTTGACATAATTTGAAAGTCAAAAAAAGCTTACGATATCTTTCTTTTGTAATTATACAATTATGCTGTGTGTATATGCGTGTGTAAGTTCTGTATTTCGAAAACGAGAAATATAGTTTTGAAAGATGAAGGATTGAACAAGATATTGATTAAAAATAAATAAATTAAAACGCGATTCTTTTCGTTTTAACAGAGAGAAACAGAGAGTTTGCAAATGTTTTCAAAATAAACAATTTTTATGCTCGCTTATATAACAATTCCATCGGAACTCTTAACACAATTTCTTTCAATCCTCTCTTTTAATTCATCCTAACACAATACATGTTTATTCGATTACTCCCCAAATACTCCACACATACACGCATGCATGCAAATGCAACGATACCACTACAGTAAGCAAATTGCGAGTCGGATTGGCGCCGAGCAAAAGCCACCAATTACGCGCGACCTCGGAATAAGCTGCAGCTGCGCGATCGATCGCAATAATAGATCCCGATCAGCTGATCGAAGACACGATGCACAACGACAACTGCGCGCGACCGGGGACCATTTTCGTCGGATCAGAGATACCCCGGTCGAGATCGATCCTCCTCACGCACGATCGTCACTCGCGTAATCGAGATCGCGAGAGGACGAGAATAATAAACGACGCAAAAACAATAACAACGGGGATCCGACGTGAGACTTACGCCGAGAAGGATCGCACCGGCGATCAGACAATAGCGGAAACAGACGAACGCCCGTTCGCCCATCGCGTGTTTATAAATAGTGCGACGCGACGGCTCTACTATCCGCACGCGAGCACTTATTCCGACGTTGTTGCGTGCCCGTCGTCGCCACGCAACGTGTGGCCGATTGGACGCTAAATGGCCCTCGTTCGCACGCGGCAACGAGCGTGCGACGCGCGTTAAGGAGCGAGGCGCTTCGACCAATCAACCGGTCGCTTTTCCGGAAACAGGTGTACCTACTACTTCCGGAAAAGCGGGAAAGTTGATTAGCCGCGGCGCGTCCTGTATAAAAGTAGCCGATAGATGAATTTATTCATCTTAAGAGAACTCGATTCCCCCTTAAAGAGACTCGAGAGGAGTCTGTCTCTCTCTCTCGAAATTATTATTTTGCTTCTTCATTTTTTTGCGTTATCTTATTCTCGTTTTACTTCCGAGTTATTCTCAAATTGAAATTTACGATTTTTGTGTACACGATTATATATTTCTAACTATAAAAAGAGGAGAGAGAGAGAGAGAGAGAGAGAGAGAGAGAGAGAGAGAGAGAGAGAGAGAGAGAGAGAGAGAGAGAGAGAGAGAGAGAGAGAGAGAGAGAGAGAGAGAGATTTTCCTTTATAAAAATAATTATTTGATTCATTTCTTTACTTCATTTACTCCTTTCATTGTTGACGAGTAAAGTTTCCATCAGGACGACTTTTTTTGTCTTGTGATTAAAATAATTTTGACGATATGTCATGTGTATAAACAAGATGGTTATGGATGAATATGGAAATACAAAAAGAAAGAGAGATTAGTCATACTATGATATTATGCACTCTCAAGTAGAATTTAACTTTTGACATTTCGTGATTGCATTTTGTGATCTTACTTGTATCTTATTATGAAGATTTTGTTCATTTTTATCACGCAGGTGTAAAAACAAAATCAGGTAAACATCACAAATCGGTGCCACATCGAAGGAAGTTGTCGCAGAAAAACTATCGATATTATATCGCAACATCGATGTATCGAAGATAGTCGAAGAGAAATGTCGAGTTTCTGAAAGTATAGTAAACTGACAAAGCACAACGAACATAATAATAATCACTATTATTTCAGCTATGCTAAGTGATCGGTGGATTATAATTAGCACGATTGTGTTTTAAAAAGTACAATTAATCGACGTCCAGTTAGTACATGTATATATAGTTTCCAATTGTATTGACAGGTAAAAATTCAAAACTCTTCGATGTCTTTAACCTTACCAATGTGTTGAAAATTTAGATATAAATATGCTGGATATTTTCGTAGAGCTGGAAACAATCTCAACAAAAAAAAAAAAAATTTATATTTGTTTGTGTGGAAACGTATTTCTTATATAACGTGTCTCTAATAAACTAAAATATTATGAGATTTAACGATCTTTTGTTTAGTTACATCTTTAAGATCACCTTTTTGTTGTATTTAACACATTAGTAATATTGCTCACATTTATCGTATTAAGCATACAGTTCTGATATTATAATAAAATGTTTGAGAATATCGAATTAATCTATAGTATTATATTTATCATTAATACTATCAGTCTTATAAATATATATATCAGATTTATTTGGCGATATGGCTGGACCTTCTTCTGAACAGAGCGGTATTGCTCAGAAGACATGGGAATTATCGAATAACATTGAGACTATCAGCACCATGGATGAGATTTATAGATATGACAGGAAAGAACAACATGATATATTAACTGCCAAACCATGGGAGAAAGAGTAAGGATACCAATGACTCGGATGCGGAAAAACTAAAAGCATTGACTATTCTCTATCTTTTCTTTTTATTTATAGTCCCCATTTCTTCAAAGACATAAAAATATCTGCATTAGCTCTATTAAAAATGGTTATGCATGCACGATCTGGCGGAACACTGGAGGTAATGGGCCTTTTACTTGGTAAAGTAGCAGCCAACACGATGATTGTAATGGATTCCTTCGCATTGCCAGTCGAAGGTACAGAAACGAGAGTGAATGCTCAAGCTCAAGCTTACGAGTACATGACAGCTTACATAGAAGCAGCTAAACAAGTGTGTATAAAACTATTTTTGTAATAAAAAAAATACTTTTTAAAAATGCGAAAATCTATAGTCTGTAATAATTTATCGTTCAGGTTGGTAGACAAGAAAATGCGATTGGTTGGTATCACAGTCATCCCGGATATGGATGCTGGTTGTCCGGTATCGATGTATCCACCCAGATGCTCAATCAAAATTTTCAAGAGCCATTCGTGGCCATTGTCATTGATCCCGTGAGAACCATCTCCGCTGGCAAGGTTTGCTTAGGTGCTTTCAGAACTTATCCAAAGGTATGTACCATCGAGCTGTAATGTTTCAAAAGCTTTCCATCTAAAGAAAGAAGATTAAAGATGATGTTCCATCTCATTTCTAGAACTATTTGAATTCATGTGTTCTTTGTCGCGGTAAAAACACTATAAATTATTTTCGCATGTATTTGTGCAGGGATATAAACCCGCGAACGAGGAGCCATCAGAATATCAGACAATACCGCTGAACAAGATCGAGGACTTTGGTGTTCATTGCAAGCAATACTATTCTTTGGAAGTATCCTATTTCAAGTCCTCACTGGACAGACGACTGCTCGACTCGTTATGGAACAAGTATTGGGTGAACACTCTGAGCTCTTCCAGCCTGCTGACAAACGCGGACTACACCACTGGACAGATATTCGACTTGTCGGATAAATTGGAACAGTCGGAGTCGGCCTTAGGTAGAGGATTTGTCCTTGGCGGCACAGATCCACACGATCGCAGCACAGTGGAAAAACTCATAAAGGCGACCAGGGACAGTTGTAAGACCACCATCGAAGTTATTCACGGTTTAATGGCACAAATAATTAAGGACCGACTATTTAATCAGGTTGGCAGTAATACAACTTGTGATCCTCAGCAGAAGTAATAAGGTGTATTCTGTGTGTGATAATCTGCTACAAGATATGTATTTGTAATAAAGATATGTAACTCCTTTAAAATCGAGACCTTGGAATAATTACTTCCCAAGATATTTGATTAAGACTTCTTCGCTCTTAGGATCATCTCTTCTTGAAATTAAAATATGTAAAATATATATATATATCAATTATTACAAAGTATAGTCGAATGGTGATGATATTAGCATTGAATACTTCCCTTTACAGAAATATGCTTCAAGTACATGAATGTGTTGGATTTGAAAAACATAATGGAATAAAAATACATTTTATTTTCACACCTTGATTCGCTAGAAAGTATATATACAGCATTTTTATCATTAATCAATATCCTCGTGTATGTATATATATTATATATATGTAATATAAATATATATATTATATATATTTTTATATTATACATATATAAAACTAATATATAATATATTCAGAACAAGTAGGCAGAGCAAAACCCCCATTGAAGGGCTGACGCACTGTGTCACAGACTTTAAGGACAAGGCCACTCAAAAACACACACCCACCTGTTCTATTTTATATACTCCTATACCTTTCGCGCGCGCGCATAACATATAAGGGACGGAGCTAAAATGCGTAGTTATATCAATCAATTAATCGTAAACCTAATCGAGAAGTTGTACAAAAGATATCCTGATCGAAAAATTTAAATATTTAAAAGATAAAAAAAAAAAGTGCCAAAACGACGCCCTTAATAAGAGATGAATTCTTTGTGATATATACACATACACATCTACATTTACATAGTATTACGCGCTATAATGTTTTGTCACATCTCAGAGCGAATTAAATAATTAAGTACAACAGCGTGTTTTAAACCTAATTTGTAGGAAAGTCTAGAGAAAATAGATATCTGGAAATCTGGCCTGCTAACTCTATTGCTCCCGGCGTACTATATATTCTTCTTTTTAAACTGTATACCTATTATAGAGAACTCACATACATATTTGTCGCTCATCATACGCGTGAAAATTTGACAAAGTAAGTATAAAATCGTACGAACATTATATTAAATGAGCGAGTTTTATCCGCGTACACTTCTCTCTTTCCTCTTCGACACATATATGTACAAGCGATATCTATGACGCTGTAAATAATTCGAAGTGAGTCGAATAAAATTAGAGTTCGCAAAATTAAATGGTAAAAATCAATAGAGACACATACATCGTTATATACTTGGCTGTTAATTTTATATTAGTGCAACTTAAAAAGTATACTATTGTCAAGATATACATGTATAAATTATTCTTCGACTTTGCATTCTGCCTTTCTTCAAAACGCATAAAACTGGACGACAGTTTACGTTACAGTTTTAGTGAACGAAATCAATCTCGTAGCATCAGCTTTTATTTTCTATTTTGTGTAATAATTTTTCAGCCAAGATATAATCCCCAAAATTTTATGACACTTTTCGCATTTATATCATAATATTCATTAGAATTAACTTAGTAGAATTGTACAATGCAACGAAACATTGATAGAGACACTTCGCGAGAATTAATGTCATTCGAACACGATAAAGAGGATTAATTGGTCGATAATGAATTCCCGATCTTCCATGATTGGATGCAACGTTCAACATACATACATACGCGAGACAGATAATATGACAATCAGAATTCAGCCCTCCAATGTGTTACTCTGTATTCTGAATATGAATTTGAAATTGTAATCGCGCTACACACGTAACACACTCGTGCACTGTGGGCGTCATGTGTATGTGTGTGTTTCAGTAGCATGTGTTGTGTACATGTATGTGTGTATGCAACCTTTCCCTCCCCCCAAATGATATCTCTCGAAGACGAAAACGTGGATATTATCGTATTCGTTATTGAGTTAACAGCTCTATTGTGTACACATATTATAAAGAATCCCGTTTCGCGCTTTTTTTTTTCTTATTTTCCCCATCACATAAAAGAATTTCTCTGCTTCTCTATGTCACCACGATTATATTTACAAGACGATTGCGCGAGTCTCATTCACGATGTCTTACTTATAAATGTAGCAGTAGAAAAGATTGATTTGTTACAGTGAGAGTTAAGTTTCTCCTTGTTTCTTTTTGGAACAACGACAGCACTTTCGGTGACGGAACCTCCTCTAAACCTCCTTCCCTCTCCCCGTTTTACGTTTTGTTTTCTGACGTGTGATGCATTTGATGTGTGTGTCTATTGTATGTCTTTTCTGACTCACTTTCCTATATCTCTTTTTTTCTAACTCGTTTAGCCTACGTAAGAAATTACGCGCTAAATTAGTAGCCGTAAAACAGCGGGAATGCAACCAACCACAAGCACAATATTTTCCTCAACTCTCTCCGCATCTGTTTCGGTTAGAAAAAATATTTACATCTTTTTTTTTCCTTTTTTTCATATACTTTTGCGGCATGTTACGAGAGCAAAGTACTTTTACGTTCGCTCGTTGTAACGAAGCGAAAATGTTAATGATACATAATGTAATTTTGAAAGACTTTAAATGTTAGCATCACATTGTTCGCGACTGGAAATTTATCGGAACTCGCCCGCACACAAATTTGTGACAACTTTAATATATATGCGGCAAGACAATTAATACTTTTCGAAAAATTCTTCGTTGCAAATGAGCTTTTAGAACACACCGTACAATCGTATACGAAATTAAAAAATATGTTTTTAACAAATTTAAGATCTTACAAAGTTTAGGTCATGTCTTATCCGTGCCGCATAAGCAAAAGTTTAGTTGCTGAATTGGTTGTTGTGTTAGATATATCCATTTGCCAACTTATACGTTTCACTGTTTCTAATGGGGATGAAACTTGTGTTCCTTCCTTTCTTTCCAGTTTATCTTCAAGATTAATTATTTTTAGGCAGGCATATGTACAAATGTTGTTTGTATTATATCTTGTCACTGTAATGTCGAGGCGGGAAAGTTATTGACTTCTGTCTGTTCCAGAACTGGCCCAGCTGGACCCGTATACGATATACGTAGTCTCATTCTTAGCGTTGCCTAAAGAATACAGAAGAAATCGTCGATTAGAGGCTAAAAACTAAAAAAAAAATTTTTTTTGCATAAGTATTGGCAACTGACCCTATTCATATTTGTGATTCTCAACACTTGAGTTACTTGACCACTCGGTGGAATGACAGTACCCGATGGCGATAGCATTTGTAGTTGGAATGTCTGAAAATGTCAAGCGAATACATTAAATTTTTTTTATATATGATAAATAATCATATACATATATGTAAATTCATGTATATCGTGTCTAACCCTAGGAACTGCAGCTTGAAACAGAAAATCGGTTAAAACGGTGCTTCCGGAGTTCTGAGCCAACATATTAATAACTAATAGATCGGGAATATCGGGCGGTCTCTCTAATTTGAACGTTATCTTGAGCCCCGATTTGTCCAAAATAACCATACTAGGTAATTCTGCAATAAGAATCATGATTATAATGATTATAATGCAAACAAACTCACAAATTTCTTTTAGAATTCCAGGACAAACCGTTTTGAACTGAGGAAGTACTGAGCAATCCATCTACTAAGAAGTTACTGGTATTGGTGGGACTGAACATCGGTGCGGCGGATGATGCCTGCGGTTGTAACGGTAGCGTAGGGGTGACGGCAGACGTAGACGTATTCAAATCCAAACTTCCGAGCAAGTCCAGCAAATCGTTATTATGTGCTGCCACGGTCGGACTCGGTAAAGCATTTTTATTGGTGATCGTTGCCGCCGGCACCGTCACTCCCACATCCGTAGTTCCAAGTAAATCCAGAAGTGCACTCTGCAAAATTGCAAAAAAGAAAAGAAATATCGATGATACAATTCAATATACACAATATTGTAGAAAAGAAAAAAATATCGATAACACAATTCTCGATACATTTTTTATTTTTTAAAGCTTTCTGCCAAGTGCATTTATTTTTTAATATTGTTAGAAATTTTTTATATTATATATTATTTTTCTCACATATATATTGAAAACAATAAAAAGAGTATAATTGAGAATATAAATAGAAAATATTCGATTAAATATAAATAATGATTATATATACATGTGAAGAAAAAGATATTAATGCTATATGCTTACTGAATCGGATGTAGTCGTGGTTGGTTCTATAACCGTGGACTTCTCGTCTTCCGGTTCCGGCTCACCGTTCACCATGCCTATGATACCATTAGCCTGTGGTCGAGCAGTCTCCATCGGCGGCATTCTTTCGAGCAATGCGGGCCGCAGGTGATCGTACTTTCGAAATAACTGCGAGAACTCGATACCTCTTTGCTGTAATTCGATATGCAAATTGCTACCAAACGTATCTATGATCTGACGAATTTTCCTGTAATAACAAAATATTACGTGATTATACGTTTTGAAAATGGATCTTTTATATAGATAGTCGCGCGCGCGCAGACCTTCGAAAGCGCGATACTCACTCGTGACCTTTCTGGAACCTCGTGCTCAATTTGGTAAGAGACAATAAGGTGTATTGCTTCGTAACCACAGTGTTCTGAGGATTCCAGAGTAACCTCTGATACACATCGATAACTTCATCCTCTGTCAACTAATAAAAAGAGTTTGAGAAATTATTACGAGAGATTACAATCATACACACAACAAATAAAATTTTCAAGAAAAATGTAATCAATGTAGCAAAAAAGAAATGGTTTAAACATTTCATCAGCAATATTGAAGTATTTTTATGTGTATCATTGGTATAATCGAGCTTACATTGATTGGGGTTTCGACATCCTCCGACGGCGGACTGTACAACAATAGATCACCATACTCGCCGATACACCATGTGGCAACTTGCGCCAAAGGTTGCTTGTCGGACGTGTCTTTTTCTAACGCTTGCCACAGTGCGCTAACAGCGAAATTCTGTTGAGGCTGCGTCTCCGATATTAATTGTATTGTGCACGCCACCACATCGTCACGCACATAATTACCGGCCTAAAGATTAGAAGAAGATTCAATAACCATGACTGTTTCGCGCGTTCGAGAATTCCACACTTTACGGTATCGTAAAAATACATACCGCGACGAGCACTTTAAATAGAGTTTCTAGATGCCAACGTTTGTTCGGAGCGAATCTTTCCGCGGACATTACGATATTGCTGCTACATTGAGCCTTGAATTCCGGATCGGCCCGTTCCAAGAACAGGAGCAATTCCTTCATCATGTTCCTGATATTATTGGTATTTACGAGCGCAAAACTCAATTCCATTGCGCGTCTTCTAATTGACACATCCGGATCCTTTAGACATTCCTGAAATGAATGTCGAAGACAAGAATTACGATAAATCATTTTATTTTTATCATAAAGAAAAAAAGATTTATAAATATCTTACTAGAATTGTCGATCGATGCCTCTGCACCGCGCTCGTGTCCACGTAAACCGTCTTCAGCAACGTGTTCAAGGCTACGTATCTGATATTCTTGTCGTTATTCAGCAAAAATCTGCCCAGTATATTGACCGCTAAAACTCGAAGTCCGCTCTCCGACTTGATATCCATAATGGACAAAACCGTCTCGTACAGTATAGTGTTACCAACATTTTTGCTGGTTTCCGTATTGGTGGCGACTTGAGCAAGGATGTCGTTCATGGCTTCGGACGCGTCGACGTCGTTGCGTCCCAGAATACGAAGAAGACGCAGTATTTTCACTTGCAGAAAGGGGTCCGACACTCCGGACACGTCATGCTCGGGCGAGTATCCCGCTAGGATCAAATTCTTCAGGATTCTTACCAGATTTGGCACAATCTGCAAAAAGATTTCTATTTATCTCTGTTTAATTTCAAAGACACTACAAATTTTCACTTGACGCGATTACATCAAATATCAAACATAAGAAATAAGATCGACAGAACAAATCATAGTGGAATAATATACATATATACTGTTATGTAACGTATACGAAAATACAAATAATGTAAGCACAATCGACTTAAATAATATCCGAAACATTTGATTTCTAGAGCTCTACTTAAGAATAATTGTCTTGGATACGAATTATATATACATTAAATTCATTAAATATATCATATTGTTACAAACTGTATAGTTAAAAAATACAATAAGAGAAATAGAGAGCTCGACCCAAACAAGCTAAAATAAACATGCAACTATACGAAATACCATCATGCCAATTATAGGTATTACAATTATGATTATAATATCTCTGAACATATAACTACCTTCTTAAATAAAAAATTCATACATAGGATAATAATATAATAGATTTTACATAATATCCCTATATACAAGAGATGAATATATATATATATATATATATATATAGAGAGAGAGAGAGAGATGTAGTTTAATATATTTAATAATTAAAAAAATAATATAGTAAAAAAAAAGCAGACAAGATATGGATTTCGCGATTTAATTCACATTTACAACATTTATTTTAGATAAAATAAAAGAAAAGAATGAAGTCTGAGTAGTAAGCATACATGCAAAAATACAGAGAACCTTTATATGCATATTACCTCACGGTGGCCGCATTCCTAAGAAAGACAAAACCAATGCTTATATTACGTATACTCAAATGATAAATTTAAAAGAATCAAATTTTGCATTAATTTTCATAGGGAATACACTATAATTGTCCTATAATTAGATGACATTTTTTCCCCCCCAAAAAAAGAATAAAAGAAAAACTTGCAGATCTTTGCGTATATATTAATAAAGCTGCAATAAAATCTATTTAGAGCACAAGGAGCATGTATTATGAATGCAAAATAAAAGAGAACGTGTTCAAAGTTTTAATGTTATATTAGCATAAAGTGATCACAATTTCTTTTTCCTCCTGCTGCTTATAAACTCGCCAAGAGAATATAATTTGTGGTACATTAATATTTACGACTAGCGCCAATAAAATATTCTTCCGGAAAACTATTTCGCGACGTATCTGTGCTCCTATAAAAGTTAAGATTGCATTCTTTTCCATCACTATCGCGCGAACAGACTATAATTATCTAACAAAATATTCCACTTCCTAAATTATCTAATAATTCCACTACTAAATACTCGCACTACTAGATACTCTTTCAGCAGGTTTCTCTACTACTATCAATCTTCGATATTGACCACACTAGATCAAATTATATGGTCGTATAAGAGTTGATCAATTGGGTGATGCAATAAAACTATGACTCGGCAAGCGAGATCATATTTACATCGAACTGCGTGTGTCTACGGTAACCTGTTCTAAGACTAATGGATGTTATGCGTCTGAAAGCGGATATACCTTTTTGAAGTGATTCAGCGTGTCGACGCTATTCTCGCACATCTCCGTAATGAGGGTGACGCCGGTGATGAGCACCCCGTGATTCTTCTCGGTAATCAAGCTACGAGTGGCTGGCAGAAACATTTCCATCAGCTCCGGCACACGTCTGATGATCCGAAAGGCGCAGAGCGCCGCTTTCTTCCGGATGTACGCGTTCGGTGACTTCATCAGTCTCTCGACCTCGGACGCCAGATCCCTCGCCATTTCCGGCGACGCGATCGCACCGAGGGTGCACAATGCCAGACCGATGACGAACTGCGTAGAACTGTTCAAGTCACTGTCAACAGAAAAGGAACGAAGATATTAGTCTCCTTTCAAAAACACACGCTGGAAATGTTAACGTCTGATAAAAATCCGGAGCTTTTCGTTACTTTTTTAAACAATTCGTGATCAAGAGATGCACGTCCTGTCGTTCGTCCAGCAACAGCATGGCTCCCAGATAACCGATTCGTTTATCTGTGAATCTCGGAGAAGCGATGAGCTTTAAACATTCCAATTGACCGAAATGCGCCGGGTATCTATAATTAAAATTTTTTTTAAATTTTAAAAATAATGTCCTTGTGATAATATCACAGGTGGCGATATTGGACAATATAATTAATATCTTGATATTAACCCCAGCATGTGGATGTACAGCAACTTCGCAATGTTACGACATCTCCAGACGCTGTCCTCTTCTCTAAATGTCGAACGGATATACGCGCACTCCTTGTTCACGACTGTCCTCTCTTCCGCTGCCGTTCGTGCGGCTCGAATTTGTCTAATCAGATCCCTCAACCGTGTCGGCGCAGGCATTCTAACTGTTGAGACTTTTAAAGCGTGAAAAAGTTATCAGTACAAATTATCACTACCTTTGGCAACCGCCGATTCCGCTTGCAAATGACTTTGTAAATTAATCAAGTAAAATAAAAGTGCAATAATGAAAAATTTCTGAGAGGAATTTGGGCAAAGGAGAATTTCTTTTGAGAATTACTAAGAAATTAATTTCATTGCTTAAATATGTTATAATATAAAAATTCACAACTTTTAAACCAATTTAATCTGATTAACTTTTAAAATATGGAAGAAGATTGCAAGTAGCAAGGCAGGCGGAATCAGATGTTCCAATGATTAGCCATTACAGTCATTGTAAGTCAATTACATCAACAATACACCTACCTCTCTCCACAGCCTCATTGAAAGCCTGCTTTATGGAGGCCATGTTAAAGGCTGGGTTAAACCTGAAAAAAAATACACACCCATGCTATTTTATGAGAGTCAACACTCCTACTTATCAGATCTACTTATCGTGCAATGACACTTGTTTATTTAACAATCTAATTTTATTATAACTGTTCTGAACGTTTCATATTCTTGTGAAATATAAAATATAAAAATAAGATACAACAACTGTATCTTCACGGTAAATTTCTTTCATCCGTATTAAGAAATAGATATCTAACGCATTACAATTAGAGTAAAAATAACAAACCAACCGATTTTAGTATCATATTCAACATATAATGATGTTAGAGACAAAGATACTACAACTTACTTTTTTCTCACTTCTCACTTCTCTGTCACTATTGTCACAATTCAAGATTAATCTAAATACAGTGTGTGAGATTATAGAGTTATGCATTACCCATGTTCTGAGGCATTCATTGTTTCTCAACTTGAGTTTCGAATCTATGCCACAAGCTTCACAAAAAAAACCAAGCGCAGACGAGTACAAAACACGAACTCTGCTATCCTCCTAGTGGACACAGGACGACGACAATATTATAAAGCATGTTAATGTTATATCAATTATATCACATCAGTAAATTACATTAATGAAGACTCTAACCAAAACAATTAAGAGGAAAACAATTCAGTCTTCTGTGCCAATAATGCGACAAAATAGTAGCTTAGATTTTATATATATAAATTTTCCATAAATGTGTGTCTAATACTCTGTCCTAGTCCACAAAGTGACTTTGCAGTTTTCAACTGTTGCACATTTTACTTACAGAACAATGTTATATTGGCCATTTAAAAAAGACCTCTTGCAAAATAATCATTATGTACATTGTCAAAATTAATATACAAGCATATAATTGTAATTGTATTTCGTTACTGATTTCTTTCACATAGGAGAAAAATATGAAAAATTGTTACATAAAAAAATCTAACTTTCTATTAAAAGTAATCTAAATATACAGTTATTGACCACTCCTGAAAATCTAATCTAATCTGTCACTTTAAGAGAGAGAAGAAAAGTGACACAAGCACCTTGAGATTACCTTAATTGAAAGCTCATAAATCCAAGGAACCAATAGTTAGTTACGTAGTGACTGTATGCTTCATTGAGCACAACCTGACACAGAAGACGGAATGCAAGAGAGAAAGAGAGAGAGAGAGAGAGAAGCTTCAGAGTGCTTTCTGAAATAGGGCAGTAGACATACAGATATGTTGCATATCGATACGCGATGTCTCGCGTTATAGGAGCGTGAGGGACATAACGAATTCGGAATCGCCGATCGCGACGGATAGAAAGAAGGACACAATAGTAATAATATCAATCACGACGAATGATGTCACTTGGCTCGTGCGATTTCACGTGCCAGAATCCCGCGGCGCTCGACTCGGCCACGACAGCATATATCGCGCGAAACACACGAGGGGGGACTTGCATAAAAGGAGGAATTCGCGATGTCAGTCCGGATCACCTCCTGGAGGAGGAGGCCAGCGTGACGTGTTATCGCGCGCGGGAATACATGCACAATACGGTGCGATGACAGGAAGCGGACGGGCTCGGCGTGACAATGTCGCGGTCCCCAGGTGGTCCCGCTTCCCGTGTTTACATGACAATTGTCACAGGATGACGATAACGCGGAACGGAACTTCCGGCGCGAACCGGAATCCGAGGCGAAGTCGTCGTTCGCGGCCTGAATACTCTCCACCGTAGGAATAAAAAAAAAAAAAAAAACCTCGGTAGACGCGAGCTGGGCGCCCTCACGCTCCTGCCTACGCACGTACTCGGGGGGGTTACTCGAAACGCCACCGGTGCCCCATCATCCCCCTCTATCCCTGGGAGTCGGGAGATCTTTCGATTCGCGAGGACGACGACGATGACGATAACGTGGATACGTACCGTGCGGCGCCGTCGAGTCCGAGTGAAGGCGGAGGCTAGTCTCTAGTCAGCAGAGCTCCAAGAACATAGCTCCGCTGCGCCGAAGTCCCTACCTATCACGGTCGTCGACCACACGGATCATATACACGCACGTACACATGCATATATACACACACACACACTGGCGATCCGCCCGCGCGAGCCGCCTTAAACGAACGACGTGCACACCCGACGTTTCTTCCCCTTTCTCGCTCCTTCTTTCTCGCACTCCTTCGCTCAATCGTCTTCCCTCTTTCGTCTTCTCTCTCTCTCTCTCTCTATCTTTTTGTACCTGTCTCGTCGACGACAGGTCGCGCGGAATTTCGCGTTTCCGTGCGTGAGGACGGGAGGACTTAAAGATGGCCGTCGCCTGTCGTCGACGTTGTCATTGACGTCGTCAGGGACTTTTCACGGGGAAGCGCGACGCGAGGGGAGGAGGATGTCTCTCGTTCCGTGCGCTTGTATACGGATTATAACCTCGTGTCCTCCGCTCGTCTCGACTCGCGCGTCGACGGATGACGGACGGCTGTCGAGGAGAAAAACGCGCGGGAAGCGCGTCATGCAAACTCCATCTGTATAGGAAATTATGCGAATTACGTGTGGCATCATTGCGCGCACACGCGTAGGCGCGAAATTCGGATGCCGTGTGAATCCGAGGTTTTTTAAATGCTATTTTTAAAAGGTTTTTTTATCTAGGATTTACGGGAAAGAAAATTATGTCGACAATCTTTGCTATTACGATACGAGTTTCACGCATACGAAAATCTCGGATTATATCGATTTCGATTACGGGTTTGAAAAAAAAAAAATGGAAGCAATCTTTTCTTTTCTCTGTCTTGTGATAAGATAACGAAGTTTTGTTCTATTCGTCGGGTCGACATTGTAAGCCGTAAAAGTCTTTTTTCAACAAATGTCATAGCACAACACACACACACATTGATAAGATGCAGCTATGTTTTTTTCTAAGTATAAAGCACGTAGAATATGCAAGGTATTGTTCTCTCTTTCTCTCTTGATAAAGCATGAAAAAGATGTTTGTATTAGAATTTGCGTATCTATTTTCATATGCTACATGAAGAATGAAATGCTTCATACGAGACCTAAATTTTCAGCAGCCATCTTTAATACTTTATATGCGGTATATGAATATATACTGCAAATGATCTAAACTGGCCTGTGATTTTTCCTTTTCTCCCCTCAATGCATCTTAAAACATTATACTCTGGACAATGTTAATCTTCAAGAAGAGAGAGATAAGAGAATAGTAGCCCGTACAATGTACACTTCAAAGTGATAAAAGCCTTCCATCTGCTAGAATATAAATCGAACAAATCACCTTCGGTTGAGTTCCGGCGGTAAAACGCTCCAATCCTCAGCGTCGTAGTAAGGCCACATAGTATATGATAATGTTAAACAAATAAAGAGCTTACAATCCAAAGAATGTATGTAGCACAAAAATCACAATCTATATATCAAACAGCTTACAGCTGTACGATCAGTCTTGCTACGCTCTTTATCACTAACATAATAGAGCAACGGGACGGGAAGGTGTGGGCATTATCTCTTATCTCTCGATTACCTCGATATCACGCACATCATCATTCATCTTATATCGTTCTCATTCACAATATTGACAATTTAGTAAGACCTAGTAGGTTCGCAATCATCTTGCAATTGTATTTTAGGCAATAATATTGTAAAAAATTATAAATAATTTTTTACATACACATGCGGTATCTCATAAGCAAGCTTAACATATATTTAAGTTTAAATAGAAGGAGATGAAAGATGCGTGTTAAAAAAAATTTTTTACTTGTAGAAACACTGTACATACATGGCATGAATATGTACAGTGCATCAATAATATTATATATAAATTATAGAGCAGGAATGTTACACACACATACACAGCTACGATAAGGAATTGTCGTCTTGATTGCGAGGCGGTCGTACATCACTGTTTCTCTTGACACAATCCACCAGCCAGTGTATACCTTCGTCTACACCATCCCTTTTTCGAAATAAAATTTATCACACATAATGAATGCAGAAGACGTGGTTTGTGAAATTTTGTAAAGTATTAAAAAATATTTATTTCTCAAAATTTTATATGCGAATCAGCATATATCAGATAAAACGCTAGTTACCAATTAAAACTAAACGCCACTTACCCATTAAGTGCTGATACAGGCATTACCATGCAATCTCTTCTACCGATTAAATGCGCGCTTTGATTGAATATTGGTTTTACTTCTCTGACACCCATACAATCAGGTACGTCCTGCTTATTTGCTAGCACCAGTAATGGTACACCTGTTAGATGCTCGGACGATATCACTTTATCTAAAATCAAGTTTAATACACTCTATCACTATTCATTTTTTAACACGCGTCTCATTAAAGTGTGCAAGAAATTGAAAGAAATTTTTGATCTCGATAAATTAAAATATTTAAAATTTTTAAGAATCTTGTTAAAAAGTATATTTTTAAATGTTAAAAAATATGCTTCACACACTATTGTTTTACACACAATCATAACTTGTTTAATTTATCAAACATCATTAGAGAATGTGCTTTACCAAAAGCTTCTTTGGAATCTGGTATTCTGTCACGGTCGGACGAGTCGACGATATAAATCACAGCGTGAGATTCTGCGTAATACTGTAAATGAAACAATATTATATCCTCAAATGCTATCGATGCGATGCAAAGTATTATTCGTACAATTCCATAAATAAAAATAAGATACAGAGATAATAATAATAATGCACACGGAGAGAAAAGAGAGATGAAAATACGCAATAATATATATATAATGTACTAATTCCATTAATAATCACTTTATCCCATAAAGATTGTAGCTCCTCTTGACCACCGAGATCCCAGAAGTTGAAGGAAACGCCGGCGATGTCGATCTTACCGATATTCAGGCCCACGGTGGTCGTGATCTTGCTCGGATTCATTCCCTTGTAATTCTTCGTGAATTTCGTTTTCGCCGCTTCCAGGTAAGTCTAAAAGAAACAATTATAATGCGATTTCTCGTGTCATAACCTCTAAAATCGGTATCCTAGAACAAGTACCGTCTTTCCTGCATTATCGAGGCCCAAAATTAATATGAAATACTCGTCCTTTTGCATCAAATACTTGTACAAACCGTGCAACAACGTGTACATCTCAATTACCCGTCGATGCGCTCGCTAATACGATTTACATGTCGTATTGTTTACATTTTGCATCTACACTTGTCACGCTCCTGCCATGTTGTCCGACCTAGAGTCGCTGTATATAAGCATTGCCAGAGAATAGAGTGCCTCGAGAGTTAGATCAGCGGCCGCCATAATGAAGCACGTGTATATATGATATTCATACACAGATGTCTATACACGTCATATTTATACGCGGTTGTATTCGAAAAATTTATTCGTTTTAGTAGAATAGCGTTTGATTGATCAATTGATAAAAAAATTTTGTTTGTTTTTTTTGTTCTGATTGGTCAATCAAACGCTATTTTATTAAATTACTCCGATAAATAGATTTTCGAACAAGTGCCCCATTATATATATATATATATGACGGATTAATAAAGCCGCAATCAACAATCATTGTTCTGACTCTCATTTTATGAATTCTATCATTTATTCCCGTCATTAGAGTCATGTATGCCTATAGACGGCATGATATCCAATTTATAAATCAACTTTATATATTGCTTAAATTGTTTTACAATTGTCAATCATCACTATTCGAATGCGATTTCAATAAAAGAAAAATATAATAAATAGGATACATGGAGAATGTAACATTAGAAGAACGCAGAGATATTTTTGAAATATTCTATTTTATTGTTGATATAATGTCGATCTCGCCTAGTCGCAATATATATGTACTTATATAATCCAAAAGTAGTGCTACTACTTTGTTTTATATGTACAGCGCTTTATGTTTATTTGTTTCACTTAACTCTTTTTGCCCCTTTTCCACTTTCGCTTTACTATTCATCATTCAGTCTTGTCACAATATAGCACTTATGAAGCAGCACATTGCACACGCGGAATTCTCGTTAGACTCTGAAATTCTATTTATTTTTTCTTTTTATACAATCTCAAATCTCCCTTTGTATCCATTATCTTTCAGATAAAACTTTTCAAAAGCAACAGCAGCTGTAAAAAGACAGTACTTTCTATCAAATCCGTCGTTAAAATCAGTGCTTCTATTATATATAAGCTTAAGTAACACATTTTCTTTCTTTTCAAGACTCTATCATTTACATTAAACAGAACATACGTTCCTCCGGGAAACAAAAATTCTGTAAAATTTGCCTATATGTATATATATAGGCGCTCAGCCATTGTTTTGACATTATGTTTTATTCTATTATGATTTTTACATCTAGAAGATTGCACTGTTCGTAGTATCTAATTTGCGTGTTTATATTCCAAGTTAAGTGAAGCACAAACTTTAACATAAATCGACTGGTGAAGCTCGTGCTCCTTCATACTATTCTTGATACGCTCACGCACGCATACTTAGGGCTATATAAACTGCTATTACTTTACAATACATTTAATAAAAAGAATTTGAGTACGAACGTAACGGAAACACGGAAATATCGATGTATAAAGTGCGACGTATAAAGGCATATCGTATCGTGGTAAAATTAGTCCGGAAAATAATTATTCCTAAGGGGAAAAAAAAAAAAAGAAAGCTTAGTATTATAATGTATCTTGTTAGGTGAAGCTGTAGATCCAGCGCAAATACCTAGTACGTTTTAATGTCATATGTGTCGATCAAAACGAATCTCCTTTCTTATTCTCATTGCATGTTATAAAATGTTTATGGAAAATTAAACAATCGTCGGCGCTAATCAAAAATATAATAGCAGCGCAGACATAATGCAGATCTCACACGACTTATCTATATTAAATTCATTCTTATCGTAGAAGTATATCGTCCTTTTGGAACGGAGCACGTTGCTTCGAAATTATCACCCACCCTCGAATATCGATTTAAACCGCATTGTGATGCATATCAACAACGCATTTTTATTTTCTTTTTTAATATTGCCCCCCTTCCCCCGCACGTGGACGAGATAACTTTATAAATGTATAAACTATACTTTTTCTTTTCTTAACCGTGTCACAGCCCTCATGGCTATAGAACACAAAAAGTACAACTACATAAATTCTCAATAAGACAATCGATTCCATTAATGGAAAATCGCATAAAAAATGAGTTTAACAATTTAAAAAAAAAAAAAAAAAAGAAAGAAAAGAAAGAAACTTCACGAAACTCGGCTTACATACTAAGATAACCGCGAGACTGACTTCGTCTACGGCCGACAAGGTATGCGATCAATACGACTACGACTAAAGCCGCCAATGCACAACCCACTGTTATAGGAACGATGTCGGGCGTGTCAAACGAACAATCCTTGGCTAAAACAAAAAAAAGAATAAATACACAAATTAGTAGGCGATACCAATATAAGTATGTATGTAGCGCAAAATCAATAAGATAAAAAATCATGACACCCACCTAGGCCAAAAACGGTGGTGTTGTCATTTCTAAAAGCTTGGAACTGCAAATTGGATACTTTCAGTTGCCCTACAGTTTCGTTTCTACCTTCGAGGGTCAAGTTCAACGACTGTTCCTTTAGACATCTGTAAGAGTTGCTCAATCCAGTGTTGAATTGCGGTGCCACATGTATCAGTGTCACTGTTTTATCTGAAAGTGGCGTAAAAGTTTGTCTTAGAAAAAAAGTATAAGAGATCAAAGTGCAACTTTATTTACATTAGATGAGCACGTACTTGACTTATCAGTCGGGGATTTTTCCGCCACGAAAGAGATTTCCAAGTGATGAAGAGAATAATGTTTGTCCGTCTCGTTCTTTACGAAATGTAATGTGAAATTATTTGGGGCAGTTAGTGTAGAATTATTTTGCAATCCCCATGACAATGTTAGATTTTGCTCAGATTTACCACACTTTCCTGTCACATTACTGTTATTGGGTATATCCACCGCTTTGTGGATTGTCTGCAAAGAGAATATAGAAATGACATTGATTATACTTATAGATTACATTATAAAGAGATCAACAGTTATAATGCAATCTTAATATTTATTTCATTCATATTTACATCAAATTTTGATAAAAATTATTTTATATATACATATATATTGCAAATTTTTATTATGCTCACCTTGTTGTCATTGGCGTAAGAAACATCGAATTGTGCAGCCATTTGGACTATAATGCACAATGTATTGTTCTCCCGAACTTGCCATTTTCCAGTACTTGGGGGTGGAAGTGGTGTTGTCGGCACTGGTGTTGTGGTTGTACTAGGTACAGGTGTTGTTGGTTTAGGTGTAGATGTTGTAGTTGGTTTAGTTGTAGATGATTTAGTTGATTCAGATGTAGGTGTTGTAATTGGTTTAGATGTAGCTATTGTAGTTGGTATAGTTGGTGCAGCTTGCTTTGTTGTAGGTACAGTAGTCGTAGATGCAATAGTCAAATTGCTATCTGTATTTGACTCGGGTAGAACAGATGGCACATGTGCATCTTTGTCGGTCGGAGCTACAGGTTTAGCGCTTTCCAATGGCAATTGAGGATTTGTAGTTACATCGTCGTCGGTCGAGTTGATAGGAACATCTGTGTTATTGATAATGACATTCTTCGAATCGCCAGCTGTTAAAATCATATATACATTTCTGTATTATACCGGGCCATTCTCAAGGTCATATATAAATAAAAGTTTTCAAAATAGAAAATGATATAAGGAAAATGGTTTTTAAAACCTAATTAATAATCTATTTTTGAAGTTAAAATATTTCTCAATTCCTTTTTCCATCTCTAATTTCAAAGGTATGCAAAATTAAAGTGCAATGTAGATAGTATTAAAAATTCCATATATATACACACACACACACACAATACATTCTATATGTCATTTTAAATATTTCATAATTTCTTTTTTTACATTCAAGTTGTTCATATTGCATATTCGTTTACGACAGACTACGTGAAAAAAAAACTGCTAAATAAAGAAGAGCAAAGTTCAACATAAAAAAAAAAAAGACAGAGATAAACTTGAAAGTATTATAGACCAGGAAACGTTATGTATATTTATCAAATTGAAATAATTTTGAATTCACGACGACGGATTTAATGAGGTGAGAGGCGTCATCCGTCAGTCGATTAAATCTGTAATATAAATTCTTTCCATAAAAAAAAAAAAAAAAAAAGCGATAGTCCTTATCGCGTAACATAATACAGGCACAATCTGGCTTCCTCCTCTCCCGGAATTCTCCTCCCCGGAAGAACCAGTCGTCTCAATGTCATCTCACGCGCGCGCCGAGTGATCGTTTTGTTTCGAGCATTAATCATCGTGTGTTGAATCAGCGGCGCGGCAATTAACGGGCGAGTGCTGCTGCACTCGAATTTCCCGTAACAATATCCTCGTACGAGAAAGCCGAACAGATACTACGTCCGCCTCATCATGGCGTCTCGGGAGAGACTTGGAGACGCAATTATTAATTTCGTGCTCTGTACATAGCTATTGCGACGCAAGAATACAATTTTTGGAGCAGCAATAAACGTTTCTTTCCCCCTTTTTTTTTTTTTTTTTTTTTTTGCGTTGCCAAGAATCGCGGAAGATCGACGACGACGACGACGATGATGATGATGATGACGATGATGACAGCGACAATGACGAGACTCGCCGATGAATACACGTCGCGGCGTGTACGTTTTTGCCAGCTGTCGTTGATCATTGTCGCTGTCGGCGAACCTCGCCGCGGATTCGTTTACCTGACACGATCGCCGCCGCCCAGCACAGAAGCAGCAGAGGTTTCAGCATCGTCGTCAAACGCTCGGAGAAGTCGAGTCGGAAACTATCACGATACGTTCGCGCGAGCCACGATCCACGATCAGCGCGGTCCGGGAAAATGAAAAGTTCATCGAGGAGCCGCGAGGATTTGAGAACAGCGTTCTTGCTGCCATCTGTCGCGGCTGTAGTGGTACGTTGAGTGGGGATAATGGCGGTTTGTTCGAATCGAAGATGATACAATGGATCGAAATTATTTCCGTGCAATAGCTAGGTAAAGATGACGAGAAAAAACACGACAATATTAAGTTTGCCAACTGAGAATCGAAATGCGACAATTTGTGATTCACTGTAAAGAAACTTTTTCTGAAAAGTTTTATGACGTAATTAATTTTTATAATTAATTACTTTATCTCACCTTATCAGAATCAGTTACTTTATAATGAACTATTTTGTGGGAATATACAATTCATAAAATAAAAGAGACCACACATACATCTATATTTTTTATAAAAATAATGGAGACAAAATCTTTAATACATGTGACGTTAATACACGAGATATTAAGTATCGTGTCGAACAAAATTCCTAAAGAATAGTATACACATTAAAACTAATTAGAATAAATAAAAATACCAGCCATTTATTTTATAAGTTACAAGAGAGTAAAATTGTATGTGTGAGAAATCAATAAATGTTTTAGCATTAATTAACTCATAAATTAATATCATATAAAATTCGCATTTTTATATGTATACGTATTATCTATCACATATCACACATCCAATGAGGAAGAATAATCTTACCTTATCGGAAGTAGCAAATCCACTTATTGCTTCCAATGTGAGCTTGCAATATATTCATTTTGATAATCTCACAGATAAAACTCTGTTATAGCGATACATATATATCTAGATATATGAGCATGTGATCTGTAATACTCACATGCGAGTATATCTTCTGAAGCAATGCAAAGTATTATTTACAATCACTTTACGATAGAATCAGAGAATTTAAGGCACAAAGATGTAGTGTGATACATCGTTAGTGTCTTCCATAACTTTAGACTGAAGTAGCTTGATTTCGAGCCTAAGCTTCTCCCTCTCCATCTCTTGTTTCCTTATTTCGTTCGAGTAACAATTGATCTGCAACTTCAGTTTGTCCTTCTTCAGTTTCAACACTTCAGTTTCATGATACAGCTTTCCCTTTTCGGCGCGCAATACGGCCAGTTGTTCCTGAAGCAACTGGTGACTCGCTTCATCTGACAATACTATCTCAGACGTCTCCATATCCGGCTTCATCATAGAGATCGGCTTGGTCGTCGTATTCGTCTCGCTCTCGGGCTCGCTTTCCGGTTCCGTTTCCATGGAAGTGTTTTCCTTCATAATCCAAATTCTCGAGTCCGCTTCGTGGAAGCTACCGGGTGACTTCGGCGACTGTTGCAGCGTCAAAGAACCAGCTTGCGATTTGTGATTAGGCGAAGCAGACGTTTCCTTTGTGACTTTCTCGATGGTGGTAGTCGGAGCGATGGTTTCTATATCTAAAACTGATATACGAGACCTCTCTTTTAATAATTTATACATATTTCCATTGTACGTGTAATTATTATAAAGAAAAAATCAATTTACCACGCGGCTTTGGCGATTGGCTATCGTCTACCGTGTGCGACAAGTGATTGTTGCAGTAGTTGTTGAATTCCCTCTCGTCAACGAAAACGGAACCGTCCGCGTTAACGATAGACTCGACTATCACTGATGGATCGCCATTCTCCATCACCAGCTCGCCCACTATTTCTCCGTCGGCCGCTATTATGTCACCTTCATTATCTGCTCTCAATAATTCGCCCTCGTTTGTATCGATTTCATCGACTACTTCTTCTTGCGTCAACTGACCGCTATAAGAATCTTCACCGTCGTTGCCCTCACTCACTTCTAATTCTGTCGATAATCCCTGAGGTAACAAATTTTTTTTATTCACACATAAAAAAGATAAACGTAAAGTGAATATATTATAGTTATATCTCACGTCTTGACCCCAGGCAGATTCCTGTTCCTTTTTCATTCTTTTTATGGTTTGCGCTATCTCATCCTCAGATTCAGGATATATCTTCCTATTGCTATTTCTGCCCTGCATCTTTTCAATGTCATGAATCTTCTGAAATAATTGATATGCTCGCTCTGGTGTGATGTCTCTCTTCTGCTTATTAGCTGCTGCTATGTTAAACAGATCTTTGGATCGCAGTATCTTGTTAGTACGCAATCGCACATATTCCCTTAATCTTTTACGATCAATGTGCAATTGCAGGAGGTCTTGAACTTCTTGTCTGATTTCACCACAGAGCTTTCTCTCTTGTGGAAGATTCTTAAACAGTTCCTATTGAATAAAATACTCTTTTGTAAAAATCTAACACACATACATTATAACATTGGATAGCATTAAAAATCACAAGTCTCCCTAAAGTGATAATTTTAATTCAAAAACAAAATCTTGTATAAAAAAATAGTTTAAGTTTTCGATTTATTTTTCTGTATAGAACGATTTTACTCTAGATATTATCGCTTATTACAAAATTCCTCATACATAGGACATAATGAAATAAATTGGCAAAATCTATGTACCTCTGAGATTTCATGATTATGTTCATTATTGACACTGGTCACTTCTAACTTTGTGCCATCTTTAGATGCCCTGAGCATAATGTGAGCAGGACAATTTGTTCGTATAGACCTGTATAACATGTATCAGTAAGAACAAAATATTATATTGAAACTATAGACAAATATTAATACTTATATATATTGTTCAAGGAATTGTAGAACTAACTGAGATTGTCTTCTGCCAGCACCACGTGGGAGGAATTTCTGGCCACCATAAATGCAAGCATATTTGACAGAATAATATTTTAATCGCTCGCTGATGGGTCGTGCAGTCTTCATATGAGCTCCACTCACAGTTCTACTATCTCGCCTCCAATAATGCACCAGACTGTGCTTTGAAAATCTGTCCAGCTTTTGTTCCAGCTCCTCGTAACTGTCAAACATTTCCCCCAAACGAAAGGACAAATCATCATTATTGCCGGTACTCACATCCATCGTAAGGACAGCAGTCAATCTGTCGCAACAAAAATCAAAGAAGAAAATTAGCCAAATGTCAATTTTTAACGAAAATTCGTGACTTTCTTCTGTCAACGCAAACGAAAACCTTTACCATCATCGTCGTGCAATCTCCGTGCAGTCTCTTTGAAAAAACTACAATTCAAATCACGAATTTCCTTAACGAATTAAGCTTGAAGCTCGAATTTGCGATATCCGAAAGGAGGTTAATATGACAGATGCAAGTAAGCGTGATCAGGATATTCGACGCGAGAATCGCGAAAATAATGTCATCGACGTCATTGTCGTTGTTGTCAATGTATATCGTCGCTCGATCGAAATTCGAATCGACGACGATCGTGCGCGGTGCGAGCGACAGCATCGTTCCCCGGGAGTCCGCGATTCGGTCGAGACGAGGTTAGGTTATACAATATTACGCGCTGTCGTTTTGACGTTTGGCGTGACAGAAGCCGCATCGGGGGACCGTGAACACAGACAGACCGAGTTTCGACAGGAGAACCCCGGGCGAGCAGGCGACCGGGGGTCTCTCCGATCCTCAGCGGACCCGGAAATGTTCGGGATTGAATCTATCTAAATGTGGCGCGCGATAAAATTACAGCCTGATTGTGAGAGGAAAGCTTTACGTACCGCGACGATCACGTTGCGACATATTCTCATGCTCGTGACGGGCAGCGAGTGACGACATCCGTTGTTGGAATTTCCTTCACGGCTTCCGCTCGCGGGACGACAATTCTTCGGAAAGAAAAATCATCGCGCTTTCGACGGAACACGGCGGGGAAAACTTAACTGCTCGGAATGAACGTCCGGTTTTGAATTAGTGCAGATGCACGCCGGAAGGCGATTTTGAAACAGTGATTTGTATTTGGTTCGTCGTTGTTTGTAAGTAGTTTGTAACGCATAAACATTTCAAAACTACCTTCTGTATATTGCGATCTTGCAAATTACAGGGTAATATTTGTAGAGACGTTGAATTGTAAGGGAGATTTCAATAAGAGCTCACAATGAGAGGAATAAAAAATATAAAATTAAATATAAGGAATTGTAAAGAATTAAGCTCATATCAGACTACGTATGCATTGAAGATTGAAATGATCAATCAGGACAAAGAAATTTTAGCTCCTCTTGTAATTAATTAAATTCCAATCTTTAATAATCTTCAATGCTCAATTCTATATATTATTCCTTATTCCTGTTATTGTGTCTGAGCCCTGAGAGTGTAGCAATATATTTGCAATAACGTTTCAAAAGTTTGTATAAAAACGTGAATATAATATAAAAATATATACCGCTAATAAAATATATATGAAAATATATTATATAAATATAAAATAAAAAAAAAACATTGCATATCTCATATTTTCAATATTGCAATTTTGCAATAAAACATTTCTGCAGCATTTTTCCAGAAACTTTTTGTATTGTTTGATATGCAAATTCGCGTTTTGTCCACGGAATAAAAAATAACTAGAGGAAACCAACAATGTAAGAAGAAACATATACATATATATATATATATGCATGCATCTGGAAAAACAACATGGCGTAGCTAATCACGTTTGACTTCAACTAGCATGCAAAAATGGCTCGCAATCAGTGAGCGGTTGTTCGTAATTGAGGTATGTTTTTAGACTTTGGTTAGATGTAAAGAGTACAACACACGCCAATCACAAACAGCCGCGTAGTCCTTGTACTAAATTCATCCGTTCCCTTCATCCAGCATCTTCCCCGAAAATTTCTACCCTACTAGATTCTCTCTTCCAATTATTTCTCGTATACTCCGTTGAACTCTCTGTAATCTTGCCGCGTGCTTGTGCAGGAGCCACAAAGGAGAGTGATCGATGAAACATGTCGCATCACCGAACGTGCCCCGCACAAATACAACAGCATCCAGCTTATAGTATCGACAGCAGCAACAGCAGCGACGAGACTTGGCGAGACTCGCCCCCCGACTCTATTCGCAAACCGTTCCCGAGTCCCTTCGACTTCCTCTTCAGCTTATTCGCGAGGCTCGCGCACGACGACGATAATCGCGTCGTCATCCGGAAAATGAGTGCCTCAGGGAAGCCCTGAAGAAGAACTCGGCAGTATTCCTTGATTCGAGTAGATAAGATACTTCGATGCCCGCGGCGGCAACGGTAGCCGACGAAGACGACGTAAGGTGTTACACGGGGAATCGCTTCTCGCCGCGATCGAGAAACCCGCGCGTGAGCTCCAACGACGGTCGGGAGCCGAGCAGGAAGACGAGGACGAAGACGCTGTCGGATACTCTCGGGATATCTTCTATGTGCCTCCACCACGTGGACGCTGCACCACGTTGTTTCGAAACGTTTGGGACTGCTGCGTGCCGCCCCGTCAATCATGGATGTTGACTGCCCGATCGTAAGTCTGAAGCGATCCAGCAGTGCGCCGATGATTAACGAGATCAGCAGCGCGACCATGTCCGTCACCACGCCGTCTACATCATCGTCGAGGTACGTCTGCGGATTCTCTTGGTTTGTCCGAGAGGATAATACTCTGATTACGCCCTCCCCTCCTTCCCCTGAGCGTAGCATAGATTGTTGCTCCTGATTTCGGACAGCGATGCAAGAATCAGCTGAAGTCTTTGAGATTCAGTTCTAAAGTCTAGTATATGGCGTGTAATTGTAGTTACAATCATGTTTTTTACCTTCGGGGTGATTACTTGTAGTTCTTGCGAACAAATAATTGAAATACTGCTCGCTCAAACTGCTTGCCAATCTATAAAAGTAGCAGCATTGCATAGAATGTTAAATGAGAGAGGAAGAGAGAGAGAGCAATTTTTTTTCTGCATATATGTTTACATAGCGAGACAGTGTCATGTATATATGTATTAATATACTTATATATATATATATATATACATATGTGTGTATATATATGTATATACATTTATATAATGTATTATTCCACCCATTGGAATCAAAGTTGAAAGATAGAAATATGAATTGTATAAAAATATAAGAACTTTGCTTTTATATTAAGAGCTTTTAGAAATAGAAATTATATATTATAAAAAATATATATGTATTTTTCATTAATGGTAACAAATATAATTATTTTAAATATTAATATAAATGTTGTGTACTAAAATATATAATTCTCTTTTTTTAGCTATTTAATAAATTTTAATTCATGCTATATAAATATATGATTTGTGCAATGTTTAGTGTAAATTAATGAAGATTTGAATTCTGCCTATTTGCAAATATTTGTCATATAATTCAATGAGATTATATCTCTTTATATATCTTTCATAATATATCATGTCAACAATATTCTGATATTTGTGTGAATGTGCACTAAACTGTCTTTAAATATTTCTTATGTTATTTGCAGGGATGCTGTGTCAGCCTACAATATATTTTCTAATTCTACGCGTTCACGACGCTTCAGCACCAGCGTAAGATTATATTACTTGTGTGCTCTTTTATTTTTTATTAGTCAGTAGTCAACATAATTATTTGATACTGATTGGATATATTATCTATATTTCCTTTGTTACTCCAATAAATGTATCATTTGTTTTCTATTCTATAAGACAAAATTAAATTGACATTGTAATTAATGGGAAACACTTGTTCAATAACAAATATATATTTATTTCGCAATGTTATACATTCTTTGCTTTCGAATAAACGATTGATATGACTTTTTATCTCTACATTCTTTTTTTTCTATTTTTAGAGTCCTGGTAATGTTCCTAGATTGACACCACGTGTGAGTCAATTAAGACAGGAAGAATGCGTGGATGTTGCCGGTCGGGAAGCTGCACACGAGAAGGAAATTCATAGTGCCATGCAAATATCGCAATCATGGGAGGATCTAACTTTAGAAGCGGAAGGACTGTCGTTCAAAGACTCAGAGTCTCCTACACAGCAGCTTAACAAAATGGAACGGCCGAAGAGGCCGTTAGATCCCCTAAGTTTAAATCTGTCCATTACTGGCTCACCACTGTGTTCTTCACCTTCGCCCACAAGATCAGGATTTAATCAAAGACAGTGTTATTCTCCCGGCATTCATATTTGGAAGAGCAATTTGTCTCCTAGTCCAACGAGAAAAGCGTTTGCCACAAGGTAGATTATATTTTGCACACTGCAAATTTATCTCATTTAAAGTTATTGTTATTGGAGGATATCATGTTCATCTATAGTTTATAGGCTATATCCTTAAAAAAGATTAGTTATTATAACTTATACATATTTTTTTCATGTTTACATTATTATTTTTTATGAATATTTTATGAAATAACAGGCGCAGCTTAAGTCCTATCGCGATAAGGCCAAGCTGCTTGGGGCCAGTCAAAAGAAAGTTTGAATTAGACGAGACCGGGATGGAGCATAACTTGCAGCCACCTGCAAAACGTACTTCCGGTTTATTGACATCGGTTGCATCCAGGTATGCTTTTACATCAATCCATGTATTTTTCCTAAAATTATAATGAGATTAGTAAATTATATTTTTTTTATATAAAATATTTCAAAATTTTGGGGGAATTACAAATTAAATAGGAAAAAAGGAATTTAATTTGTCAAAATTAACAATCTTAATTTAATTAATTTACTAAACATCTCTAGATTTTTAAATATCATCAAATTATCGAAGAATCGATCGTTTTATAAATATAGAATGACGAATATATGAGATGGTTTTATAATATAATTATTATAATATAGTTATATAGTAATATATCTCTCGCAGATTAGATGCACTGTCTAGCCCACTTCCAGGGACTATCAGTTCCGTCGGCACACCCGAGTCGTTATCGAGCGCTGATTCACCTAGTTTCTCCTTCCGGCCAGTAGACAGTCCGTCACCGGTTCGCGCAGCTCCTAACAGTGACAGCGATTCCCTATCAGATGCGAGTAATCAAAGTAAACCGACAGATCATATTCGTGTCGATCAAATCAATCAGGACAATCACAGATGAACACGAGAGACCGTCGTCGGACGTGTGAGAGCTTAGAGATTCGACGTGTCACTGGTTATTTTCGGCATATCGATGTAGGAAATATGGTATCTGTGTCCTGCATATTGAATCCAAAACTCGGTGTATCCTTCTCGTCGATCTTGTTGAAAGTGACAAAAGACAGCGTTCTCATAATGGGACATGAATCGCTTGGAACTTTAGTGCAAGTGTGATGTATTTTAGAGGACAGGCACCTCTAATACATTCATCTTTGATGTATGAGTAAGCGTAACGCCAAGAGTGTTCTCCTCCCTTCATTATGCTAATTATACATATCGACGGGAAGACACTTCATGTGCCCCGTAATCGTATCGTTCTGTTAGTTTTATTCCGGATTGAAGCATGTCCGTACTATAAAATGATTCATTCTTTGTTTCTTTTTCCTTTTTTTTTTAAGTAGCGATATACAATGATTCTGTATGTAGCGATAATTCCTTTCTCCCTTTTGTCATCCCCTCTTTTTTCACTCTTTGTTCTATCCATCCCTATTCAGTCTTATTTTAGCTTTTGTTATCTATTTTTAATGTTTGATAAATCATGTTTTGAACATTGGATAATTTTCTATCCAATGGGCTCGAACGAGCGTAATTTTTGTAATTCAAACTGTATTTGTTATCTAGACGATCGAAATTGCATCTCGCGTTTAATCACAATGGCTCAGTAATATTGTATAGACATGATTAATCATTTACAGGTGTTGATGCTTTTCTTCTTTTTCTTATTATATTATTTTTACTGATATCGGTGGGACTTGAGTTTCGATTTTGCAGAAAAAAATACATTTAGCGTTAAATGCGACTAACAGTTTTGGAAGTCTGCTTTTAGAAAAGTACGCTAAAGGCGTATAATATAAAAATATAAAATACATCTGAGAGACAAGTTTGAAAGATTAGGATGTCCTTTGAATATCTTTATCTCGCTTTTCAGATGTTGCCTTAGCCTTTTAGAGAGATGTACGTTGCAAGGATACGCCCTTTCAAGGTTATAAGTATCTCTGATTTTGAATGCGAGAGAGAATCCGCGAATATCTCTCGTTTTTCTTAGCTTCCGTCACTTTGTCAGAAGATCGATCAAACGTGAAATTCGAGTCCCAATGTGTATCGGATATTATAATGTATGTACACACTTACACACACACAATGCCCTTGTATTTCATGAGATAATGATCTTGTCCTACATATAAATAATAACAATAATATATAGATGCGCGTTTGTGTTCTAGATTTCTCGGAATAATGTACGAATAACTCTCTTCCCTCTCTCTTTTTTTCTCTTTGATGCTTTGTTTACGAATAATGATGCCACATAGATTCCGCAGAATGTCCTTTTTTTGTTTTTTTTTTTTTACTTAAAAACCAAAGCATAAGTATTAAGTTTACTATATTATAGTTAGTACTCCCTTCCCTCCAGCCATTGCTCTTCTTCTTTCGTTTTCGAGATGCGTGATTTCACATCGTCTTGCGTGAAATCGATCAAACTCTTGTCTTTATATATCTCTGACGAAATATAATCTCTCAGAAATCATAATGCAACATATTGTGCATGATCTTTAAATCGAACGGAGCATTCCATACTATTTCGATCGGGGGCATTACTTTTGAAATATATATTTGTATAAGTATATATAAATAGAAAAATATCGAGATAAATATATATATATTTATATATATTTATATAAAGTTAGATTTCAAGAGTTAGCTTGACTGATGATGCTACGAGAATCTGACTGTGCCAGAAAATATTAGTAATATGCGCAGGAAGGATTGTTTAGATCTTGTATGCGTTCTAGGATGTATACTTCGAACTTCCTCTCGCCTGTTAATAAACTGATAATAGATCATATGTTATTTATAATTTTAAGCAGTGTAGCGTTAAAGATTTTTATTAAAAGTCTGCGTTTGGATTCACGCTTTGATATAAAATGTCTTAGTCGACTTTTGAAGATTTTGACACACCACTTTCAGGTTTTCATGATTCCTCGTTTAGGATACGGATATCATAAATAGGACGATCATTACGTAGGATGCATATTTTTAATAGGAAATGATCTGGAAATGTGTGAATGTAAAACGTCTTTGTGCATATGCTGATTTTTTTATAGATTTTTCATAAGATTTAGTATAATTCAGTGTAGGCTAGTTGTGTAGTGTAAACCTCTAACAAAAAAAGTGAATTTTCCAAAACGTATGCTTCCTATACATCTAAGACTGAAACTAATTTACATAAAACGTATACACACACACACACACACACATATACATACATATAAAAGTCTTTTTCTCAAATACATATTTTAAATTCACACGATTATACTTCTTAAATATCTTTAGTAATGATATTTATGCGAAAGAAGAATTAAAGTATCCTAACGCAATATTAACATTTTTACATAGCAGCGATCTTTTATTGTTTAAATATTTTTTTCGGAACACGCTATAAAATTGGGATTATATTTAAACATTATTTATATATTTAATTGTGAAAATGAGAAATTATGAAATATTATTTATTAATTGTACAGGCATTGTCATCTTTATGTAAAATCTCGTTATGTTTTCTTATTTCACAGGTTTTCACAAACGAAAATCTTTTGTAGAAAAGAAATAAATTGTTTAAAATAAAATCTGTTTTTTTTTTCTTTTTTTTTTTTAGTTCTGTGCTAAAGTTTTACTTCTAACTAGAATTAATGGATATTGATTAATTAAACTAATTTTTATTCCAGGAACACAGTCTCCAACATTTTCGGGACAAGAATCTGGAAAGTCAAATCAAATTTGTCGCGCGGTCTGTCAAACTTCAATTTCGCGCTATGAAAACGCACTTTGTACAGATCAGCTGATTTCGGAACGCATCCCCGCGACTGAGGAAAAACAACTCGTCAGTGTAACCTGAAATTGTCCATCGAGAGACGAGAGTTTTTAAACTTTGCATCTCGTTCATTAATTTGTTGTTAAATTTTCGATTTGTTGTTGAATTGTACACACGTCGCAATTAAATGTATTGAATATGTCATTTATGCTTATTGAGGCGGTGGCTCGTGCAGTTTTCATCTAAAAACATAGACTAAAGTGGTATGTACTTTTTTTCGGATTGTTTATTATAAAAATTGGCAAGAGTATTCTAAAATGGGTGCAAAAGGAAGGAAATATAGGACAATTTACATATTGTGTAATTATATACAATCGATTTTTCTATTTCCATCCAATTTTGTTTTCAAATTATATTTAATTTCATCAGATTATATTTCTACATATATATATAGTGCATAGTGCCTTTTTTTTTAAATATATTAGGTCCTCAGCTTTGAAATAAAGGACGACTATTAGAATGAGTTTTACTTGATTGTGATATAACATGATATAATGTTGCCCTTCTTTTACGAGCTAAAATGCTTAAAATTAGTTTAAGAGGTTAAGAGCAACAAAAGTTATCATGAAACGCTTATCACACCAATATAAACATGGTGATATCATGGAAAGTGATACCCCTATTCTCGTAAGGAAATATGACACATCTTTATCTGTTCTTTCTTGGTATCTGTTTTGTAGAAAATGGTAGATATAAAAAGTAATTCTTCCATCGTCGGAGAGAACGATTCACATTATGAGTCAAGAATACGAGCGAATAGTTCTGGCACAGGAACGTCGACGCCATCATCCTCTTCTGACTACATGACAGGAGAAGCAGATGATAGCTCCGACAGCAAGGGAACTATTCCGTGCAGCTTAAAATCAGTGGAGACTATGCTGTCTTTATCCAAAGTATATAAAATAATACCTAATAAAGTCCAATTTATAATTGATAAGTTAATGTTTACAAAAAGAAATGAAATTTGTTATATATATATATATAAACATCTATTATAATTATCAGAGTATATATCTTTCGACTAAAGAATAATTAAATTTATTTGATTAGCCTTATTTTTTGTTATTAACGAAAAATGAAGGAACTTAACACGAATTATCTTCTCATTTAGGATGCCTCTGAGGAGGATCTTCAAGAAATGGTACGCAAGTGCAAGTTGATGGTGCTGGAGAGCGCCGAGTGTTCAGACGAGCGTAAATGGCTCGTTCGACGACTGATCGAGTTACGTTTACGCGCGCAGGAATTACGCGAGACCTCGGATGAGAATCTCTTCGAAACTTGCGTGATCCTCGGGCATCACTTTGTGCCGCAGAAATACCACATCATCACGTCTGGTCCGGTTTACTGCGATCACTGCAGTGGAGCAATCTGGGCGATGCTGCAATCGTGGTATATGTGCAACGGTAAACAATTTAACGTGCTTTGATCACATTGATTAATATGTACACTATATATAATATCTATATACATATATCAATGTAGATGTTGAGTCAATAGAATTAATGAATAACTGTGAATCTTGTTATTTGACTTGATTATAAAGACGCTATATTTTTTTTTATTTTAGATTGCAAATTTAGTTGCCACTGGAAGTGTCTGAGCAATGTGTGCCGTGTTTGCGTGCACGTGGTCGCCAGCGAAGCCGGCGGTTACACCCACACGAAGGACATCTGTCCGGAGCAAGGCCTTTCGAAACAGAGCTACCGTTGCGCGGAATGCAAAGTGAGAATAACATTCAGTAAGTATTCGATAACTTTAGATTACAAGGACCAGATCAACGTTTTGCTAGATAGATAAAATGGACAGATTGTCTATTTGCCGTTTATCTTATACGTCCGCTTATTACTTCGTTCATTGATAATTGCGTACGGAGATATCCCGTGAGATAATAATAGTAAGTACATTGTTGTCTTCTTGCAAGCTTTCTCGAAAGGATTATCGCTATCTTGCTTCGGCAGTTCCTTTAAGCATACAGGTATTTGAGATATTAATATCTTTACATTAACAACGTGTTATATGCGCATATACATTATCACTTTAATGCAAATTCTTTATAACTTCGTTTTCATGTTTTGCTTCAATCTCTTATCACATGCGACTATATTATGAAAACTTCTTGAAAATTTATATATATATATATATATATAGATATAAATTTATATATATATATATATATATATATATATATATATACAGGGTGTCCGGTATCAAACGGACCAACGCTCGTGAGCGGGTAGAGCGCAGTAAACTGAAAAGAAAAGTCCTTTACTATTTTGTTAAATTCGCAATAGTTATTGCGTTATTAATTAAAATATCTGAGCTAATGAGCGCGTGGAAAGCGGTAGGCCGGAATCGGTAGGCATGTACGATGGCTTACTTTTTTACGTCTCTTAACAACGGAAGCATCATCTAAGCGAGAGGTGGAGTCACGCAGCGAGCGACGAGCGACGCATGATATTTGTTGCTAAGAGATATAAACAAATAAGCCATACCTTACATGTCTACCGATTCCGGCCTACCGTTTCCCACGCGCTCATTAGCTCAGATATTTTAATTAATAACGCAATAACTATTGCGAATTTAACAAAATGGTACAGGACTTTTCTTTTCAGTTTATTGTGCTCTACCTGCTCACGAGCGTTGGTCCGTTTGATACCGGACACCCTGTATATACACACATAGTAAAAGAATTTTCCATTAAATCAATGATGCATCAAGTATTTACATTTTCCACAAACATATTTCTGTTGAATTGTACAATTTATTTATTTATGATTATATACAATCTGCTAATAAAGAAATAACGGTTCTAGAATCGGCGTGGGTAGAGCCGCGACTTTGTGACTACAGTGGTCTATATTACTGTCAAAGATGCCATTGGAACACAGCCATGGTTATTCCTGCGAGAGTGATCAGAAACTGGGACATGGAACCGCGTCTGGTATCTCGCGCCGCGGCGCAGCTTCTTATGCTCTTGGAGGATCGTTCTGTATTGCCGTTGGAAGAATTAAACCCGAAACTCTTCACCCTGGTCCCGGATCTGTCGCTCGTGAAGGTGAGGTCCAGTCGTATCCCATTGTGTGTGTATATCGGAAATATATATATTTAGATTAATAAAATCAATTTAGAAGTTACTAGATAAATTGTTAATTCTAAATTAAATATATCCTTTTTCATTAAAATAAAACTTTGAAGAATTTAAACGATGTGCTTGCAATATTTCGTGATTACGATATATATATCAAACTCTTAGTTATTTCTCTGTAACAAATACGATAACTTTAATCTGAGAACATTTGCATTTTAATTAATGCGATGAAACCTGCGCGATAGAAAACTAATAAGTTGATAATATTTATATGTACATTCAGATGCAAAGATATTAAATCAAATTTTAATTACAATTTGTTAAATTGTAGCGAATGCGAGAGGAAATGCAGATGATGAAAAGATACTTAGTTCTATGCTTAGACGCTTGTACTCAAGGATTACCATGGAAAATCGGACTGCGCACGCATATGATCGAGAATTCAAGTAACTATTCCATCAAGGATCTCATCGATCTTCAGAGTGGCATTCTTCTGGACGAACTTCGGGCCGCATATGATACGATGCATGCGCATATTACGCAGCAATGCGAACTCTGTAAAGCAAGGTAAGCATTTAAGAGAAAAGAATTCATTCCTTTCATATCGATGCAACTCGGTTTTTATGTCGAATTCATTTGTTAAAGTCTTTGTCATCAGTTGTCTTCGAATTTAATATATGTGGAATGTGTAAGATACTTGTGGAATTTTTCTCTTTCTCTTATAGTAGATATTTTAAAACCTCGGTATTTTCTGGTATCTCAAAAATTTTAATTTTAATTACTGTAAGGATGTATTCACGACCTTGACATGACTCAATCTTTATGCCGAATTTATTTGTCAAGACTTTGAATTACTAGAATAATATGTGTAGAATTTCGAAATTACACAGAGTGTATCATAAAATCTGTTTTCATAGTAATCTTGATTTAATTATAACTAATTATTGTCTTTTTATCATTCTTATCAATATCCAGAGCTTTTTTTACCATTGAATTATGTATTGAATACTGTATAAACATGTATATATGTATAATTTAATTTAATTAGAAATGGTATAAGAGCGAGTTTTTTAACATGTTATGACATTTCTCAGGGGACACTTATGTGAGATATGTGGCAACGACGAGATTATTTATCCGTGGGACGCGAGCTCGATTATCTGTCCGCAGTGTTTGGCAGTGCATCATCGCGTTTGCTGGGCCAAACGCAACCACTGCTGTCCACGGTGTGCGCGTTTGCAAAAACGTCGTGCTTTACAAGGACAAGATACTGCCGAAGACTGCGATACAGACGAAACCGCGAAGGACTCCTGAATGAGAGGTTCATGAAATGCTGCGAGCATTGTGAAATATTATTCGTATAATCGTGTAACGATTTATACTTTGTTGTACCTGTTATTTTTTTAAGCGGATCGAAGCAATTTTAGGCCGTCATTTTTATATTTATCCATCACTGCATATATTAAGGGTTGTATAACATCTATTTGCGCTAAAAAGTGATTTTATAATGCACGGTCTAATCACGGTTATCAAGTAAATGTCTATTTATTTTTATCGCATCTTTTAATAGTCAAATGCGCAAAATGCCGAAAATGTATTTTACGTACAAAAAAATAGCATAGTCGTTCATTAAACACTGCGGGTTAGCGATTAATTATGATGTTACATTTTTAATTTCTCTCTGCAGAGAAGAATGCTGATAATAAATCACCCGGCGCATTGTACAAATGTGTAATGTATACCATTTTATCGCATCATGATCTGAAGGATAAACAAAGAAAAGGAAAGATAAACGTGACGTCCGCTAAATTCATCGATTATTAATTACGCATCAGCAATTACCTACTCAAGCGTTTACACTTGTATACTTACTTGGATAATACAGCGTAAACATATGTATCTTAGTAAAATTCTCCTTGGGATCGTTCTTGACATTTGCACAAGTGTTAAATGACAAATATTCGAATAGTGTAGCGAATTCGACATGCGTCTGCTTTCTCTGGAAGAGGTATTTAAGTGAAGTGTCAAGTTGCTGATACCAATTCGTTCGTCTCATTACACAGTCGTAACAAGGTAAGCGAATGCGACGTGCGCTACACAATGTACAAATTTTCGCAAATATATTAATAAATATCGAGAAGATACTCTTCAAGACTTGAGTCTCGAAGAGTTTTTTCAAAACTTACTAATCTATTTGATTTTTTTTGTAGAGAATTCATTGTACTTGATACATTTTTATATGTATTATTTTGTTCATTGTTTGTTATCTCATTTTTCGTATTTATTTATTTATTTTTTTTTTTTTTTAAACATTTTTGTACAAGATTGATATATTTTATATTATGTTTCCTTGCGATAATGTAGCTTCTGTTAAATCAATTTTTAATAATTATATTAATTATTAATAATTATTAATAATTATATATATATATATATATATATATATATACACACACACACATACATGTATGTACGTACACACACACACCCATGTTTATATACATATATATATAATTATTAATAAATTATTATTAATAAATAATATATCTAATATTAATATTTAAAATTAATATTAAATTATTACTAATATTAATTGCGATATATATATATAATATCGCAATTATGATAAACCATAAATACTTTTACATATACTTCCATCTGTGATTGAAATTTCGATTTATAATTATAGACGATATACTATCACTTCTATTGTAATGTCTAAGATAATAAGAAACGCTGATAACCGAATTTTTTACTTTATCTTTAAATTTATCTTTGCTTTTTGGCTATTTACATGCAATATAACAACGTGCACTGTGTTTATTAAGAGGACATTCTCATCATCCTATTGCTATTTATCTTAGGTGAATAGACAGCACGATGTCACGTATCTACCTATTTGTACTCTTCTTCGGCATTGCTGTTCGATTTGGAGATTGCGAAAATAATAACATTGACGGAAATGACATAGACTGCACACAGAGTGCACCTGGTTCTGACAAAACTTATCTATCACCTATCGAAAGGATTTTGAAAGACCTGAAGCTGCCCGTAGATGCTCTCGGCAATCTTCTCAACAGGAAAAATAAGAAGAGCAATATAGAGTCAGGATCCTTCAGTCACGCCCTCGAAGAAGCTAGCAGTTTCATTATTTTTCCAGGTAATTCAATCACTCCATAATCCAAGAAAATTTACAGAAAAGACTGTAAATGCTAAAAACAAACATTTTAGGAGGAAAAAACCTATTTTTGCCATATAGAGCACATTTTATAATGTTAAAAATAAAGAATATTTTATTATATTTACACATACAGAAATATAGAATATCTTGTTAAATATTTAGGATTATCGAATCTGTTTTCATTTTGCCAAGATCTTTTTTACAAAGAAAATATTCTTTGAATTTACTTTGTGTATTAAAAATCTTATAATACGTAGTGAAAGTTTTTATGATGTTATCAATTATGATAGAATTTTTTTTAATGAAAGAATATTACCTGAAAATATGACGGTTTCACGATCTTCTTTATGTGAAATCTTCAGTTTCCGATTTTTATTTTTATTAGCAGATTAAGAATGAAACGGAAGAAGAAAGCTTGAACTATTCGTTTCAGTTAGTGAAACAACAAGTATAAAAATGAGATACATATATAAAGAGAAAAGATAGATATATGTTATGCAGTATGTAGAATGCAAAATAAAAATTTTAAAAAATTTATAAAATTTTATAAATTTTACAGAGCGAATTGTAAATAACGCGTAAAGTTACGAAAATTTGTTCACAAGATTCAATTATAAAATATTGCAAGGCCTTTACTTTGGCAATCTCATAAAATTTAATTTGAAATGTGCAAATGTGAGCGTTTTTTAAAATATTGCATACATTAATCGCATAAGAGAGAAAAACACGATTTATTGGAAGAGACAGTTACAGTAAACGAGACAATTAGGAATATATATTTGCAAAGTTCCTAATATTTACAAGAAATTAATTTTAAAATTCCCTTAAAAATAAATTCCTCGCGTGCTTCTTCACTATGATTAATGATTCTATAATTAAAATAACGATATTGAGATATAAAAATAAAACATTCAATTGCGAATTAACGAAGTATATACAGGCATCTGCCTTCAAAATTTACATTAATTAAATTTAGATTAATTGTGTTGGATAAATGAATATCTTGTATAATTAATTAAATTTATCTAAAGGTCGTGGATTGACGTTAATTAATCGTATATGATTCGATCACGCAAAAGATTACCTTGAATTTGTTCAATTAGGTCGTACTGCTATTTCCACAGGTGCATTTATTATCTTGCAGAACATTTTAACATATATAAGTACGAACATTTATCATCATTGCAATAAAAGACTACAGCATATGCAAATTGACTGACGACTTAAGATTTTTACTGGAATAATTCCGAGAGACAGAATTATCTTTTATAACGACATGTAGAATAATGAAATGCAAATTCGCTTTTCTTTCGCCATATTTGCTATTACTGGCTTATTAATCTCTGATTTCTAGGAAAATTTAACCAACGAAAAAGTATATTCGTGTATTTAATTATTTATATATAATTAGCTTGTAAAAACGAGTTATAAAAAAAGAAAGAGGGGGGAGGCAAATGCTCGTAATGCTTCATAATTCGCGAATAAATGCCAAGTCCTTTATTTTAATAACTTGTTAATTATGAAAGAATGAGATAATCGTGTACTTCGCGCTAAAATGCGAACTTTTACCGAGAGTTGAAAATGCTTATAAAATAGAAATATTAGAATTAAATTTTATACATTCTAAACAAAATAGCACTACTAATTTAAAGCAATTTTTACATGTGGAATATATTTATTAGATAGAATAAATATTAATTGCAAAAGAATTTTAAACGCGCTTTGAGAGAGATGTTTTGATCGCTGCAAACATTGAAAAGGAGTTATTGCACTGTAAGTCATTGCAGAGATTTGTTGGAAAATTCCACGATAATAACACAAAACATTGGATAGAGTAATCGATCGTTGATATGCACGATGTGTGTGTTCAAGGATTTTATTCTAACAAATCTTTTTCCTTTATTGTATGCGATCAAATATTGCTGTAAATACAACCAAACGCGTGTAAAGCCGAACCGTATAACTTTCGCAATGTATTTTTTTATGCAAAGAAATGTTTGGGCTAAATGCAATTGAATATTTTAAATTTGTTAAATTCTTTTTCTTACTATCGCGCGCGCGCATTGATTTATATAAATTTATATCTTTTAGAAAATTTGCGATAAATAAGCTACATAAAACAAAACTTATTTTTTTATCTGTTGCATATATTTCCTGCAATATATCGATAATTTGATTGCTACTTTAATAATTGATCATTCTCTTGCCTCATTCGAGATTTGTCTCATCTACGTTAAAAACATATAATAAATGCACATATGTTGAATCCGAAGAAGGAGAAGAAGGATCAATTATGTTACTATTAATTGTTGATTGAAATTTTGTTTTTCTTTATTTTGCAATGATGATACCTGTGTTAGGAACACGCTGGTGCGGCAATGGAGATGACGCCAAAAACGAGAATGATCTCGGCCGTTTCAACAACACGGACGCTTGTTGCAGGGCGCACGATAACTGCAACAACGATATCTTGGCCGGTGAAACAAAGGAGAATCTCCTAAACAACGGTATCTTCACGAGGTAATTCAACGAACGAGATAATCACCTCAAGCATCACCTACAACACTTGTGTTGAACATTCATATTTATCATCATCTGAAAGAGATTTTATATACCTTTATTTATGTATGATATGTATATGTGTATAAATCTTCTAGTATGTAAGTCTTGTTATCAAATCATATATTTTACATACCATCCTTTTTCGCGAAATAATAGATCTGTTTGGTTTACGTTAATTTTTATTAATAATTTTTCATTAATTTTTTAATTGTTAAGATTTTGTAATTTTTTTGACAACAGATCAGCTTGCCCTTGCGATATTGAGTTCTACAAATGTCTGAAAACCGCTTCCAGCATACCTGCTAAGACTATCGGAAATACGTATTTCAATATATTGAGACCGCAATGCTTCCTATGTACATGCCCAGAAGACAATTGCAAGTAAGACAAATTAGACAGATAAATAATAATAATAATAATGGAAATAATTTTTTATGTAGAATATATTACGAAGCTAATTTCAATTTTTTTATGTCTGCATCAGATATCTTAAAATATAATATAAATTCGGACTAAGTTTTATATAAAAATGCAAATTTTTCAGCCCTAACGAAGGCACGGATTGCAAGGATCAGTGCAAGAAGTACAAATGGTTTGACAATCCCAAGTTTTAGTCAATCATAACAGCAGATTCGAATTTGGCAAAACAAAGGAAGATCCTTGTATATATTTAATCGCACGTAAGATTTTTAAAGATGTAATCCTCGCACTTTTGCAGTTCGTTATTCTTGACATATAGGTCATATAACAATTCGTTATTCTTAATATAACAGTTACAGATTTCCCTCTTAGAGATTTTTCATGTATATTATATTTTCGAAAATTTGTATAATTCTTTAAATGAATACCAGTTTTAACCAATTTTAACCAGTTTTAAATAGCGATTAAAATTGAAGGGAGAATTGATTAATCTAATTTGTCTGAGAGGCTATTACTGTACATGCTTTACTCTAAAACTATGTTGTACAATATGCAATAGTGTGTTTATCGTAATACGCACAAGTGCTTAGTGTACATATGTAATATGAATAAAACAGAATTTTATGATCATACGATGAATTATTCACATTCTTTATATTCTACTTTTTTAATTAAATCTTTTATTAACGACGCTAATCATATATTTAATTTAGGATGGCTATATGGTTTATTAATGGTAAATCATAATGCATAATGACACATTACACGATTGCTAAATATTATTTATTCTATTATTATACAATATAATTTTTTTACATATTAATTATTCAATAATCAAGAGCTTTTATGTTAATAAATTATGTTAAACATAAAAATCTTTGGATAATAATATCGGACTATCGTTTAACAAATTTCGATTGCATTTTTCGGCGGTACGCCTCTTTTAATTACATGCGGAACCGTTTTTGGAACCATACTGAAAAAATTAACATATATATACATATAAAAGTAATAAAAATAAGCCGAAAAATAAAATTGAAATAGAAAATAAAGACAGATTATAACATTTTATTATATTTGAAACTTACGTGATGCAGTCGATAATCGGACACACGGATAGACAAAGTGTACATCCGGTGCAGTCGTGCGTTACCTTAGGAATGTGAGTGTCAGGATCAAAAATGATCGCCTGATATCCGGAATCCGCGCAAGCCAAGTAACATTTGCCGCAATTTATGCACATATCCTGAAAAGGAGAGCAATTAGATACGTGAGATAGATCCTACAATATTAGGTAAATTATTACAATTTATCATTTCACGTACATCGTCGATCAAAGCAATTACTTGCTTCTTGTTATCCAATTCTCTGAAGCTGCCAATGTGTGCTAACGCTTTGCCGATTACGTCTTTGACAGTAGGTATCGGCGCGATCGGTTTAGGAGCCGGTCGCGTTACCGTCAAGTCTTCATCCAAGGGATTCGAATTAGCTTTCAACTCGGCTATCTTTTGTTCGCGCAGTTTTTGGTATTCGCCAAAATACGGTACATTCTACAGAAAATTTTAGACTTAGGAGATAAAAGTATTGTAAGAGCATGCAAGCTTAATAAAAAAATAATACACAGAAATAATGAAAGTGCGCGCTATCATAATTAATATATTTTAGTATAAATTATTAATTTTATCGTTACATATAGAATCTAATTAATTAATTTATTAATTTTATATTAATATTTTAGAAAGAAAGAGAGATATATAGCTGTATTTCTCCGTCGAAATTTCACGTTTAAAATCTAATATCTGTAGCTTTGATTGAACTTTGATTAATTTTGTTTTTGCTTACGTTGAAATTTGTCGAAAAATTGACGAATGATTGATAAAACTTACTTTGCCAAGAGCGTGTTGCAGGGAAACAGGCTTGCCTTTCTGATGTTTGAGCGTCGGTGGACTCTGACCGTCCCAATCCTTCACCTGTGCTAGACTCTTCAAGTATAATAATGTTTTTAAGCCGGTCACGTAGTCATCTATCACGGTGAAGTCTTGATTCTGAATGGCACTGCAAATCTATGTATTAAACATTTGATTACAAAATCACATAATGCAATGTTTAAAGCGAAAAAAATTATATTTTAGTGCTATTTACTTCTGGCGAATAATGTTTAATTATCGAGAGCTCTCCCGAGATTTACATTTACAATTTTAATCTAGTTTGAAATTTGTATCGGATTTTTTTCCGGATACTTTTTACACCAAAACATATTCTCCCGATAATTTTGATGAATTATCAACGCTAGTCGAAAAGAACAAAATTTTATTATCATTAAATTTTCCATTGTATTTTTTTTTACCATCTACTCTTAATTAGTTTTTTTCTTGCGTTGCTCTGATGTTCCGTGCGCTAATCATTCTAAATTGATAAGAGAGTAGTGGAAGACAGTGAAGAATAGAAAAAAAGGAGATTCTTGTCTATGACCTGGATGACCGATGCACCGCAATGCAAGAACTGCAGAGCGACGTCGGCCGAATCGATGCCGCCGGCGCCGAGTATTGGAAATCCCGGAAGATTCTTCGAGATCGTCGAGATGGCCCTCAGAGCTTGGGGTCTGGTAGCGTTTCCCGACACCCCGCCGTACGTCGTGGACTTATTGAGACCTACCGCTGGCCATGGAGTCGCATCAGCGCGAAGTCCCATTAATCCTGATACCGTATTAATGGCGGTAACGCCATCGGCTTTGCCTATATCAAACATTAATTATTAACGGAGAATTAATTATTAATACTTTCGATATGTGAATTTTTATGAAAATTTTATCAGACTGAAAGTTTCGTAGTCATATATTATTGTGAAAAAATAAAATATTTAAATAATTGTAACATAATTATTGGTTCTGCAACGCTACGATTTATTTTATTTTCTTGCACAGTGTGTACACATATCGATATAATTTTATGTAAATTCCAGAATAATTTTTATTACCTTCGTAAGCTGCCTTGGCGATGGAAAGAATGTTGGTGATGTTGGGTGTCAATTTTATGAAGAACGGAATTTTGACGGCTTCGCGAACCCATCTGGAGATGTTTCTAACTAATTCGGGATCCTGAAAAAAAAATCAGTTCTGCTTTTTATCTGTTTTGCACTTCAAGCCTGAATATAAAAAAGCGGACACACACAAACCTGTCCACAGGCCAGGCCCATTCCGGATTCGCCCACACCATGAGGACACGATAGATTCAATTCCAAGCCATCAGAACCAGCTGCTTCCGCTTTTCTCGCCAGCTCCGTCCAATCGGCTCTGTTATACGTGCACATAATGCTCGCGATGACGATCTATGCAAAAATATATAATAAAATCTGATAAATAAAAGGTTTGTAAAACAACAGTTTAATTAGAATTATTTTAATTTTATTATCATAATTCCATTAAATTATAAAATTGTGAATCCAGCGAACAGCCGAAGTGTATACCTTTGAAGGAAAGTCTCGCTTCAATTCCGTGATACTGCCGCACCAATACTCGGCAGTTTTCTCGGATATCAGTTCGATATTCAGGAAGCTACCCTGCTCGGGTCCATAATGATGACCGGACGTTGTGCCTTTGATGATGCGCGGCGACACGTTGGTGACGAGATCCTGCGGAGAAATATTGAAAACACAAAGTTAGAATTAAAATATATATATGTCGTTTGACTTCATTATTCTGTAATGAGATACCTTATCCAAGGAGAAGGTTTTCGTGACAGCGAAGGCCCAGCCGGCTTCGAAAGCACGTCGGATCATCGGGCTGGTGGTGCAAGGTGGTGCGGAAGCCAGACCGAAAGGATTTTCGAATTTTAACCCACACATTTCGATGCTTAAATCAACGTCATCGATAGCGGTGTGAAACTTCGGTAATTGCGGAGTTTCCGGCACCGTCAGACCGTAAGATTCCTACGTGATAATCGAAATACAGAAAAGCAGTCCAGCCCAGAACATAAATCACTTCGTCGATTTGTCGAAAAATTCAGGCAAATAAAATTTTATTTAATGTATTTTTTTTTGTAAATTTATTGAAATAAAATAGAATAATTATAAATTTATTTTTTTATTATTTTAAATTATTGTTATATTATTACATTAATAAGAATAGAGCTATATTTATTGAGAAAAAAAAATTTCACGCTTTCGCGTGGATATTTTCTGAAAAGTTTAGACTTATAATTGATGGAGAGAGAAATTGTGTTAGCTGATGACATACCTGTATGTATTTGTGAATATACCACGCGGCTGTCTTTCCGTCGTTCACAGATTCCACCGTCGTTTGAGCGACACCAGCAAGATCTCCTCCGCAGAACACACCTGATACCGAGGTCATCATCGTGTTCTCGTCAACTTCCGGCAAATTCCATCTGTTCATCTTAATTGGCGCCATGGCATTCTTCACTGTTCTCATCATAAAGATAATTTTTCTTTATTTGCTACAATTTTCTTTCTCTTTCCTTTGTTTATTTAATTTGTGATACTGACTTATTATTATTATTATTATTATTATTATACACTAACTTAGATTTTTATGATATTAAATTGATATTCTAGCAAAACATAACATTATCACTTACCAGCAGAATTGTACAATCCTGATCCAAAAGCCGAAATCACGAAGTCCGCTTTTAAAACAAACTTTTGTTCTTCATCTTCTATCCATTCGCCTCTCTCGTTTTGTTCGGTTCTGCAAAATTCGATTGCGAAAATTCTTCCATTGCGAACAATGACTCGTTTCGGCGATTGGAAAGGTATAAATTCGCACTTCTCTTCCTTCGCCAGATCCATCTAAAAACAATTTTAAAATATCAAATTTTGATACTAAATATGCGTTTTAAATATCTATACTCGTAAATTCTTAAAAAATAAAAATTTTTTAATTACAATTTTTAATATATTTTCAGATTAGAGTTTAAATGCAAAAGTAGACGGTAGAGGACGATTACCTCTTCTGGAACAGCTCGTACGTTGGTGAAGCCTTTCCGAAAGACGACGAAGACCTTTCTGGCTCCACACCGAAGAGCGGAAGTGGCGCAATCAAAAGCGGTATCTCCCGCACCGAGGACGATTACGTTCCCGCGAAGAGACGGAAGTCCCTGGTTGCTCTTGCAAGCGCACATTCCCGGCTTGCTACCTTTCGCGACGACGGGCAAGAAGCTCTTCGAGGTGAAAAAGCCCATTTCCGGCGTGACATTTTCGAAGATCGAAATATTCTTCGGCTCGGGTAATCCGATTCCTAAAAAGATTGCTTTATATCCAGCATCTTGAAGAGTCTGAAACATTTTCAAATTCATTCATAATTTGTTAAAATTGATTGCAGACTCTTCCAGAATAATATTTTTCAAAATTAAAAATTGGGGGATTATATCGATTAAAATTTAAAAAATTAACACGGATAAGACAAATCTAGATTTTCAAATTAATTTTACCTGTATCGTCAAATCATCTTCGGATAGCGACTTTCCTAATTCAATCTTCACTCCTAGATCCCTAACGAGATCCACTTCGAAATTGACAACGTCATACGGAAGTCTATATTGCGGTATTTCGGAAGAACTTAATCCGCCTATATAATTCTCTTTCTCGAAGATCGTAATATCGTCGTAACCGAATCGGGCGAGAAATGTTGCGCATGAAAGAGAAGCTGGTCCACAACCGAGCAAGGCGATCTTCGTATTTGCATGAGATACTGTTTGATTGGGTATTCTGATTTGAGGAATATTCATCTGCTTGAAAACCTGAAAGAATGTATGAACATATAAACTACATTCGTCATTTAATCGTTTCACACACAAAGCTGAATTATATACTATTTAAAATGTATGTAGAAAAATTAAATAGTATATATGATATTAGATTAAAAAGATATTAAATCAAATTTCCATAGTACAGAATAATTTTGATAGTGCAGAATTCAGAATTTAGAAATTTTATATGCAGAATACAAGATATCTGTTTGTTATATATTTTAATTAAAATGTTATAAGCATTAATAAATTATTTCCACGTTTTATCGCTACTTTACATCACAAATTATTGAATTAAGTATTGCTACTAAATAATATATTGCATACATCCATTGCGAAGTGTTGAAGCCCGCCGATGTTGATGGGACCTTCCTCGGTCGCATAAAGATTGCATCCGCCCACGCAAAGGTCGCTGGTCGGGCAAACCATGCCGCAGGTGAGACCAAGAGGATTGTCCGACAGGATCGCCTTGGCAGCGCCATAGTAATTCTTGTTGGAGATAGAAGTGATGAAAGACTTGATGTCTAATTGCGTAGGACAGGATTTTTGACAAGGTGCGTCAGCGCACTTTAAACAACGCGCAGCTTCCCTTAATGCTCCGCGCTCGCTCAAAGTAGTATGCTTGATATCGTCGAAATTCTTCGTTAAAGACACGCAACTCTGAGGGAGGAAAGAGAAAAAGAAATCAAGGAAAAAAAGAAATTTAGATCAAAAAATCAATGAAACGTTCTTTGCAACATATTTTACAAATTAAAAAAAAATCATAAAAATATAAATATATCTTTTATAGGATATATCGTTAAGAATTTGGAATTTAGAATTTAAGAAAAAAAAAATGTTTAACATTTCCTTATGTACTTGAATATTAGAATTTTCTCCTTGTTACACAAATTTACATTATATGCTTACGTATTATACATGAGAATCGATGACATTAGTTTTATTAACTAATCCTTTATAAAATACCTACAATAAACGCTTTCTTATTCTTGCTGAAGATAACAAAGAAATACAATTTAATTTAGATCTTATTCAGTTATTTTATTAAATTAATTTTTATGATTTATTAAGCTTATTTTTTGCATATTTTCTATTACGCAAAAGCTATTCGGTAATTAAAAAGTACAATGAGAATCTAATGAAGTTGTTATCGCCGGAATCAATTGTGTTTCTCTATATATGTAACATAATATCTAATAGAATATTAAAAGACATATATATATAAAATTTATTATATTTATATATTATATAATAAAATCTATTTTTTTTGTCTAATTTAGATTTTTAAAATTATTTTATTAGACTATACAGAAAGTATTAATATACATATATATTTTATATATTTATATTCTACGATATAAATCATAGAATATAACGATTAAAATACGATATAAATTGTATATATACATATTATATACAATTCATCGTTTTATCTGAAGCAAGCTTACAAGAATCAATTTCTGTCAATTTTATCAAAGTAATTGATTCAATTTAAACGACTTACATCACATTTCTCATGGATGTTTCTTTTCCAGTGCTGCTTGTTCTGCTTGGTCAACGCCGATGGCACGAAATTCGCATGATATTTGGACTTTGGATTGAGGCTGAGTATATTCTACAAGATGTTAAGTCGCTCTTAGTCAATCATAGAAAAAAGATATCAACAACGTGTTATCATCGTTCTCATCAGTATATCATAGTTCTAATTCAAGAGATAAATAAAAGCCGTTTGAAATAAGATATCCTTATTTAGCTAAAAATAATATTTATAAAACAATGTCATATTTACAAAAATACACAAAAGATCTTTGTAATATTACATATTAAAAGCTAAAAAGCTAAATAAAAATATAAAAATTTTATTAAAAAAATAGAAAAACATTACACATTTTAATTAATAATCATTACGTTACATTATATGTTATAATAAATAAATATGAATATAATATAATGAATAATAAAAATATATATATATATATATGAATATGATAAATAAAAAGAATAAGAAATTACACATAATTTATTTATAGAAAAAAAAATTTTTTTTGAAGCTAAATTTTTTTTCAGATGAGGGTTCAAAGGAAAATCATTCCGACATTGGTCTGATAACATCCTAATCATTCAGAGCTTCGGTTATCTTCTCGACATTCTTTGGAATTTTAGATTTTAGAAGTAATTAATCATTAGGAAATGACTTACATCATTATTCACGTCGAAAATTCGTACTTACTTCGATATCAGGAACATCTTTGCTCAACACGATCGACGATAACGATGCCATTTTTCGGAACGTATACAAAGTTATATGGAGTTTTACGCAGCAGCTTTATGCAACGGATCGACACAGTGGAAAAACCGGTATAAGAGCTGAATTGCGATAGGAATTGCAAAGTGACAGGTAACTGAAACAACTCGCTTCGAGTTTACCTGCTACAAATATCGAGAATCTTAGTCACGCGACAGTTCACTTCGACATTTGCATTTATACTGACAACGAGCTATGCTGGCAATGAGTATAGCCACTGCTCTTGGTCTCTCTCTCTCTCTCTCTCACTACATCACATGAATCATGACTCTCTCTCTCTCTCTGTGACTCGAGATAATCTTTGTAAAAGTATCTAGAAGATACGCGCTTAATTTTTAGCATTGTAAAGTACTATACCTTATTTTATCTTATAATATTCTCTTAACATTATTATATCTAAAATTTTTATGTCTGCGTCTAGAATGATAAAACTGATTTTTTTCTCGTAGAAATACATTCACGCGTAAATATTATATTGTTTCATTCATATTTGTTAAAGCAATTTTATTTTAAAAACAATGTTTTAATCAAATTTTCGAAATTTTAATTTAAGAAAAAATTATGTTAATTATAGAGTATTAGTTATGAGAAATTTATTATCTCTCAAAATTTAATTTATGCTATTTTTATAAAACAAGCTATAAAAAATTTGTTAATTTTTCTTTTAAAACTTGTAAAACATTGTTAAATCATTTGCATTGATATATATACATATATATGTAATATTTAAGAAGATAATATGTTATATGCAAAAGTTAATATCGATGTTATAAAGTGTGAGTGTTTATAATATCTCTGTAAATATATAATTTAAATTTTATATAAATTACACACACACACACACACACACACACACACAATACATAATTTATATATATATATATATCTTGTTAAAAGGTATATGCGATAAATTTCAGTTGCGTCGTTAATTATCAGTTATCAGCATGTGTATAATAATTTCACAAAATAATTTTATAAAAATATAATTAAAAATTAAATTGAATTACTAAAATTCTTTTTAGTTTTTCGATAATTTAAAAATAGCTATATATTATTATTGGCACTGTTGAACTGTCAATATCGCACAACTCTGTCACATCGCACAATAGATTACCACGAGGAAATGCTGTTTGCTTCGCATTGTCTCATTCCGTAAAATTACAAAGGGACTTATTGCTATACATATAGATGATAGCTTTCGTAACTGTACGTAATAGTAACCCTGATAAGACATATGATTTACAAATAGCATGTGTGTATGATGAAAGCGGAGCGTCTCGCGATTGATTACAAAGCCAGTGTTACAACACACTATATTTATGTCATAAACATTCCATGGTATTTCAAATTAGAGGATTCCGATTATTTCTCTCTAATTAGAAGATTCTGTCTACTATTACAAGAGCTTCCCAATTAATTCGAAGGTACAATGGAAGGAAGCATTATATCGATTGACTATCGTATATTGTACCTCTTTGTCTCTGTGAATTGCTACGAAGTGATAAAAGAGATAGTCATGGCCTTATAGGTAAAAAATACGTAGCATAACATTACACAAATATAAATTACACAAGCACTATTTTTTACTAATTTATATCTTACTTTTAATTTTAATTTGTAAATTATATAATATTCGAGCGCGGAATTCCTATCGAAATGTCAAGTTTTGGCTAAACTTTATTTAATATAGGAAAATAAATTCAATTAAGTTATATTAAATTAAATTAAAGATTAAAGAGCAATAGTAAAATTGCATGTATATATAAGGAATATAGAAAAAAATTTATATTTGAGTATTTTCAATTTTATATTCGTAGACTTATCCAAGCGGAAAATGGCAAAAGAACGAAGAACAATCGAGCCGAATTTTCACTTAAGGGTGAGCCTATCGATCATCTATTTTTTGGGCACTTGGCCGCCACATGCGAGCAAATATCGGATTTTATATCGGCTCTATACCGTCTGTAGCTTTATTTTCCTTTTGGGTATCTTGCTCGCCGCCGAGATAGCAAACGTATTCGCCAACTGGGGAGATATGTCGAAAATCCTTGCATTTGCGACTATACTGATGACGAATTCTATTCACGCTTCCAAGGTAAACGCGATTATCTTTAACTATGATTTTTATACCTGTAGAAAGCATAGAATTATAAAGGACTCAATCACATATACACTTATACATATAGATTCATTTTGTCAATAATAAATCATCTATATCGATGAGTTTATTGCAAGTGCGAAAACAATATGATTAAGTCAAAATTTATTTTTATCGCCCATTGCATTTTGATTTATCTTTTAAATTGAAGATGAGAGCCCATATAATTATACATAAATAATTTTTTCTTGAGAGTAATAAATAAGAGAAATAGTACAATCTTTGTATTTCTATTCATATTATCCTAAATATGATGTATCTTTTATTAATTTTGTTAATTATAACATCTTGATTATACATATATACAAAATATTTTTTCTCATAGCTTTATCGTGTGTTTCCGTTATTAAATAATAATAATTGTGAATTATAGTTTATTAATATTTCAATATTAAATATTTAATATTAAATCGATATTAAATAGTTATTATCGATATTAAATCGATATTAAATTAGTCGATTTTAAATGCATATCTAGCATTAAATTTAGTATGAAATCAAGGTGCGATGGTGGTGTAATGGTTAGCATAGTTGCCTTCCAAGCAGTTGATCCGGGTTCGATTCCCGGCCATCGCACACCATATTTTTTTGTATTCTTCCTAACATTTTATACAATCTTTCAAGTGATTATAATTAATCTTTCTTAAATGTATTCATTTTTTTTCTTAATAATTTTTACGAATTGAACATTCTCCCATCATTAAACAAATATTCTTGCGATTGTAACTTATAATTTTATTATTGTAATTATAACACGCATTTTGTCGGTAATATTTATAAAAATGTTTATAAACGTTTTTAAATTATTATTTAATTTCTACTGATTTATAATATCAATTATTATTTTTCATATGTGTATATCTTATATTATAAATTACTATTATAATATTTATATGTGTGTATGCATGTTTATGTGTACTCTGCAAGAAAGAAGATGAATAAAATATTGATTATCTCCAGGTGATTGTTCTTCTTTGTCGTCAAGAGCGGATACAGACTCTCCTGGACATAGCCAACGGTCCCGCATTCAGTCGCCACGACAAGAAGTATCAGGACCTCCTCATGAGATATACATGGAAAGGTATCTTTCACCACGCAGCATATCAGAGCTTTGGCGCGATAGCGGTGTTCTGCTGGGGTATCACTCCAATCACCGATCTGATTGCCGGTCGTTCACGCCAGTTGCCCATGGACGGATGGTACCCTTACAATGTAACGAGGACACCGGTGTTCGAGATTACCGCAGCGCATCAGGGGATCGCGATCATAATCGCCTGCTTCCACAATGTGGCATTGGACACCCTGGTCACGGGTTTAATCACGGTCGCCTGTTGTCAACTGGCAATCTTGGAGCGAAATATCATCTCGATAGATAATGAAAAAAGCATGCAAAGTGATAAGGACCAATCGTTCAATCTGGTCGAAGGGAAAATCTTGTCCTATCGGCAACTCAAGCAATGCGCTGTACACAGTAATATGATATTTCTGTAAGATATTCAAGAAAAATTATAAGAAAATGGCATTATAAAGTTTAACATGTGGATACATTTTTGAAATTATATTAAATTTTGTAGAGATATACGCAATATATATATATGAGAGATTAAAAAATTGTGACTTATGTATAATTATGACTTGTGTAATTATTGTGTGACTATTGCAATTCAATGATTGTAAATTTATTTTATCGAAAATAAGAATATCAATTAAATTAATTATTCGTTTGCACAATTTAACTTTGTTTCGAGTAATTAATTACATTGATTTGCAGTTTCACGAGGGAGATTCAAGACATCTTTAGTACCATCATCTTTTTCCAATTTCTCTCGAATTGTATTATCATTTGCCTGATTGCTTACAACGTAACGCAGGTAGATCTGATTTGCTTTGATCAGCCTGCATGTGCTTGGTCTCAACGTGATCTGTTGTGCTGCAGATGAAGGTTTATATCCCAGCGGTGCTAATTGGCTTGGTGACATACATGTGTTGCATGACGTACCAGATATTCATCTTCTGCTGGCACGGTAATGAGCTACATCTCCATGTGAGTATTTAAATCGATTTTCGCTATTAAGTGCAAAAGAAACACACACGATTTTTAGAGTGTACGTATAGCGACAGCCGCGTATTCGAGCAACTGGTTCTCCAATACTAAAAGATTCACACGCAGCCTACAAATTATGATGATAAGGGCTCATCGTCCATTCACTTTGAGCGCTGGCAATATTATGTTACTATCATTGGATACTTTCGTAGAGGTTTGTGATTTGTTAAAGATCTTTGGTAAGATATTTAAAGTAATATTCATTTAAAAGAGTCGATTAAAGATTAAGATTTTATATTCTCTTTTTTTTTTTGTAAAACATAAATGTCAATTAATCTTCAATTGCATAATTCCGAAGTTAATATCTTAATGAAACATTGAAATTTTTATTAGATTGATTTTAAATATGTTATCCAAGCCTATATCAGTAGTTTTGAGATTGTCTTAAATTTTGAACATTTTCAAATGTTTGTAATAAAGTTAATATAATTTTCATGTATTTTAGATATTACGGATGTCCTATTCAATTTTTACAGTACTTCAAGGTTCTACTATCTAACGATGAATTCATTAACATTAAATTTTGTAGCTACATTATGTTTCCTTGAGATTACACGAGAAAAATTCAGAAAAATTATTAATGTTTTAGTTTTATTCAATATTATATCACTCTGTATGTACAAAAATATGTAAAAGCTTTGTATATAAAAATATTTTTCATGATCTCTTTCTGTATGTAATTATAAACCATTATTATCACCACAGTAAACAATAAAAAATTATTAATCTTGCTTATTTAATATTGATAAACTTTACCGCGTATTACCTCTTTTTTTTATTATTTCGCGGTATTTATTCCGTTTAACGTCTCAAAGAAATTTAGTAGATCAGTCTTCTCAGTTGATTATAGCGCTTCCACCATTACAGCAATGCCTTGGCCGCCGCCAATACAAGCGGAACCAATAGCAAATTTTCCGGCCTTTCGTCTCCTGCAAACAAGTACTCGTATAAAGAAATACTCATATTAACAAAAATATACGTAGCTTATACGAATGTACCTAAGTTCGTGCACTAAATGAGCGGTGATCCTGCTACCGGAAGCCGCTAATGGATGTCCCAGGGCGATAGCACCACCGTCCACGTTCAATTTATTCAAATCAAGATTAAGATCCTTCGCACAGGACAAAGTCTGTGCTCCAAACGCCTCATTGATCTAAGAATATGACGTAATTAATACATCGCAAAAGTAAGTATAAATCCTAATGCTATATTGTTCATTATTTCTTACGTTATTCATTTTTGCACTTTCATGTTAAAAGTATAATTTAATCAGACGAAATTGAAATTAAAAATCTCACCTCAACCAGTTCAATGTCATCGAGTGTTTTGCCCGTAAGTTTGAGCAAGTTCTTGATTGCTGGTGCGGGACCAATTCCCATAATACTCGGTTCCACGCCGATAATGCTGTATCCGACTAAACGCGCCAATGGTTTTAAGCCTTCTGTCTTGACGGCTTCTTCGCTAGCTAAAATAACAGCGCCAGCACCGTCACAGATACCCTGTGGAAAAACGAGAATGTGATTAAAATAATTAAAATTTGAAAGAATACAATAGACATAAATATTGCTCTACATTTATGAATTAAAAGAAAATGCAGCATACCGATGCGGAACCAGCTGTGACTAATCCATCTTTTTGGAAAACTGGTTTTAGTTTAGTCAGGGTTTCTATTGTCGTTTGCGGACGCGGGTGCTCGTCCACACTGACAACTGCATCCTGCCTCTTAATTTTCACTTGCACAGGCGCTATTTCTTCATTAAAACGACCCGCATCGTTGGCTGTAATATTTATTTTTAATGAATTTTAGATTTCATTCCATTTATTTCATTAGTAGATATAATAAATAAAACTTTATATTAAATAGAATACTATTGATATTTACCAGCTTTCCAGCGTTGCTGACTGCTCAGAGCAAACTGATCAACTTCCTCTCTCTTTAAGTTATATTGGGCACCGAGTTTCTCCGCAGTCATACCCATGGGCAAATTACAATAGCTATCTTGTAATCCAAGCCAGAGTGAGTCTTCAAAATCGAATTTCTGACCTAAAGTGGTTCCATAACGGACGTTTCTCACAACAAAAGGAGCTTGGCTCATGTTTTCTGCACCACCCGTTAAGACAATCTTTGACTCTCCTGTTAAAATGTTCTGAAAAAAGTTATATGCTGCTGTAATAACTTTACTTTCTGTACTATTTTCTTACATTTATATATATTTATTTATAGTTAATATTTATATAACTGTGCAATCTTTATTTTATAGATTTTCGGAATTATATATTAATTTCTCTGTAAAATTTTATATTATAATAATATTGTTCTATCTTTACAAATTAAATAATATTTTTAAAAAATTATAGAATCCTGGATCAACCTGAGCTCCGCTAACAATTGCTTGAAAACCAGAACCGCATAATCTATTTACACCAAATGCTGGCCTTTGCAATGGAATTCCTGATTTCAATAAAACATGCCTTGCTAGAAAAGCTCCATCGGAAGATGATGACTATGAAACAAAAGTTAAAGGCATATCAATTCACAAGAATTGTGAAGGAATTCATAATTGTCAATTGTTGTAATGTACAATACTTACTACCAAGACATGTCCAAATACAACACTGTCTATCTTCTCTGGTTTTAGACCTGCTGCTTGAATTGCAGCGGTTGATGCAACAACTGACAAATCAGTTGCACTTTTATTCACAAACATGCCACCCATTGTACCAAATGGGGTACGCTTTGCAGCAACAATAAAAACACCTATAAAAAATTTAAATATTAATTAAAAAGGATAGCAAAAGAGCTTACATATATATCTATATATTTATACTTTTTCTTTTATATAAAAAGAGCTAAGAATTATTTATCTATTGAAAAAACTGCTTGCATAATAAATATATATAAAATTTGTATCGACTTTTCACATGTATAGTTTTATGTTTAAAATATTTAAAAAGATGACACACACATACACACACATATCGAATATTCTGAGTCTGATGACAGATAAATAAAAATAATTTCTCTCTTTTATATAAATATTGTATATTTATTATCTAATAAAATATCTATTATCTAATAACATTTTGTAGCGTCAAGTTCTTATATTTTGTGTGTGTGTGATTACTTATGATAATTTTATTTAACATCAATTTATGTGCATATATTAGATCTGTTCGTTTTGATTACACTTCCTTATTTATTTTCTCTTTCCTTTCTTTAGGAAAAAAAAAGTTAGGAAGTGCGATTAAAATAAACAGAGATACGTGCAAGACACGTATTCTATCTAAAAACATGAATATATTTACTTGTTTTTAAACACGTAAAGTGTTTAAAAACAAAATGCGGCTTTAAAAGACAATTCTATTTCTAAATTGCGCATGTCTAGATCTCGCGATTCTCTGCGAGAGACTTTTTTAATGATATATATTATAATATACATATATCATTAAAAAATATTATATAATATATATATATATTATAATATAATATTCTCTCGATTAGCATATATACCTTTCGTTACGACAGACATCGTGGTGAGACACTTCCTTTTCTTTACGGATCTCTAGGATGCAATACCACCAGGTTAGCGAGACACTCTTGGAACTGTTTTAGCCGGAATCTGATAAAAACGACGATATATTCACTTGAGCAGGATCAAAGTACGCTCGTGTATTAATCAGCTGGTGTTTATCGAAATATATATGCTGCATCATGGATGGGTCGGAAGAGGGGAGGTGGAGAGAGAGAGAGAGAGAGATATTGCTGTGTAACTTTAACTCTGACGTCCACACCTCAATCTCGCTCGTTTCTTTATCACATACCATCTCGTAAATATGCATACGTATTTTGTACGCGTGTAATTAGCCGGGATGTTCAATAAATCATATGATACAGTCAAGTATATGCTATTCTTATATTGAAAATTATTCTCTTCCAAAATCATGCAATTCAATGAAAATAATTTATCTATTTTTTTTCTTTTTTATACAAAGTATCACTTCCTTTCTATTGTATTATGATTTACTGAACACTCTGTATATAACGATGATTAAGCGTGCTACTGGGATGTTTTGCAGTTCTTTTTTTACTACGCTTATCTATTATCTCCTGTCAACAATTTATAAGATTCCTACAATTTCTATTTTTATTCTATTTTATAAAAGAAATGCTATAAGATATTTATGTGATATCATATTTCTCTCTTTGAATATTAAACATTTTATTAAATTATGCGATTTTGACTATTGAAACATATATTTCACCATAAGAGACTCTTTTTGCTACATAGTTTTTGATACGAAGTTTTTGATTACAAACTTTTTTTAGTGATAGATGTGGATTTTTGATTTATTTAATCAAAATCTTACAGCAATTTTCTCTTTCCAATATGTATGGTTAATAAATTTATAATTGTGAGAATAATACACTTACCTGATAAACAAATGCAGAGTTTCTAAAAGAAATATTTTAATCAAATATTTTAATCAAATATTTTACATTTGTATGCATTATGTATTGTATACTATATTAGTAATGTCCTTCATTTGACAGTTTCTATTTCAGTCCAAAAAAAATAATATTACATCTTATTACTAGATATATAACCATAAGATCTTAATATTTACAATAATTGTTAATTTTGGTGATACAATAACTTTGCAATCTAATCAAATATAAACTCTGAGATTTTTGCGACTTAACGTGATCATTATAATCAATTAGTAAAAAATAATCAGTGTGCTATTATCTTACTGTGAGCATTCAACATGTATTTGTTGCCGATACAATAGATCTTCACAAATAGATTTAAAAATATATACTTTTGAGATAGTTATGATATAGTTTTAATATAGTTTGATATAATCAAGTGCTTTCATTATGAAAGCGCTTTGTTTTGGCACATTTCATTAAAAAAAAAAGAAAAAGAGAAAGAAATGACTCATAAAGATCCATATGTATAAAGAAGAAACAAATTAAATCTTATGTTTAGTCTTTTCTATTTTCTGTTTTATAAATAAGAATTTTTTTTGTAGCACATAAATTATTACTACGGAAACTTGCACTTTTCCACATGCGTATACAGGTAATTATTGTACTTGTCAAACCCGTGTCTTGTCATTCTAAAAAGAAAACAAAACAAAAAAAAGAAGCTATATGTAAAACTCTAGCATGTGTGTTTTCCTTTACTTATTGTTATAACTTAAGAGGAGCGACAAGAAACAGCACGTTTACATTTATACTATAATAGGAAGGTTGTGTGAATTATGTATAATAACAGCGTGTTGTCAATTATCAACTACTTATATTAGCTCAAGATCCTAAGTCTTCTTCTTGATACTCTACGACACCGGCTTGTTTCGCGCTATCCACTCCCTGCAAAGTAGTATATCATCTTGCATTTTCGATACATTTTCAATCTTAACATATACATCTTAACATAATGCATATGCGTAAATTTTTGTGTCTTTACTTACATCTTCAAAAAACGTATGCATCTCTTGCGCTGCTTGCATCGACGAGAAGATTGCTCTCAGAATTCTTCTCACCGGAGGTTCTAAAGCGTAATCGATCCCACTCCAAATACATTCTTTGCCGTCCACCTTTACAATGATGCAAGAATAATAAATAAAAAGACATGATAATACATATTTAGCAAAAAAATACACAATTTTCTTGATAGTTAATTCATATCAAGACACAATGCATTCAAATTCAAGAAAATACGAGATATAAATCCTCGAACATATAAATTAAACTAAATATAGCTTAAGACCTCACATATCTTTTCGAAAAAACTACTTATAAATCGCGTCTACATATTTTCAATAGAAAATATTTTAAATTTCTCTTTTTCTCTCTCTCTTTTTATTATCTGTCACTGGAGCAAAAGAATGAATCTTATTTGCATTATAGCTTAGGAACGTCGTGACATTGTTCAAATCGATTGCTGCATATTATGACTTTATTGTATAAGATTAGCAGAAGAAAAACCAGACTCGCAATATATCATTCGTTCGTAAATACGAAATTATTACCTGCATCACTGTATCCATGCTGATGATAGTGTTACTCGCATATTCCTCCGAGTTGTCGAGCTTCAGTGCGATTCTCTCTGCGTAGATTTCGGAATCGTAATAGATCGCCAGATTTCCCAAACCTACGATTTCCCAATTAGCTTCGTTCGGCCATCTCGCGAATACAGTGGCACGTTTCTCAATTATGGGAAGCATTTCCTGATCATCCTCGTCGTCTTCTTCTACATCTTCGTCATCTTCTTCGTCATCTTCCTCATCCACATCGTTTCGATCGTGTTCTTCGCTCTCCTCCACTTCGCCGACGCATCTTTCACCTAGAGCAGATATAAATCGGCGTAAAAACCATGTGTTCTATAAATTCACTCAAGTATTTTTAAAACATACACATTAGATTTAAATAAGAAGCATATATGTACATTCATCTAATTGAAAAGCAAACGATTATGTTTAAGGGAACATCTATTAAAAGCATTTAACGTGTAATAGAAAGATCATAGATTATTATTATTATTACCTTGAGTATTTTTTTTTTCATGCAATTCTTGTTGAATCCTATCGATGTGCGCTTTAAACTGCCGGGCTAGATCGGATGATTTAAATTTAACCGCTAATTGCTCGGCGCATGGTTCCTGCTCAGCATAATTCATGCCGGCCCACATCCAAGCCTGGTCTGACGTGGAGAGTGGACGGAACTCCACGTCGGGGGTGAGAAGAAAGTTGCAAACGACCTTGTGAACTTGCTCGCGACGTAGCAGTAGCCGGTAGCTGCCGTGACCCGCGTGATACAGAATCTTCATCTCGCCGACACCGCGCTCCTTCCACTCCTTCGTAGCGTTGTCGTATCTGTATAACTTGGCTCTGTGGCAGAACACTGCAAACCAAAGAGAAACTCAAATAATATCTTGGGAATAAACGACAATCTTGCAATCTTGTCGTCGTGAATAACACTCTTAAGCAAATATGATTTTATTATTACCATATTATTACTAGTTGATTGGCAAGTTTGATCCTATGATTAACGTATTTAATTTTTTGATAAATTAAATAATTTCCATGTTAAATAAAAGAAAAAATAATGATATAGAAACGTATATATAATACGAATTATAAATAATTTTGGCATATAATAATATATTCGATAAACCAGACGGTTTGATATTTATTTCATCAACAAATATAAAATTTTTTAAATATATATATCTATGTATGTATTTAAATTATATATATATATGTTTAAGGCAACATACCTTTCTCTTCATCTTCTTCGCCGGTTCGAACTTCGATGGCATCTGGCAAAGGTATAATGGGTTCAAAATGAGGATCGTGCTCCTGTTCGTTATCCACTTCACCGTCGTCCTCTTCATTATCCTCCTTTTGCACGGAATCTTCACGCGACTTGTTCTGAACAGTTGCCGAGCTGTTCAGCGATGAGGACGCGGCAGATTTCGAACCAAACACTGACGATCCCGCACCGGCGAATGAAAAATTGGGATCTGAAAAAAGTACCATTTCGAAATTTTATTATAACAAATTTGACGTTATACAAGTCGAACATAAGGAGAATAAAAATATTACTGATAACGTTTTTAAAAAAGTCGCAATGATAAGTTTTCATTAACGAACGAGTTTTAACGACTCTATTAAATCTCTCGACCTGCCTGAATAGCAATAGTTACAGTCTTGATTTCGATTAACGTACCAACTTTGAAGGCTTCCGGTTGTGCCGCCGCCGCAGCGAGTGCCGAGAACGATACGTCGCTCGCCGAGAAAAACTTGGAGCTGTCCCCTTCGTTCTTCTGGATATTGTCCGACGGTTTCACGTCGAAGACGTTCGGTGTCGTCGTTGCAGTCGTTCCGCCAAAGATGTTCGTTGTCATCGTTGCCGGTGTCGTACTGAAGATGCTCGTCGTCGTCGTCGTCGTCGTGGAATTACCGAAAGACGAAGAGCCAAACGTCATTTTGGAAAAGGGCGTGGAGCTAGTGTTGAACACCGAGTTATTCGACTGATTAGACGCAATTGTTGTCGTGACGACGGCGGTGTCGTTGGCCTTGGAAGTCGATTGCGCGATCGCCGAACCGAACAGAAACGAAGAACCAGTTCCCATGGTGGTAGTTATGGTCGACGAGGGTGTCTTCGGGATGGAATTCGTCGTAGTGGCGGCAGTGGAGGTTGTCTTCATGGCGTTGAAGGAGTTGCCATCGACGTTCCCTCCAAACATAGACGTTTTCGGCACAGTCGCGTCCGCGATCTTGGGAGCGCCGCCGAAGATACTCTTGCCGGTATCAAAGGTGAAGGTAGGCGTTTTAAATATGGACCCGGTCGACGTCCCTTGGCTAAATAATATCGACTGTACAGCTGTGCCAGCTGCATTGGAAGTAGTTGTTTGCGCGGTTTCAGCACTGGAAGGACTGCAGATCTTGACATTCTCAAGCGAGGCACTCGTCGTCGTTTCGTTGCTGCTGAACTGCGGCGGGTTCATGCCGAACGAGAAAGTTGTGGTCTTCTTATCGTTGAACAGCTTCAAATCGGCGGTACCGAAGCTCATCGTCGAGCTGTCGAAAATGCTCGATGTGGTCGAGGATGACATGAACGTTGTTGAAGTAAGTGTAGTGAAAGAGAATCCATTTTTCACAGACGAGGGCTGTGTTACGTTCTGAACAGTATCAATACCTTTGGGGTCGCTCGACGTAGTCACGTTCGATAACTTTATCGAAGCGAGTTTCGATAAACTTATCGGCTTCTCTTCCGGTACGGGCTTCCATTTTGTCGAGTCTTGTGCAGCGTTGTCCGGATATAATACTATGCTAGGTTTTCTACAGCCTCTGCAGCCGGGACAATCTTCCTTTTGTTTATAGGCGTAGAAGTTCTCCGGTAACTGCAGTTTCAAGGCAGCCGCCTTCTCTTCCGAAGTGACTTTCGTCTCGTAGATGATTTCGATCTCCTCGACCGGTGAACAGTTCGTCTGCGTCGGTGTTTTTGGTATGATAGAACCGAAAGTGAACGGTGAATCACCCGAGTTAGCGGGTTTGTTCACTTTCTCGCTGCTGCTGCTGCTGCTGCTAGTTAATGATCTAGCATTCTCCCTTGCGTCGTCGATTGCTTTCTTGAAATCCGTCGCGATATCGGACGTCTTGAAGCGACAGGCAAACTGCATATACTCGATCTCGCCGTCGCTATAGTCCGCCGTCGTCCACAACCATGTTTTTTCGTCCTTCGACGTAAACTCTAACTCATCGGACAAAAGATGATTCAAGCACAGCTTCAACACGTGATACCGTCGCATGATCAATCTCAGCTTGTCGGTCTCCTTGTGACGTAGCAGCTTGATATCACCCAATCCGCGTTCTTTCCATTCCTTCACCGTGGTGTCGAACCTGAACAGCTTCGCCCGATGACTATACAGCACCTCCTCGTCCTCCTCGCCGGTCTTCACCTCGATCTTGTCCGGCAATGGTATAACCGGCGAGAACTGAACGTCTTCACTTTCCACCACGCTTTCATCCTCGCTGGTCTCGCCGCCGCCGCCGCCGCCGCCGCCAGGTGATTTAGCCGGTGACTTGGCTGCGAAATTAAAGCCGAACGACTTGGTGGGAGAACCGAAAGTGAACGGTGAATCACCCGAGTTAGCGGTGGTTTTCACCGGCATACCAAACACGAAGTTGGTGCTTGTTGTAGTTTCCTCGGATTTGGGCGGAGCGGTTTTCGCACTATCAGCCGCGCTTTTATCCTCCGTCTTCGGCATCCGGAAACTGAAGCCGGTACCGGCGTCCTTAGGAATGCCGAAAGAGAACGTGGTCATCGGCGGCATTGCGGAAGAGGACAGCTGGAAGATGTTAGTCTGCTGCGGCTTGGGCGGCTGTGACGGATCCTTAGGCTTGTCACAGGCGACGCAGTAGACGTTTGTGCTGGAATTGACGACGTAGCAGTCCGGACAGGACCAGGAACCGGCGGGTGTCTTGAACAACTCCGACAACGGTGGTTTGTTGGAATCGATAGGCTTGTTAGCGACCGCGGAGCCGCTCTTGTGACTCGCCGTCAAAGTCGGCGACGGAGCCTCGCAAGCCATGCACTTCAGGTCCGTAGCGTTGTTTCTAGTGTAACAGCCGCTGCATTCCCAGGAACCGGTTGGCGGCTTGAATAATTCCGACAACGATGGTTGAGACTTTGTCTGTGCGTTTACGTTTTGGCCCTTGTTGTCGCTCGACGACGCCCTCTTCTCAAGCTCCTTCGCGACTTCACTCGGGCTGCAGCCCTTGATTAACTTCTGCTGACAGCTCGTCACGACATTGTAGAACTGTGAGGCTAATTCCGAAGTGCTGAAGATCACGGCCTGTAACGACCAAATCTTACCAGGTTCCTTGTTCCCGGTCAAATTGACAACTGTAGCACCGCTCTTATACGTAAACACCGTGTCCAGGGATATTTCGTGACTGTAAACTTTGGAGCTTTTGTTGTCCGTCAGTGACAAGCGAATTTTACCGGATTTCACGTTCAATAATAACATTATCGGTCCTGTACCTTTGATTTTCGACTTAGTGTTCATGCCGCTGATTAATTGACACGGAAGGCTTGCCGTTCCGTCGAATAACTTACACTCACTTTCAGACTGTGCCTGCATTTCCTCGTTGAGTCCCGGTTTCATAGCGCCAGGTGGCGGCAAACGAGGTCTCCTCAATCCTGTAGAATTTTGGCCGGACGTCGCGGGCGAGCTGAATATCGGCGATGTGTTGGACGTCGCATTTAAATCAGGCTGCGAAATTGTTACCGGAGTCGAGGAGAAGAGAAATTTTGCAGATTGCGTCGTGACGCTCGTCGTTGCGGTGGTCGTTGTGATTTTCGCAGCTTCAGACTTACCATGCGATTTGAACGTAAATCCGCTGAACGGACTGACTTTCGGCGTTTCCTCGGATTTCTTAGATTCATTCGCCTCGGCATCTTTAACTTCCTGAATGATGGGTTTTGAACTGAAGGAAAATCCTCCTAGCGTCGTCGGGCCTGGTTTCGACAAAGCTGCTTCCGTTGTTGAACTTATCTTGGCTTGTTGCGTCGGTTGTGCTTTCTGAATCTTGGATGTATCGCTGGAGAAAAAAGCGGAAGTTTTATCAGCGGTCCTTTCCGGAGATGTTGCAGTCGGGCTGAGTTTCGCCTGATCGAAGGCCTCCTTGAACGACATCGCTTCCTCAGCGGTTTTAAATTTGATGCAGAGTTTCTCCAGCTTCACTTCCTCGTCGGCAAAGTCGTTAGCGACCCAGAACAAGGCCTTGTTGTTGTTTGTCATAGGGGTCAATTCCATATCTGGTCTCAGCATGTGATTCGCGCAGATCTTTAGGATTTGATCGCGACGCATCAGCAAGCGTACTTTACCCTCCATGTTGCGTAGCAGTTTCACATAACCGACACCGCGCTCCTTCCATTCCTTATCGACAAAGCGGAACAGCTTAGCCCGGCCGCAATACAGAGTATCCTCGTCCTCTTCACCGGTGGTAACTTTCACCTTTGCGGGCAAAGGTATGACCGGCACGAAGTCCGGTATCGGATCGTGTTCCTGCTCGCATATTTCAGTGGACGTGTTTGGCGATTCAATCGATTCGTAGACAGGCTTGGCGATATTAACCATTTTATCGGGTGTCTTAATATTAGTAGCATTATTCTGAGCGTTTAACAGAGTAGTGCTAGGAGTTGTGTGGGTAATCGTTATCGTAGACGGCGTACTGGGCGTTGTTAGATTGGCATAGATTGGTGGTACGTTGATGCTAGCCGGTGTTACGTAGATAGTAGTCGGCGGTAAATTGACAGTGGTTGGTATAGTTGCCTGCGAAGGCATAGCAATCTGGTAACAATGTGGCGCGTTCGATGACGATGACGACGATTTCGTCGTCATCGTCGTTGATGCTATAGCTGTCGTCGCCGTCGTTGCTGTCGTTATAGGTGTGGAGAAAGTGACAACCGCTCCTCCTCCCAGTCGATACTGCGGTGGTATGGTGACGCTCAAGGTAGGTTGAATGGACGGCGCTGTAGTCGGTAGTATATCGGACGTCGTGATAACCACGTTCACAGGCGGCGCCTTGTTCACTGGTGCGTCTTTTATGATCGTCGTCGTCGTTGTCGTCAACGTCGTCTCAGGTTTCGTTCGCGGTGTCTCGATTTTCTGTTTCAGCGGTATCTGCAACGACGGATTCGCCGGAGCTGCTGCCGGCATGAGATCGGGCAGTTGCGAGGAAAGCGTCGACGCGAAAAGACCCTGCTGCAACGGATTATCCGGCACTTTTGATTGATTGGGATACAGCACTGGCATCGGATAGACAGTATGCGGATACAGGGACGATATAGCCGCTTGAGTATTCGGATCGGTAAATGGTAATCCGCCCTGATAATATCCTTGGAATGCGGCGGCGGCCGCCGCGGAAGGATACACCAGCGACGAATAGGGATGCCGAGCGTGCTGGGATGCGAATATGTTACCGGAGATCGAAGACGCCGGTCCGGTTGGTTGGTTCTGGTAGCTCAAATCGGCGTACTCGTCGTCGTCGAGGACGTAGAAATCGTCGGGCTCGACGGCGGGATTGACGTTCTGCTGTACACGCTGCTGCTGCTGCTGCTGTTGTTGCTTCTGATTCTCTTTACGTGATTCCACCACCTCCTTCGTCAGAGTGTCCACTTTCTCATTTAACGTCTTTATCTGTGTCGTCATGTTCTTCATCTGTTCCATCAGCTCCTGCATCTCGTTGTCCCGGGATTGCACGATTTGACGTATCTGGGCGTCGAGACGCTCCGGACTTGGACGCGCTTCCGTACGATTCTTAGACAGATTCAAGTAATCCTGATATTGCAGTCTGCATGGTGTGCTGGCGTGACGCGGCGTACGATGAGCATTCCTTTGAGGAGTGCTCAACATGTTCGAGTTACCCCCAGTCAATGTAGTCAGCAATGCCGGATTTGTGACTGTATGATCTACGGCGCTGTGAGTAGGCGAATAACTCTCATCGGATATATTATCGATGTCATTCCTGCTCAAATCGCCTCTGTCCGGATCTATTCTTTTTAACTCGTTCTCGATGTCAGTGATATGAGTGCCAAGCTCGGCATTCAGCGGGTGCTTCGGATTCGTGCCGGGACTACGAAGCCTGTCCAACGTGAGGTAGAAGCAGTTTCTTGCCTTCGACAACATTATGACGTGCTGTGATCGCATCTCTGATGTCAGACTCTCGCGGGGTGTGGAATTCACTATCTCGTCCGCAAACATTTTGTAGATTTGCGCTTGCTGGAACGACGCCTCCGGGCATTTGAGTGCCTGAAGAGCGTCGATCGCCTGCTCGTACTGCTTGTCGCGCACGAGCCGCTGCGCTAACAACAACTTGCCTTCTTCGAGGGCGTTTGTCAACTCGAAGTTATTCATCTCCTTGCCCTGATAGTTAAACAGCTTCGACGATGACATACGTAAGGTTTGATTATTCTGCAGTCTTTCCAACAGCGGTATAGCGGCGGTCCAGTACAGCTCGGAACGTGCCTCCCATCTGGGAATGTAGCCGTTCTCTGCATCTTTCTCTTTCGTCATCTTCGCGCGATGGTGGAACATGCGCGCCAGATGCACCAACAACACCGGATGCATACCGTGGTTGCCGATGCAGCGAACGACTTCCAAACCCTGCTGCAACTCCTGCCGCAACTCGCCGATATCGCCGTCTACGTCTTGTCGCTTAGAGCACATCTTGTAAGCCGCAGACCACCATTTTTCCTGATTGCTGGTAGACAACGTCGCGGTTAAATCGACCGGCAGCGTCGGCAGTCTCTCAGGATTGATGAAGCTACCGAGTTGTAGTTCCTCCAGAACGGCAGACGAGCAGAGTATGGCTGCGTTGAGAAATGCGTCAATATCGAGGAGACATAGACTGTCGGGTGCTGCCTGGTTTGTATTGAATACCGAAAATTGCAACGCTGGGAATACACGCGAGTATTGATCTGGGTGTGGAGAGTCTTTGTGCTGAGGTCGATTCTCCATTCCGAACCAGATTTGATGATGCAAAGAAGCGGGCCACACTTCTTGTGCAGCTGCAAACAAACAATCATAAGCTTATTGTATTTGAAGATTGTTTTAAGTTATTATTTTAATGATTTATGATTTAAATTTTATTGCAATTATAATAAAATTGAATTTAAAATTATAACGTTGAATATAATTCATTATTATTAACAGAAGTCTTAGAACAAGTATATAATGTAGATGTATGTGTGTATGCATCATTATTCTTATATATATGTTGTGTAAAATAATAACATATAGTATACATCTCATTATTAAAATTCTTGCATATTTAAAGAAAGATTATTATACATACTTTGACTATAATGTCTTAGTTGACTTGCGGTGCAGAAACGTAGAGGTGGATCAGAAGTTGAATGATGGCAAAAAAATGAACTCTGCATATGATCGAGATGTATTCTGGTTACAAAAATTCTCTAAAAAAAGATGCAAATGTACATTTAAGATAATATAATATCTAATATATAGTATATCTCTCAAATGTAAATTTAAGATAATATACATCTAATTAGAAAATTCGCATAAAGTTAATTAGATTTATACCTGATAGATACGCTCTCTCCAGAGTCCTGTGCAAAATTTATCAATTCTATCCAACAGTTTCTTTGTATCATCCCTGGCATAGTTTTGAAGAGTGTAACCTGAAAAAGAAAGACAGTATTAGCAATGATATTTAACATTTACAAATTTTGCAGGACGCCTCTTGCATACCAGCTTGACAGCATCGATACGCGGCCTCTTTGATCCATATATTTAATTGATTCTTAGATGCGTCATCCTCTAGATGTATGCGGGTTTCCAGCGGAGTCATATGTAAAGCGACTAATAACAGAGGCGCGCATAGTCTTCCCGCTTCGCTCCAGCTACCTTGTTCGCGTTTCGTTTTACGCAATAATAAGCACGCCAAATGGAAGTGCAACTGACCCCACATGTGCGTAAACAAATGCTCCATAAAGGCGTGCTGCTTTGAAAAGTTTTTTAGTTCCATCTCGTGCAGGTTTTGGTCAAAACTAAAACATAATTTACAATTTTTAAAAACGTCACAAAAAATAGAAATGTATATAAAAAGAGTACACATTATTTATATAATTCGCATATATTGAAAATTATATTTTCTATAAGCTTCAATTTTATTATTATTCTACAGCTTCTAAGTTGCATAATGCACAGTTTAGCTTAGACGTGTATCATTCAATGTACATACTTGAATACTGCTTGTGTCGCCTCTGAAATGCTTTTCTTTATTTCACTGCCTTGTTCCTTGAGACACAATGCTGTATATCTATCCGATACAGATATATAGAGAAACCAGAAGGACCAATCAGAGGATTTAGTCTCTTTACACTTTGTTAGTAACTCGTATAGTATCTGATACCACACAATGCTGCTTCTATGAGAAACAGTAGCCTCCACACTAGCAGCATGTTCATAAGCTTTATCCAATTTGCGCTCCAACATATAATGATTTAACAATTTGATGCGAAGCTGGACATCATTTGGTCTTGCAGTCAATTCAGCTAAAAAATTATTTACACACATATTAGTTCTCGACCTTTAATTACTCTTTATTATTCACAAATAAATGATATTTATTTACATATAATAAGTCCTTCGAGATCCTCACTGCTATTGTTTGGTCTTTCTATAGTCAACAATTTTTCTTTTAATTGAAAAACTACTGGATGATGTGGAAATTGTTTATCAGCTCTTTCTACCCAATATCTCACTTTATTGACATCCATTCCTATATCCATGTCGGCCAATAATTCACAGACTATAGAATTAAAAAAAAATAGTCATATAATAAATCCATTACACACTGTTGCAAAAATATTTTAAGTATAAGAGACAATACATACAGATGCTAATTTGTTACCTTTTAAGACAAGATCATCTTGTCTCCCTTCAAGTTCAAGAGAAATTTTATACTCGTTAAAAGCCGCTTCCCTTTGGCCAAGAGCTTCATATGCCTGACCCAACAACTTGTGTGCGCCAGCGGAATCATCTCGTATTTCTAAATAATTGGATACATATCTTTTTGTGGATTCATAATCACCTACTTGATAATACAATTTGGCAACATTGTAACAACGAAGATCTTTCTGTAAAGAGAGAAAATGATATTAGATTTCTATTCAAATCCAGAAATAAGTTAGAAGTTTAAAAATATTATTTAAAAGAAGTATAATTTATATTTAATATAATTTTATAATAGATTATATTATAATTGAAATATTCAGAGAGATCTTTTATATTAATATTTTAAAAATTCAGATAGATTTTTTCTCATACAATACTTTATTTAATAATTGATTTATTCAATATACATATATATATAATATATATATACATAGAGAATATATATATTTTACTCCCTTATATGTACTTTCCACAATTTTTATCCTTAAAAAATTTCTATTAAATAAATTAATAAAATATAATAATTTTAAATAGAATAAATTCGTTTATTAATTTTCTGAAAGAGGATAAAAATCTTGTATGAGAAACTCGGGATTTCAAAATTATATTCGATTTTTCATCACAAATCTGAGAATCCGGTTTAAAAAATCGGCAATCGAGCAAACACATCGCCCTTACGACATATGTTTTTATGCCACAAGACGTCTAATGTGACTGTGTAAAATAAATATAAATACAACGGCGCTTGTCGCTCGATCCGTAAGAAACAAAATTCGAGATTCAGGACTCTATTACGGTGAATAAATCCATCGCAAAATAGCCATCGGAAGCGACGATCCTTTCCGCGAAGACGGTTTCCCGCGAAAATTCGCCATCATCGCTACGTTAAGAGGTATCGCTCGCGTGTCCACTCACGTCTGGCTTTCGACAAGATTCAAGGTCTCCGGTGCATCGTACCTGCCGGGACGAATATATCGTCGAAGGTAGGATGCCAAAAATGCGTTTGTCCGAGATCGGTCGATCGTTGCCGAGAGTAAAAACCGAGCGAAATCACTCCGTTCGGCCGTTTTAACCGCGCGCGAACGTTAGAAAAGAGAGAGAGATAGACAGAGAGGAAAAAAAAAACAGGTTTTCGCGCAACCGACACGAAGTAACCTCACCTCGTTCTCGTTCCGCAGTTTGCTGAAGACATTTTGCACATGACGATCGACGTCCTTCTTCGAGCGAAACATGCTGTGAGCTGGCTGGAAACCGGCCGGTTCGAGCGGCTTCGCTCTTTCGTCACACTACTAACAATCGGCACTATTCTCGTTCGTTCGGCTTTACTCGTACACCATCCACGGGGGTCATCACAGCGCGAATTCACTCGCAACGCACGTCTCTTTCAAACAGTCTCCTTCATCCAGTGCCGCCAACGGCGATGATCGATGACGCGAATTTTCCCTAGGCCATATCGAGAGAAAAATGAAGGCAGACAAACTAGGTAGCAATCGAACGTGATTGGTTCCTACTTTTAGGGCCAGCAAATCCTAGCGTCGAATGTCAGCGAAAAATCTAGTAAATATTGCACAACTGTTGAGTCCGCTGAACGCGGCCATTTTTATAATTCGTTGAATTGATATATGCACATGAACTATGAACGGATCGCAATATTCTTTGTTTTGCTTTGCTGATATCTATGCCATTTGTTGGTCCTTCTTATCGCAATATATTTTCCGATGTCGAAGGATTAGAAATACGATGGTAGAGGAGATTATTAATCCTAGCAATAAGCCGAAAGTAAGAAAATATCTTGTACAGGTATATGAGATACCGACAATGAGATACCTGTTGCTAAATCGCATACACGAAATAGAATTTTCTTCTTTGACACACAAATGATTCATCATATTATAGAATAAAACAGCTCGACCTCGTCCGGTATACTTGTGGAATGTATTAGACGTGCAAAAGTGGTTGAGACGACATTGCAGTGATTATTATCAGCTGTATCACGAGAAATTTCTACATGTGAGTATTTTTCTTTTGTGAAGTTTTTGTTGTTCACTCAATCCGTATGTCTTCCAAATTTTACGTTATTTTCTTTCCTCTTGCAAATGCATGTGTTTTCGCAAGATATAAGATCAAAACAAGGTCGCTAATTTTGCAATAATTTCTTATTGAAGACAACATATTTAATGAAAGAATAAAAACAGTTTCTATCTCTCTTTTTAAGCACGACATTACAGGAAGGGTATTGTTAAGAATAAACGAAAATATTTTGCTGCGACTTGGTGTTGATAATGAGCAGCACAGGATGGATATATGGAGGGAAATTATGAAACTGCATCTCAAAACAGACATGCTAGAGATTAGAGATATTGAGCGACGCAATAATATGAATTTTGATTGAACTTCCATGCAAAGCTTTTATATATTTTACAGTTATATTTTTATGTAATGTGCAGTATATATATTTGACATGATTTTACAATAAAAAAGATTGAACCTCTAATATTGTATGTATTTATTTTTTAATATAAAATAATTTGTCTTGTGAACAGAGAGAATTTGTGAACCCTTGGCTAAAGATTGATCATGGAGGCAAAAGTAAAATCTTTTAATAAAATTGAAGATGAGAAAATACATAAAATATGTCGTTTATGTGGCAAAGAATCAGCGCACTATGTTCCAATTTTTGAGGAAAATGATTACTATATTCCAGAAAAAATGAGTAGATGTTTACCAATTATTGTAAGTTGAATAAACTGCATAACATTTTGTGTATTCAAAATTATACTTATGGTAATGTATAAATTGTAATATTACTTGATTCATGTTTCTAGGTTTTTCCAACAGATAATTTGCCTTCCAATATATGTAGACGTTGCCTAGATCACTTAAACATTAGTTATAGACTAATTCTTACTTCGGTGGAAACAGATAATCATCTACGAATGCAATTAGACCAAAGACAGAAAAATACTACCTCCAAAGATCAATATGATGCGATGTCTTGCGAAAAATCTGAAATATTTAAATTAACAAATGCTAGATTACTGTTATTAAGAGAATTGAAGAAACGGGCTATTGCTGGCCCAATTGAATGTGACTTGTGTGACTTGAAATTTCAAGATGTAGATGTATTTGATACCCATATGGAACAATCCCATTTTTTAAAATGGAGATGTAGTCTCTGTGATAGCAGCTTTTATCAATCTAGCGAGTTGATAACACACAAGATGTTAAGGCACAATGGTAACATTGTAATTTGCAATAACTGTGAACAAGCTAATGATCAGGATAAGCAACAAAAGATTATTGATAAGGACAATGTTTCCAAAGAGGCAGTTGCAACTTTTACAGTAAATGAAGAAACAGCAACAGAATCGTCAATCAACATAGCAATACAAACTGAAGGCGATATTATTGAAATAGAAACCAGTCCAGCGCAAATAGAGTTGACAGAACAAAGTGATACTACTTCTGATTCAGATACAGATAGAATTATAAGAAACTGCAACATACTTTTGGAGAGGCTTAAAATGGTCAAGCATAAAGAGAGAGAGAGAGAAAAAGAACGTTTGTTTTGTGATGTTTGCAAGATCTATTTTGCGGAAGATCGATATTTTAAAGCCCATAATAAAATACACGAGGAAAGATCTGTGACTTGTACTGTTTGTTGTATAGAATGTTCGTCCATATATGAATTATTTCTTCATAAACATGCAATGCATAATATGTATAAAAAAATGCAATTAAAATACGTCTGTAATAAATGTAATAAATTCTTTACAAACAGTTGGCATTGGGAGAGTCACAATGAAGATAAGTGCTCCAAAATGGCCAACAAGTATTGTAAATATTGCAACACAACACTTGCAACGCATGTCAAATTGATACGTCATTTGAGGGTAACTGTTACAAATCATATAATCAAAAAATGCTCGCATTGTATGCTAAATTTCTACATACTTTCAGAGACATAAATGGGAGATGATAAATGATCCAACTGTGACTATATATAAATGTGTTACCTGCCCCAAAATATTCGTTGACAAAGATTTATATGAGAAACATAGAAATGTATGTATACATTGTACATTATTTAATTATTTAAAAATGCATTAACAATGTTACAGAAAACTTCTTAAATTATTTGTAGGTGCATGATCCTGAATGTTGGAACAAATTTAAATGTACCATATGTGACCAACCGTTCAGGGATAAGTTTCGATTACGAGAGCATCATTTGACTATTCATGAAAACAACAAACTTTATCAGTGTGATATCTGCGGGCGTCATTTCTTGCACCTGCGCAATATGGTAAATTTACTAAAAATTTATCGCCAAAAATAGAATATACGTGATCGAATACTTTTCCATTGGAAGCAAATTTTTATCATGATTATAATGTAATTAACTTTGTACATTTGTTTTATAACTTTCAAGAAGGTGCACCGTAAGATCCATTTCGAGCGTAAATGCAGTTACTGTGACACAGTTTTTAAAGAAAGGCAGGATCTAATAAAACATATACAAGAGTCCCACAGTTTGGAGCCAGATGTACAGAAGCTATCTAGTAAACAGTACATGAGCGAGACTTATATTTGTAGATTCTGTGGCAAGAAGCTTAGCACATATCAAACTTTAATTAGTCACGAAAGAATTCATACAGGAGAAATGCCATTCAGTTGTTCCATATGTCATCGGTCTTTTCGGTAAGATGTATTTATTTTAATCGTAAAATAAAGTTTTAATTATACAAATTTGTTTTCTCACTTATTTTTACGACTTATGTATTTTCTCTCTCTCTCTCTCTCTCTCTCTCTCTCTCTCTCTCTCTCTCTCTCTCTCTCTCTCTTTCTTTCTTTCTTTCTTTTCCCTTTCTCTTATTTTTTATTTTCTACTTTAATTTCACTGAATTGGGAAATTGTTTCAGGAGTTGTACTGCTAGGTGGACTCATATACAACGCCATCAGAAAGGAAACTTTATGTGTGAATATTGTGGAAAATGTTTTAGGTAAATCTATTACAACCGTTATATATGTAAGAATGCGTAAAGTAAATAAACATGATATTTTTTATGTTAATAGTTACAAACAAAATTTGACCGTGCACATTCAGACACACTTGCCAGTGGAGGCTCGTAAGTATCAGTGTAATATATGTGGGAAGAAATTCGTGAGAAACAGTCATCTGTCCATTCACAAGCGTATCCATACGGGAATACGGCCTTTCAAATGCGACGTGTGCTTATTAAGTTTCACGCAGAAGGGCGATATGAAGCGACATCGAATGCGGCACTTGAAGCAAAATATACAACCGAAAAATGCGCAATCTAAAGAGCAAGCTTAAATTTTAATAATTATAAAATTCATTAATGTTTTTTATTAACATATAAATAAATGAGATAAACACACAGACCACATGATACGTATAAATTATAACAATATAATTATATTTAATATTTCTGAAGTTTTTTTTATATATCATAAAGTAAATAAAGTCTTTAATATAGTTTTAGGAATTTTTATTTATATTAGAATTTTTATTTTAGAAATTCTTTTTTTTTAATGATAAAATTACTTTCTACTCTTCCTATTATCTTAAATCCTGCAAGCAGAAAGTATTATTTATAATATGTATTTGGATTTTATAATTGTATAATATATGTAAAATAGTCATAAATTTTTATTTTCTTGTATATATTTACATTAAATTACTTTGTTATATATAATAAACTAAACATTTAAAGTAAAGTAGTAACTGCATTCCAAATTGGAAAATAAGAATATCAATGAAAAAAAATAAGCCTTTATTTTTTGAGATTAAATAATGGATAAAAAATATCTATCCCATGTTTATATGCATATACAAAAATAAATCTATTATGAAATTATTTGATGAAAATCTCTCAAGCTCAATCCGACCGGAAGTGGAATGGTCGCTGTGCGATTCGACGCGCCATCAGGTTTCATAAAACTAAGAGAGTTTCACCTCTATATTACTGTATGATTATAGTACGTTTCCGTTTCGAACCTCTTTTTCTGTGTAGTTCTCGACACGCAACGTGGTATTTTTACCTATTAGTGGAAATCAACAAAGAGAAAAGAAGAAGAAAGTCTCGATATAAAATGGTAATTTATCGTTTACCATTAATAGTTGTTTATCGTTATTAATCCACTTAATTTGGCACATCGCGCATTTCGCGTTCTCGAAATATTTTCAGTGTGGAATAGAACCAAACGCAGGACGTATTTTGGAAATGTATAAATTTTACGAGAAATTAATATTCTTTCGTGTCAAAACTGCGTTTACTGTGAAGTGACCACGTGGCCGCTGTACTGTTCAATCATTGGAACAATATTTTGCAAGCTATATAGCATATTTTAAGCATTAAGCAGTACCTCAATTCTAGTTTATCTTTAGATATAAATCGACTATGTATTTGTAATTTATTGTATATACTTGTAATATATTTTACAAGCATTAATATATGCTTGATTTAATTCTGTATATTTTCCACAGACTTGCAAACGTAGGAATGGTGGACGTGCCAAGCATGGCCGTGGTCATGTAAATCCAGTCCGCTGCACCAACTGTGCTCGCTGTGTCCCCAAGGACAAAGCAATTAAAAAATTTGTTATAAGAAACATTGTCGAGGCGGCTGCTGTTAGAGACATAACGGAGGCCAGCTTTTATCAGTCTTATCAGCTGCCGAAGTTGTACGCCAAGCTCCACTACTGTGTGTCCTGCGCCATTCACTCCAAAGTGGTACGCAACAGGTCAAAGGCTGATCGTCGTATCAGAACACCTCCTGTCCGCAATTTCCCTAGGGTGACTATACTACAAATAATTATTAATATAATTTTAATACAAATAAGTAAATTTTGATATTTTATTAACAATTAAAAATAAGAATATTGATGATTAAAATATAATTATTTCTTTATAAAAATTTTTAAACGTTTTGATTATTAGAAATAACGAAATAATTTAACATGAAGATTATGAGAAAATTAAAGTTTGAGATTATTTAATATATACATATGTTATACAATTGTTATACAATATATTATATGTATACATATATATGTGATACTTTTTTGTTTTTAGGATTTGCGCCAAGGCCAGCAGAACAGGAAATAATTTTATTATGTAAAATTAAAATTGCAATAAAAATTCATAAAACTATTACTTAAGACTTTATTTACTTCGTATAATATAAATTACAGAGCATGATATTGCTTCTATTATTTCAGAAAAATGAGATAAATTACATATATCAATTTATCAGGAATTAATGTCTTACAATTCATTACATGGAAAAAACAATCGTCGGATTCTTCAGAACATGAAAACTTTAGATATAGATTTATTATACATAATATGCATAGAGATAATCTATTAGATTAGCTAATAATATCCTCCTAAGTTTTGAAGCAAAACTTTAAATTTGAGCTCTGCCAATGAATTCATTACATTTCATAAAAATACGTGCATTTTACTTCAGCAAGAACAAACTTCTAGTAATTATGTAAAATTAATGTACAAGTAATAATTCCCGAATATACATATACATATATGTATGTATATTTAGATATGCGGCAACGGAAAAAAATCATTTGTTTGCTTCCTCCATTGCCTTCTTCAGCGTTTTCTCAAATATTTTTTTTGAATCGCAGAATCCTTGCTTCGTTTTGCCGAATGAATTCGGCCCAGCTGATGTCGGTGTCTCGCGACCGATATTTCGCATCCTCATCCTCGCTTCCGCCGGCATCTCCTCAGGTTCATCGTCTTCGTCCGTATTAAACACCGAGGCCACTGTCGGTTTTTGTACTGTCGTTGTTTTTGGAACTGGTTTCTAGTTGAGAAAAAAAGAGAATATTTTTTGTGCAAAACAAAAAACGAAATTTCAAGAGAAAAGATTTTATATTACAGAAAACGAGATATATGTGCGTATGTATAGAGTATCAATCTGTGTAAATGCTTCACTTACAGAAGCAGAACCCAATTTAATCTGAATTCCTTTCTTCTGTTCATTGCCAGCCTTTTTCCCGAAGCCAAATGCTAACTTTTGCTTCTTAGTGTCGGATTGATTGCTGTCATCTGAATCGCAATGCTCCTCGGATCTGAGCGGCGAACGGTCCCTATCCCTATCATCCTCTCTCTTGTCCTCGGCTCTGTAGACACTTGACCCTGACAACGTCAAACACTGGCAAAGTTCAGATCAAGTTAAACAAAGTTGACTTTTTAACCGGAAATCTTTAAGCGAGTTATGCTTAGTACAATATTCATCTCCTATAAATTCAACAGAGAAATTAATTTTACAATCATTAAAAGTCATTTAATTCTCTAAAGTAACAATTATTTTATTCATAGAAGATGTTAAAACCATAAAATACAAAGTACTCTTGTAAAGTTACAATATTACGACATACTTTTTAATGTAGATGTACATAAACTAGAAATTAAGTATTTGAACTTATTGTTCAAAGGGTAATAATGCAATCGCATTTTTAGTACAAAATACATTCCTCATAACGGAACATCGTTGACTAAAAGCAGACGCGTAATCAGAAGATAATATATTCTGAGTACAATTAATGCTGCTGATCTTTCTTGAAAATATGAAATTAAAAAATTAATTTTCAAGTAATTCTGCAATCAATATTTCATAAAGGATTGTATGTTAATCTAACAATTGTATCGGTAAATAATCGTCCTAAATATCTTTGTCGAGATATTCGCGATATAACGAGCGTTATTTAGATCGAATGTAGCGCGTAATAGATAAAATGAGAACAAAACCTTTTCTATAATCGTCCCCGGGATTCCTCCTGGACATCTTGTTGATATCCTGTAGACGCAGCTCGAAACAGGCTTATCCTGAGCAGCAGACTATCCGGAGTATGCGAAATAACCTCTAAAAATCGTTACTCAAGTTGTCCTTCCGATTATCCCATTGCTGCCAACTTATGAGATTTGTTAAGCCATAAACGATGATACAACGATAGACTCATCATGACAGGTATTTTTCTGTCAGCCAATTAGAATAGAATATGTACTCTGACGTCATTTAATATCGCACATGAGATATCAGATGATATCAGCCTTTAAATATCAAGAATATAACCTTGTTGTTTTCCTTGTGAAATAAACAGAAATGATTTAATGTTATACAGCAAAATTGTTTATTTCTATACATATATATAATTTGTGGAAGTAATAAATTGATACGGACGATCGCTATTTTCTAGCAAGTAAGTTTAATCGACTAATGTAGACATTAACGTCAACTTCTTGACGCACATTTTTGTACTATTTTTCATAAATAAATGTACATATACATCACCATGAGCAATTAAATTCTTAGTGTTTAGAGTTTTTCACTAATATTTGAGAATTAATTTGCACTATGTTAAAAATTTGGATTGTTGAAATTAGGTTATTAAATCTTTGATTGAGCTTTTTTACTTTTCTATAAAGAGATTAAGATTTCTCTTACACATACTTGTATTATTTTTGCTTATTAAAATATGTAATTAAAAGATTCATACAACTGTGTTGATACAATTAATTTTTTTTTTATTTACAGCAATAATGAACGTTGGTTTAATTCTCAGATCAGTGCATCAAGTAATAGAGTCCATTGTTCCAAAAATTTTAACAATTGGAACTGTTCAAAATGTATTGGTTCGTAGACTTCATTACATATCCGACAGGCAGAAATTAAATTATTCATCGAACAGTGGTTTCAGTCACAACACACCCTCTTTTCTGCAACCTGTATTACCTATATATAATTCAGTATGTGGCTTAAAAGCGAAAGGTCGCTTGGAACGTCGTTGTAAGGACTGTTATTTTGTATGCAGACAAGAGAGATGGTATGTGATGTGTAAAACACATCCAAGGCATAAACAAGTAAAGATTAAAAAGAGGGACTACAAAACATGGATTCTAACATCGGCTTCGCAAAGCCCAATTCGAGGATGGTGATAGATATGATGTAGGTTGAAATCAAATAAGTCTTGAAATCTTGAAATAAAATATCAATGTATAGAACAAATATAATATTAATATTCCCAAACATATAATGCATGAATTGTTAATGTGTTTGCCTCCATTCTAATTTTTTCTCTCTATATTCATGGATATGAAATTAATTTGCATAATAAAAATTATTTTTATCAGTATTTCTACTGCTATAATAATTTCATAATTCTTGAGATAATATAAATTTAGAATACATAATTAATAGAGTTATTTTGTTATTATTTAATGATAGAAGAACTATGATAAAGCAAATTATAATATGATATTTGTATCAAATCTTTACAATTACTGTATTTGCAGCATATTTGATCGCAAAAAATTCTCCTAATTTTGCCTTTTTAAATGTGTAGCGCACACATGATTGAGAGAGAGAGTATCGACAGTCTTACAGGAGTTACACGGCCGTAAAGTCATTTAACATGGATAATAATCATGGGAAATACATATAAGAAATATGTATGGATCAATATTAATAAAAATAATACAATTAGAAATATATAACAATAAAACACAGAGAGAAAGTGTATTAAAACATGGAGATTATTTTACAATTATATTGATTATTCCAAAAATATTGTTTATTCAGCAGTTCTAGTTACATTAGCAGATAAACTCTGCAAAAATAATAAAAGTGGATATCTCGATTATTACAATAATTAGAAAAGTACAATACAGTAATCAAGTTCCATACAAGTATTATAAAATAAAAATGCGTATATATTATAAGTTTCAAATAACTAATAGAATACATTAATACATCAAAAATATTCATATAAAAATATAAATATATACATATATAAATACCATTGTTTAAAAATTTTTAATATTAATAAGTAAGAATTAATATTACAATAAAAATTAATATTAAAAATACATATAATAAAGAATTAAATTTAAAATTTTGAATTTACTGGAAATTTATACTTAACATTTACTTTTATAATATAATGTTTGTTAAACAATGATATTTATAAAATAAAAATATAATCCTTATAAAATGTTAAAGTAAATTGAAAATATTAAAATTAATATTTTTAAAACTTATATTATATTGTATTTTTAATATTATTAAGGATAAAATTAAAAATATTAAAAATAATTAAAACAAAAAGTAAAAATAAATAATTAATAATAAGTAGATGAAGAATAAAAAAGAAGTAGAAGCATATAAAAACATTCACAATGCAGATAAGTACATATAAACGTTGTTCTGTTAATTAATGCATTACTTATTAAGTTTTTGAAATTTACGAAGATAGTTTATCTGATTTTTTATTTGTAACTGGCGTGTTTCTATCTTGCGTTGAATACCCGAATTTAATCGTTCCATATTTAGTTTTCTTAAATTTTTGCTTACGAATGTACTTATCTAGAACAAATTATTCGATATTTATTGATAAGAAATAATCGTGTCATAAGAAATAACATTTATAATATTTTTGCGTCTAAAGCAATAAAATTTATATGTATATAGAAGATGTTCCATATATATATATGTTCTATATATATATATATATATATGCTTTGTGTGTATATATATATATATATACATACGCACGCACGCACGCACGCACGCACGCACGCACGCACGCACGCACGCACGCACACACATAGTGATAAGTAAACTTGATTAAATGAAGCTAATAAATTAATATAAATTATTTGGATTTAGATAATTTACCTTGTCAAGCTGTTCTTCAGAATTTACATGATTAATAATATGAGTTAATGCTGCCATCGTACTGAATTCTCTGTACAAATAAAATAACAAAATTATAATTAATATATTTAACAAACTTTCACATAACTGTGAACAATATTTTTTTACAAAGAAAAGTATCATTACTTCGGTTTAAATTCTTGAAAATTGTCTAATATATCTTCTAATATTTTATTCTTCCTTATATGTTTTGCAACAATAAAAGAATAAATATTAATACGGTCTTTGAGATTTAAATCTAAAGCCTTATAATCCATTCCTAACGTCGAGAGAATCACGCGGATTGTGTGATAGTTTTCAGAGCAAGTTAAGGATTTTAAAATGGTATTATCACGTGTCTTTTGCCATTCATGAAACGTGTCTATCCAAAGTGTTTCACTTGCACTCTTTAAACCGTTACAAAAAGTCCATTCCTTCCATGACGGCAAAATTCTAATATTTAGGAACAAAGTAAAAAAGAGAAAATATTAAAAAAGTTTATAGTCTGAGATATCTTGATCAAATAATGTACAAAGTATTGCGCGAGAGTTACACAAAAAATGTGATTATAAGAAAGCTGTAATTTCTTTTGCAAAAAAAATTACTCGTATTTTCCAGGATTTGTCACATATTTTTTCATTTTCTGCTGAGCCTTATCTGTACATTCGCGAATACCGAGAGTACATGCCCATGTGACGATTTCTTTCCTTAAAGATTTCAAATGATCACTGTCGTCAGGCTCGTCTTCATATTTTATCTCCATAAGAAGATTATCCAGTATAAACATTATTTTTTTCTAAAATCGTTAAATAATATGAAATTTATATTGGTTTGTGTTGTTGCTTATGAAGAAAGGCAAGATATATGCGTGTGATATATATGTATATATATATATATATATATATATATATATTTCTTTTTAAATTAATACAAAAAATCGTTGATATAAAATATATGTTTCATATGTAACAACCTATGTAATATTTTTTATTGACAAAGAAATTCATTACTATTTACCTTGATCCTGTTTCCTGGAAGCGAGAAGGTATACGACATGCGTTGAATAGCTTTGATCATAGGATACCATACTATGTATTCTTTTTCTTGCGATAGATAGCTCGCGAGTTTCCAAAATGTGGTGGGGCTAAGTTGTTCTGTTTCCATCAAATAAAATGCATCGTCGATAATTTGAGCACGATTGAGAACATCTATTTCTGAATAGTTTGGAGAATCCAGGAAATCCGCAATTTTTTGCCAATTTTTAGAATCATAATTGACGCGATAATATCCTGTTGTAAAATAAGTAAATTTATTCATTATAAGATTCTTCTGATTAGATTTATTAAAATATATTCCTGGATATAACTGCATTTTCTTTTTGTTTTATATTTAAAGAACACTAAAGTAGAAATTGCGCATATCACATAAAATATTATAACTTGTACATTATTATTTGTAAAATTATTGTGATAATTGAATGCTGCTCCGGAAAATAAAGCTGCAGAGAATTTTCTATAAAATTAAATTTATTTTTGCCGGAGAATAAAGCTGCAAAGAATTTTATATAAAATTAAATTAATTTTTGCTCCAAAAGTAATAAATTATATGCAAGAATAATTTATGTTAGATTAAATATCAATATAGCGTAGAATACTTTATAATAATTTTTTATAATTTTATATAGAATAATTTATAATAACTTTTTATAATTTTACCGAATACTGTTATGTTTATGTAATATGTTTATGACATATTTTACAAAAAATAACACGATATATAATAAATATCCTAGGCAGCAAATGACACATCATTTGACGTGCGCTTCTTATCTGGGATAACAGTATAATGTATTTATCAGTTAATATTTACCAGCTTGTTTTAAATTGGCTATTATCCAACCATTTTCTTCATACGGCAAGAAAAATGTGCAATAAGTAAGATTCCGCAATCCTATCCACTGTCCGTGAGGAAAAAAAGTTTGGTCAAAATTGGATTCACTCTGTGTAGTAATGCTTACAGGTATCCAACGAGACTTCACTTCGTTGGAGTTTACTAGCGATGCTATCACAAGTTTAGGATTATCTTGTGCTACATTAATTACAGGATAATATGGGTCTTTTATCCAATTAGCCATTCTCTGTGATACATTAAATCTGTATTCTTTAAATGATGATTCATCTAATGCAGTTTGCATAGCGGTCCAGAAATCGTCGAGAGTTGCCGATTTAAACATACTAGATTTATAAAAATTAATATTGTTTTTCGTAAATACTATAATAGAGATTGTATTAAAGAATATAACATTACTATTTATAATTCATCTGTGTATTGATTAATGACATAATTTTTATACGTGTAATAATTTAGAATATTTAATATAACTTAATTTTTCATTAATAATATAATCTATTACAATTATTATGCCTAATTTTCTAATAATATGTGCATAATTATTATATTACAATTATTACTTACTGATTCCTAAGATATATATCGAGACCTTCTTGAAACACATCAATGGTAAGTGTATGTTGCAACATGCGCAATATTGAAGGTGCTACAATAATTCACATCATAAAATATAATCAAATATGTTTAAAATTCATTTCAGCGTTCAAAGTTTGTGACTGTATGTCATGATTTGACAGCGAAAAATTAATTTGATAATAGTTCTATAATTTTATATCTTTTCTCACTTCTTTATAAAATTTATTAATATACCATTAAATTGTAGATGAATTTTTTTAAAGCTAGCCTTTTCTATTCCTTTATGACATTCACGTTCACGAATTTAAATTTATATAATTATATTTACTTAGCCTTACCTTTAATGTAACGGGAATAAGGAGACAGTGAATTAATTTCAGAAGGATTGTTAATCTCTGATATAAGAGGCTCTATATATAAATCCATATAGAGAGATTCATGTTGAACTTGGACCACGAATAAATCCAACATATGGGAATTTAGCAAAGTCTAGAAATGAAAGTTATGATGTATAATCAAATGGACACTCAATCAGAAAAGGTGTTCGCATTAGCAATATGTGCTACTGCTGAAAAATATAGCTTTACTATTTTATATGTATTATTGTATAATTAAATCTAATAAGATTTAATTAGAAAATGGCATTTCCTAATTAAAGATTTAATTAGAAAATAGAGAACTTTTTGATTTTAATCTAGTAGGAGTTTATAAAAATTGAAAAAATTGAATAATTAGTATTTTGATACTTATTTGTATATTATATATATTGATTAGCATTTTAACTTAAACGGATTAAAAGTATTTATAAAAATTCAATAATTGTTTATACTCGACGGCAACGGCGTGCATTTCTTTCAACTGCGTAAGCAAATTACTGCTAAAAAATATTAAAATATATTAAAAAATAACCTTATCGATGGCATCTATTGCGAGCAATGTAGCAATACCATCATTCAGCCAGAGATAAGACCACGAAGATGGACTGACCAGATTGCCAAACCATTGGTGTGCGATTTTACGTGCTACTAAGTACGCTATTTCTGTTTTGCGAGCAATAGGCTCTATGTATTCATCATACAAGATATCTGTTTCCCTAAAAATTATGTATAGTTAATAATAATATAATTATATATATGTGCATAAAGTCCTTATTAAAAGCATGCAGTTTAATATTTTCATACTAATTATATATATATACATATATATTCGAAAATATTAAGTAAAACAAGTATGTAAATACACGCTTTTTTCTTCAATAAACAAAAACAAAAGATTTAATAATTTCAATTTTTAATAAACAACATTCTTTAATAAACTAGAAATACAAGTTAAATAATTTTAAAAATATATTACGCTTGTAAGAGACCAAAACGAGATCGGATATATTAAAATAATCTTGTTTTCTATTAGCTATTTAAAAAATGACATGTAAAAGAATTATGTAAATCTGTATACTTTCATTATTGTATTTTATATAAGTAAATTAAACGGCATCTCATATTTATCTATAAAAAAATTTTATAATAAAGACTATAATAAAGACTATTTTTTGCCAGTTGGGTCGTTTTTTAAAATAAACCCCCTTAATTTTTTATTTCACTGGCGACACGAGTATAAATTCAAGATTTAAAAAATTTTAGTTTCTTATTAAATCAAACAACATGATACATTTATATTATATAAATATTATATATATATATATATAAATATACGTTGTGTTCTATAAACCCATTAAAGTATGTGCATAAAGTGTATGCATTATACACATTCTATCGTTTGTTGAAATCAACATAGTCATCAAAATATACGTATTTTTGATTTCTCTAATTTTGCATGTTAATAAAATAATTTTGTCATTGAATAAATTAATATTCTTGTTAGTTATATGTATTACCTATAAAAAAGGAGCCTCCAATTCTCCATGTCATCGTGTTGGTAACCCGGGATTACAACATGCTTTACATTTGGCTCTGCTTTCAAGGTGATAAATTCTAATAGATAGCGAAAATGCATTTTGACCTTGTCAGCAATGTCTAGTGCGAAGTCTAGCTGCTTTGCCAAAAATTCTCTACACCATATATTGGCAATCCTCTTTTCATATGAACTGCCATGGTAAGCGGCAATCATAACTGCTACGAGATAAGTGGGCATTTCAGGAGTCGTATGGAAGATTGCCCATATCATGTTATTTTCATGTGAAAGCAGCTTTTTTAGCGGCATATTCGTCTCAGATGTTTGACTCTCATGATGATATAATGAAATGCTAAAGGTAGCCCTAAATTTTGGCTCGTCCCAACATGGAAACATTCGTCGAGTCCCAATTGACTTGAAACGTGATACGATCAACCACCTAGCAGATTTTAATAACATGCTTTACATGACGATACGTTCTTAATTATTGCTTTCATACAAAAGTATTAGAGGCTGCGATATAAAATGTGGCTTATGAGAAAATTATTTTAATTCCGATTCAGCTTACCAGAGTGGAAAAAATATATTTTATAACATTCTAATATTATTCAACTTTAAAGAGAAAGATATATATATATATAACTGATAAATAAATATTGTATTTATCTCAATAGATAAATATTTCCATTCCCTAAGAATAGCTTCCAATATGACATTCAATCTACTTATATTGTTCGACACTATGCTGGATTTTATCGTTAAAACGGAACTTTTGAATTCATGTTCTGTTCCAGAGAGCAATATTTTTATCTTAGATTGAAAAGATTTTATTTTGTCAAATAAAATTGCAATAATATTTTATACGCCAAAATCATTACTTAAAACTAAATATAAATACGAAGACACGAAATAAATTAATTCCGACCGATTCAAATTCCTGCTTATGTAATATGTACGTTATGTAATGTTTATGATGTTAACTCTAGCATATGAAAATTAATTGCAATTGTAAGACTTAGATTTAAAATACATTTTGCAATGAAAGAAATACGACAAAATCAACTTATTCATTATTTAAAATATTAATGCGTTATCACTGTGTAATAATGTATTATATTTAGATATCAAGAAACATTTGCCACTTGGAAAATTATATATTTAAATAGTTTCTCATTAAGTTATATGTAATATATGGTTTAATACTTTCGGCATGTCATGGGGAGACAGTGTTATTGTCAATGGTTTGTAAAGAATGGTAATGATCGATATTCATAACATTGTATAAAGATGCTACAATTTTTAATATTTTAATATTCACTCACCCTTTTTCTTTTTTTTCTTCGTTTATATAATAAGACGTTTTGTAGAAACCGTCGTCATATAAAGAATTTGTAAATATCATGTTCAAATTATAATCCCCTTCTAATAATGTAGAGTTGAAATAAAGGGTTAAAATGTGCGTTTCATCGGAATGTTCATATTTCATTGGTTCGTAAACGTTCATTATATCATTTTTCAACAGCGAGTTATGTATTTTTATGTAGGGATGCGCGTGCAAACTTATGTTTTGCGTTGGCTGAAGAACTTGTATCTTGACATTAATCTCGCCAGAGAAATCGAGGATGTCTTCATAGCTAACTTTGTTAGGTATCATTAGTAGGACGTCATAAGACTTCGGTATTACATAGTCCGGCAAACGATAATTAAGTCCAACGCTGAAATCATTTCTCACGCTTTCGTAGACAGCATAAGCGCCGATGAATAACAAGCCGCTGTTCAATAACAGTGCTAAGAATAATGCCATGCCAGTTTTTATTTCAGATACCTACAAGAACATTTCTTTCGTTAGAAAAAAAAACAAATACAAGTCGTAGAGCAAAACTTTCTCTATCGTGATTTTTATATAAGAAAAAGAAGGAATAAGCGCTAGAGAAATTACAGCAAGTCTTTTATCGAAAAGATATAAGATCTACTTAGGAGAAAAATTTGATAATTTATTACACATGATATACAATATGTTAACGTTGCTAATTTAATCTGATTATATATTTAATTATAGTAGTACTCGCAGTATCATCTATTTTCGAGAATGACATCAAATGCTGATCTAGCGATAAAATTGTATTAGACTTCCTATAATTATGCTATTAGAGAGAAGCTATCATTATAATATTAATAGAATACATTATTATGATATAGAATTACATGCTAATTATTTGTATTATAACTTTCTAATTTATATTTGCACCTTGCACATACTTGAAATAAAATATATAAGAGTGGATAACTATTTTTTTACTCTAATATAAATATTATTTTACTACTCATAATGAGAAAAAGAGAGAGAGAGAGAAAGAGAGAGAGAGAGAGAGAGAGAGAGAGAGAGAGAGAGAGAGAGAGAGTGTGTGTGTGTGTGTGTGTGTATTTAAAATAAATTTTAAAATCAAATTATTCTATTCTACTTATGATATTTGAAGCTAATGTCTGATATGAAAAAGATAAATATTTAGTTTGTCGGTTAAATGTATTGTAACAATTACAATTACACAGTTGATAGATTATACGTATTATCATGAGCTATTAAATCAAAAGTATATCTACATAATCGAGATCTTACCATGTCCAGAGAGCAAGTTTTCCCGAAAACTGACGACGCTATCGGTGCTTTACATTATAATAAATCCGTAATCCCCACACTCCCATGTACACAACTTCGACAAGGTCTTATGATGTTTTGCATGCGGGAAACGAAATAATAGGAGACAAGTAATATTTCTGTTGAATTTAAAATACTTTTTTTTTTAAAGACACATACAAACACATGTACACAGGCCACAAAAATAATGTTTTATTCATAAAGGTCAATTTACAGTACATTTTGTGTAAAATTAGTAGAGAATTCAAATTTAATGAATTTTTTTCATACAATAATTGATACACAAATGCTTATGTGAAAGGAAGAATGCAAATGGATTACAAGATTCAGGTATATATCTAAAATAATAAAAAATATGAATATGAATATAAGTATAAACATAATATATAAATACAAATATTAAAATTTTTTCATATTAAAGTAAAAATCTGTATAATATTACTCTCTTATTACTACATTAATTTTAATATTATAACATGTTACTAATTTATAAAAAATTACATAAGAATTAATACTAATATTTATTATAAATTTTATGAGTATTAGAAATTGTAATATAAATGTTAATATTAACTTTAAATTTTAAATAAATATCAAATATTAATTTTAACATTTTAATGTATTAATAATATGTTATGTATTTTATATATACATATATATATATATATATATATATATATATATATATATATATTTATATATTATAAGGCATAAATAAGTAAAAATTAAAAAGAGGGACTACAAAACATGGATTTTAACATCGGCTTTACAAAGCCCAATTCGAGGCTGGTGATAAATATGAGGCTGAACTAAAATAAGTCTTGAAATCTTGAAATAAAATATTAATGTACAGAACAAAAAAATATTAATACTCACAAACATATAGTGCATGAATTATTAATATGTTTGCCTAAAGTTATATTATCCATTCTAATTTTTTCTCTCTCTATACTCATGGATATGAAATTAATTTGCATAATAAAAATTATTGTTATCAGTATTTCTACTGCTATAATAATTTCATAATTCTTGAGATAATATAAATTTAGAATACATAATTAATAGAGTTATTTTGTTATTATTTAATGATAGAAGAACTATGATGAAGCAAATTATAATATGATATTTGTATCAAATCTTTACAATTAATGTATTTGCAGCATATTTGATCGCAAAAAATTCTCCTAATTTTGCCTTTTTAAATGTGTAGCGCACACATGATTGAGAGAGAGAGTATCGACAGTCTTACAGGAGTTACATGTGACACGAAAAATTTACAGCATGTTAACTTCTTTCACGAAATATTATGGCCGTAAAGTCATTTAACATAAATAATAACCATGGGAAATACATATAAGAAATATGGATCAATATTAATAAAAAAAACAATACAATCAGAAATATATAACAATAAAACACAAAGAAAAAGTGTATTAAAACATGGAGATTATTTTACAATTATATTGATTATTCCAAAAATATTGTTTATTCAGCAGTTCTAGTTACATTAGCAGATAAACTCTGCAAAAATAATAAAAGTGGATATCTCGATTATTACAATAATTAGAAAAGTACAATACAGTAATCAAGTTCCATACAAGTATTATAAAATAAAAATGCGTATATATTATAAGTTTCAAATAATTAATAGAATACATTAACACATCAAAAATATTCATATAAAGATATAAATATATACATATATAAATACCATTGTTTAAAAATTTTTAATATTAATAAGTAAGATTTTATTTCTTAGTAGTTAATAAGTAAGAATTAATAATACAATAAAAATTAATATTAAAAATACATATAATAAAGTATTAAATTTAACATTTTGAATTCACTGGAAATTTATACTTAACATTTACTTTTATAATATAATGTTTGTTAAACAATGATATTTATAAAATAAAAATATAAGCCTTATAAAATGTTAAAATAAATTGAAAATATTAAAATTAATATTTTTAAAACTTATATTATATTGTATTTTTAATATTATTAAGGATAAAATTAAAAATATTAAAAATAATTAAAACAAAAAGTAAAAATAAATAATTAATAATAAGTAGATGAAGAATAAAAAAGAAGTAGAAGCATATAAAAACATTCACAATGCAGATAAGTACATATAAACGTTGTTCTGATAATTAATGCATTACTTAATAAGTTTTTGAAATTTACGAAGATAGTTTATCTGATTTTTTATTTGTAACTGGCGTGTTTCTGTCTTGCGTTGAATACCCGAATTTAGTCGTTCCATATTTAGTTTTCTTAAATTTTTGCTTACGAATGTACTTATCTAGAACAAATTATTCGATATTTATTGATAAGAAATAATCGTGTCATAAGAAATAACATTTATAATATTTTTGCGTCTAAAGCAATAAAATTTATATGTATATAGAAGATGTTCCATATATATGTATATATATATATATATATATATATATATATGTTCTATATATATATATATATATGCTTTGTGTATATTATACATACACACGCACACACACACACATAGTGATAAGTAAACTTGATTAAATGAAGCTAATAGATTAATATACATTATTTGGATTTAGATAATTTACCTTGTCAAGCTGTTCTTCAGAATTTACATGATTAATAATATGAGTTAATGCTGCCATCGTACTGAATTCTCTGTACAAATAAAACATAAATATTTAACAAACTTTCACATAACTGTGAACAATATTTTTTTACAAAAAAAAGTATCATTACTTCGGTTTAAATTCTTGAAAATTGTCTAATATATCTTCTAATATTTTATTCTTCCTTATATGTTTTGCAACAATAAAAGAATAAATATTAATACGGTCTTTGAGATTTAAATCTAAAGCCTTATATTCCATTCCTAACGTCGAGAGAATCACGCGGATTGTGTGATAGTTTTCAGAGCAAGTTAAGGATTTTAAAATGGTATTATCACGTGTCTTTTGCCATTCATGAAACGTGTCTATCCAAAGTGTTTCACTTGCACTCTTCAAACCGTTACAAAAAGTCCATTCCTTCCACGGCGGCAAAATTCTAATATTTAGGAACAAAGTAAAAAAGAGAAAATGTTAAAAAAGTTTATAGTCTGAGGTATCTTGATCAAATAATGTACAAAGTATTGCGCGAGAGTTACACAAAAAATGTGTGATTATAAGAAAGCTGTAATTTCTTTTGCAAAAAAAAATTACTCGTATTTTCCAGGATTTGTCACATATTTTTTCATTTTCTGCTGAGCCTTATCTGTACATTCGCGAATACCGAGAGTACATGCCCATGTGACGATTTCTTTCCTTAAAGATTTCAAATGATCACTGTCGTCAGGCTCGTCTTCATATTTTATCTCCATAAGAAGATTATCCAGTATAAGCATCATTTTTTTCTAAAATCGTTAAATAATATAAAATTTATATTGGTTTGTGATGTTGCTTATGAAGAAATGGCACGATATATCCGTGTGATATATATATTTTTTTTTAAACTAATACAAAATCGTTGATATAAAATTTATGTTTCATATGTAACAACCTATGTAATATATTTTATTGACAAAGAAATTCATTACTATTTACCTTGATCCTGTTTTCTGGAAGCGAGAAGGTATACGACATGCGTTGAAGAGCTTTGATCATAGGATACCATACTATGTATTCTTTTTCTTGCGATAGATAGCTCGCGAGTTTCCAAAATGTGGTGGGGCTAAGTTGTTCTGTTTCCATCAAATAAAATGCATCATCGATAATTTGAGCACGATTGAGAACATCTATTTCTGAATAGTTTGGAGAATCCAGGAAATCCGCAATTTTTTGCCAATTTTTAGAATCATAATTGACGCGATAATATCCTGTTGTAAAATAAGTAAATTTTATTCATTATAAGATTCTTCTGATTAGATTTATTAAAATATATTCCTGGATATAACTGCATTTTCTTTTTGTTTTATATTTAAAGAACACTAAAGTAGAAATTGCGCATATCACATAAAAGATTATAAATTGTACATTATTATTTGTAAAATTATTGTGATAATTGAATGCTGCTCCGGAAAATAAAGCTGCAGAGAATTTTCTATAAAATTAAATTTATTTTTGCCGGAGAATAAAGCTGCAAAGAATTTTATATAAAATTAAATTAATTTTTGCTCCGAAAGTAATAAATTATATGCAAGAATAATTTATGTTAGATTAAATATCAATATAGCGTAGAATACTTTATGTTATAATTTTACCGAATACTGTTATGTTTATGTAATATGTTTATGACATATTTTACAAAAAATAACACGAATATATAATAAATATCCTAGGCAGCAAATCCAGCAACACATCATTTGACGTGCGCTTCTTATCTGGGATAACAGTATAATGTATTTATCAGTTAATATTTACCAGCTTGTTTTAAATTGGCTATTATCCAACCATTATCTTCATACGGCAAGAAAAATGTGCAATAAGTAAGATTCCGCAATCCTATCCACTGTCCGTGAGGAAAAAAAGTTTGGTCAAAATTGGATTTACTCTGCGTAGTAATGCTTACAGGTATCCAACGAGACTTCACTACGTTGGAGTTTGCTAGTGATGCTATCACAAGTTTAGGATTAACTTGTGCTACATTAATTACAGGATAATATGGGTCTTTTATCCAATTAGCCATTCTCTGTGATACATTAAATCTGTATTCTTTAAATGATGATTCATCTAATGCAGTTTGCATAGCGGTCCAGAAATCGTCGAGAGTTGCCGATTTAAACATACTAGATTTATAAAAATTAATATTGTTTATAGTAAATACTATAATAGAGATTGTATTAAAGAATATAACATTACTATTTATAATTTATCTGTGTATTGATTAATGACATAATTTTTATACATGTAATAATTTAGAATTTAATATAACTTAATTTTTCATTTATAATATATAATCTATTACAATTATTATGCCTAATTTTCTAATAATATGTGCATAATTATTATATTACAATTATTACTTACTGATTCCTAAGATATATATCGAGACCTTCTTGAAACACATCAATGGTAAGTGTATGTTGCAACATGCGCAATATTGAAGGTGCTACAATAATTCACATCATAAAATATAATCAAATATGTTTAAAATTCACTTCAGCGTTCATAGTTTGTGACTGTATGTCATGATTTGACAGCGAAAAATTAATTTGATAATAGTTCTATAATTTTATATCTTTTCTCACTTCTTTATAAAATTTATTAATATACCATTAAATTGTAGATGAATTTTTTTAAAGCTAGCCTTTTCTATTTCTTTATGACATTCACGTTCACGAATTTAAATTTATATAATTATATTTACTTAGCCTTACCTTTAATGTAACGGGAATAAGGAGACAGTGAATTAATTTCAGAAGGATTGTTAATCTCTAATATAAGAGGCTCTATATATAAATCCATATAGAGAGATTCATGTTGAACTTGGACCACGAATAAATCCAACATATGGGAATTTAGCAAAGTCTAGAAATGAAAGTTATGATGTATAATCAAATGGACACTCAATCAGGAAAGGTGTTCGCATTAGCAATATGTGCTACTGCTGAAAAATATAGCTTTACTATTTTATATGTATTATTGTATAATTAAATCTAATAAGATTTAATTAGAAAATGGCATTTCCTAATTAAAGATTTAATCAGAAGATTAGTTAAGATTAAGATTATACATGAATTTAGATTGAAAGAGATTGAAGATTTAATCAGAAAATAGAGAACTTTTTGATTTTAATCTAGTAGGAGTTTATAAAAATTGAAAAAATTGAATAATTAGTATTTTGATACTTATTTTTATATTATATATATTGATTAGCATTTTAATTTTAACGGATTAAAAATATTTATAAAAATTCAATAATTGTTTATACTCGACGGCAACGGCGTGCATTTCTTTCAACTGCGTAAGCAAATTACTGCTAAAAAATATTAAAATATATTAAAAAATAACCTTATCGATGGCATCTATTGCGAGCAATGTAGCAATACCATCATTCAGCCAGAGATAAGACCACCAAGATGGACTGACCAGATTACCAAACCATTGGTGTGCGATTTTACGTGCTACTAAGTACGCTATTTCTGTTTTGCGAGAAATAGGCTCTATGTATTCATCATACAAGATATCTGTTTCCCTAAAAATTATGTATAGTTAATAATAATATAATTATGTATATGTGCATAAAATCCTTATTAAAAGCATGCAGTTTAATATTTTCATACTAATTATATATATATATATATTAATTCGAAAATATTAACTCAAACACGTATGTAAATACACGCTTTTTTCTTCAATAAACAAAAACAAGACATTTAATAATTTTAATTTTTAATAAACAAAATTCTTTAATAAACAAGAAATACAAGTTAAATAATTTTAAAGATATATTACGCTTGTAAGAGGCCAAAACGAGATCTGATATATTAAAACAATTTTGTCGTTATCTCTATTAGCTATTTAAAAAATGACGTAAAAGAATTATGTAAATCTGTATACTTTCATTATTGTATTTTATATAAGTAAATTAAACGGCATCTCATATTTATCTATAAAAAAATTTTAGTTTCTTATTAAATCAAACAACATGATACATTTATATTATATAAATATTATATATATATATATATATATATATATATATATATATAAATATACGTTGTGTTTTATAAACCCATTAAAGTATGATGCATTATACACATTCTATCGTTTGTTGAAATCAACATAGTCATCAAAATATACGTATTTTTGATTTCTCTAATTTTGCATGTTAATAAAATAATTTTGACATAGAATAAATTAATATTCTTGTTAGTTATATGTATTACCTATAAAAAAGGAGCCTCCAATTCTCCATGTCATCGTGTTGGTAACCCGGGATTACAACATGCTTTACATTTGGCTCTGCTTTCAAGGTGCTAAATTCTAATAGATAGCGAAAATGCATTTTGACCTTGTCAGCAATGTCTAGTGCGAAGTCTAGCTGCTTTGCCAAAAATTCTCTACACCATATATTGGCAATCCTGTTTTCATATGAACTGCCATGGTAAGCGGCAATCATAACTGCTACGAGATAAGTGGGCATTTCAGGAGTCGTATGGAAGATTGCCCTATCATGTTGCCATATTATGTTCTTTTCATGTGAAAGCAGCTTTTTTAGCGGCATATTCGTCTCAGATGTTTGACTCTCATGATGATATAATGAAATGCTAAAGGTAGCCCTAAATTTTGGCTCGTCCCAACATGGAAACATTCGTCGAGTCCCAATTGACTTGAAACGTGATACGATCAACCACCTAGCAGATTTTAATAACATGCTTTACATGACGATACGTTCTTAATTATTGCTTTCATACAAAAGTATTAGAGGCTGCGATATAAAATGTGGCTTATGAAAAAATTATTTTAATTCCGATTCAGCTTACCAGAGTGGAAAAAATATATTTTATAACATTCTAATATTATTCAACTTTACAGAGAAAGATATATATATATATAACTGATAAATAAATATTGTATTTATCTCAATAGATAAATATTTCCATTCCCTAAGAATAGCTTCCAATATGACATTCAATCTACTTATATTGTTCGACACTATGCTGGATTTTATCGTTAAAACGGAACTTTTGAATTCATGTTCTGTTCCAGAGAGCAATATTTTTATCTTAGATTGAAAAGATTTTATTTTGTCAAATAAAATTGCAATAATATTTTATACGCCAAAATCATTACTTAAAACTAAATATAAATACGAAGACACGAAATAAATTAATTCCGACCGATTCAAATTCCTGCTTATGTAATATGTACGTTATGTAATGTTTATGATGTTAACTCTAGCATATGAAAATTAATTGCAATTGTAAGACTTAGATTTAAAATACATTTTGCAATGAAAGAAATACGATAAAAACAACTTATTCATTATTTAAAATATTAATGCGTTATCTCTGTGTAATAATGTATTATATTTAGATATCAAGAAACTTTTGCCACTTGGAAAGTTATATATTTAAATAGTTTCTCATTAAGTTATATGTAATATATGGTTTAATACTTTCGGCATGTCATGGGGAGACAGTGTTATTGTCAATGGTTTGTAAAGAATGGTAATGATCGATATTCATAACATTGTATAAAGATGCTACAATTTTTAATATTTTAATATTCACTCACCCTTTTTCTTTTTTTTCTTCGTTTATATAATAAGACGTTTTGTAGAAACCGTCATCATATAAAGAATTTGTAAATATCATGTTCAAATTATAATCCCCTTCTAATAATGTAGAGTTGAAATAAAGGGTTAAAATGTTTGTTTCATCGGAATGTTCATATTTCATTAGTTCGTAAACGTTCATTATATCATTTTTCAACAGCGAGTTATGTATTTTTATGTAGGGATGCGCGTGCAAACTTATGTTTTGCGTTGGCTGAAGAACTTGTATCTTGACATTAATCTCGCCAGAGAAATCAAGGATGTCTTCATAGCTAACTTTGTTAGGTATCATTAGTAGGACGTCATAAGACTTCGGTATTACATAGTCCGGCAAACGATAATTAAGTCCAACGCTGAAATCATTTCTCACGCTTTCGTAGACAGCATAAGCGCCGATGAATAACAAGCCGCTGTTCAATAACAGTGCTAAGAATAATGCCATGCCAGTTTTTATTTCAGATACCTACAAGAACATTTCTTTCGTTAGAAAAAAAAAACAAATACAAGTCTTAGAGCAAAACTTTCTCTATCGTGATTTTTATATAAGAAAAAGAAGGAATAAGCGCTAGAGAAATTACAGCAAGTCTTATATCGAAAAGATATAAGATCTACTTAGGAGAAAAATTTGATAATTTATTACACATGATATACAATATGTTAACGTTGCTAATTTAATCTGATTATATATTTAATTATAGTAGTACTCGCAGTATCATCTATTTTCGAGAATAACATCAAATGCTGATCTAGCGATAAAATTTTATTAGACTTCCTATAATTATGCTATTAGAGAGAAGCTATCATTATAATATTAATAGAATACATTATTATGATATAGAATTACATGCTAATTATTTGTATTATTACTTTCTAATTTATATTTGCACCTTGCACATACTTGAAATAAAATATATATAAGTGGATAACTATTTTTTTACTCTAATATAAATATTATTTTACTACTCATAATGAGAGAGAGAGAGAGAGAGAGAGAGAGAGAGAGAGAGAGAGAGTGTGTGTGTGTGTGTATCTATATTTAAAATAAATTTTAAAATAAAATTATTCTATTCTACTTATGATATTTGAAGCTAATGTCTGATATGAAAAAGATAAATATTTAGTTTGTCGATTAAATGTATTTATTGCTATTTCAAATGATTTTAACAACATTCATGATTAATTAATGTTTTGCACATCAAGAAGCAGCAACAATTATTATATTAGATAAACATGTTCCTTTTTACATATGTAAAAGCGTAAAAAATAATTTAAACACTGGTAGCTTAAGTTATAAAAACTTTAACTTGAATTATAAGAAATATAATAAGGCAGTAATATAAGCGACGAGAATATAATTTTTTATAAAAGAAATCAACAAAGTGAGAATAAATGAGAATTGTCTGGATAATTTTCGAGAGGATTAAATTTTTTGAATGTATCTATGTGTAATTAAAATTGCATGTCGATTAAAGTACATTTCTCTTTGTAACAATTACAATTACACAGTTGATAGATTATACGTATTATCATGAGCTATTAAATCAAAAGAATATCTACATAATCGAGATCTTACCATGTTCAGAGAGCAAGTTTCCCCGAAAACTGACGACGCTATCGGTGCTTTACATTATAATAAATCCGTAATCCCCACACTCCCATGTACACAACTTCGACAAGGTCTTATGATGTTTTGCATGCGGGAAACGAAATAATAGGAGGCAAGTAATATTTTTGTTAAATTTAAAATACTTTTTTTTTTTAAAGACACATACAAACACATGTACACAGGCCATAAAAATAATTTTTTATTCATAAAGGTCAATTTACAGTACATTTTGTGTAAAATTAGTAGAGAATTCAAATTTAACAAATTTTTTTCATACAATAATTGATACACAAATGCTTATGTGAAAGGAAGAATGCAAATGGATTACAAGATTCAGGTATATATCTAAAATAATAAAAAATATGAATATGAATATAAGTATAAACATAATATATAAATACAAATATTAAAATTTTTTCATATTAAAGTAAAAATCTTTATAATATTATTCTCTTATTACTACATTAATTTTAATATTATAACATGTTACTAATTTATAAAAAATTACATAAGAATTAATACTAATATTTATTATAAATTTTATGAGTATTAGAAATTGTAATATAAATGTTAATATTAACTTTAAATTTTAAATAAATATCAAATATTAATTTTAACATTTTAATGTATTAATAATATGTTATGTATTTTATATATACATATGTATGTATATATATATATATATATATATATATATATTATATATTATAAGGCATAAATAAGTAAAAATTAAAAAGAGGGACTACAAAACATGGATTTTAACATCGGCTTTACAAAGCCCAATTCGAGGCTGGTGATAAATATGAGGCTGAACTAAAATAAGTCTTGAAATCTTGAAATAAAATATTAATGTACAGAACAAAAAAATATTAATACTCACAAACATATAGTGCATGAATTATTAATATGTTTGCCTAAAGTTATATTATCCATTTTAATTTTTTTCTCTCTCTATACTCATGGATATGAAATTAATTTGCATAATAAAAATTATTTTTATCAGTATTTCTACTGCTATAATAATTTCATAATTCTTGAGATAATATAAATTTAGAATACATAATTAATAGAGTTATTTTGTTATTATTTAATGATAGAAGAACTATGATAAGTGAAATTATAATATGATATTTGTATCAAATCTTTACAATTAATGTATTTGCAGCATATTTAATCGCAAAAAATTCTCCTAATTTTGCCTTCTTAAATGTGTAGCGCACACATGGTTGAGAGAGAGAGTATCGACAGTCTTACAGGAGTTACATGTGACACAAAAAATTTACAGCATGTTAACTTCTTTCACGAAATATTATGGCCGTAAAGTCATTTAACATGGATAATAACCATGGGAAATACATATAAGAAACATGGATCAATATTAATAAAAAAGACAATACAATCAGAAATATATAACAATAAAACACAAAGAAAAAGTGTATTAAAACATGGAGATTATTTTACAATTATATTGATTATTCCAAAAATATTGTTTATTCAGCAGTTCTAGTTACATTAGCAGATAAACTCTGCAAAAATAATAAAAGTGGATATCTCGATTATTACAATAATTAGAAAAGTACAATACAGTAATCAAGTTCCATACAAGTATTATAAAATAAAAATGCGTATATATTATAAGTTTCAAATAACTAATAGAATACATTAATACATCAAAAATATTCATATAAAAATATAAATATATACATATATAAATACCATTGTTTAAAAATTTTTAATATTAATAAGTAAGAATTAATATTACAATAAAAATTAATATTAAAAATACATATAATAAAGAATTAAATTTAAAATTTTGAATTTACTGGAAATTTATACTTATCATTTACTTTTATAAGATAATGTTTGTTAAACAATGATATTTATAAAATAAAAATATAATTCTTATAAAATGTTAAAGTAAATTGAAATTATTAAAATTAATAATTTTAAAACTCATATTATATTGTATTTTTAATATTATTAAGGATAAAATTAAAAATATTAAAAATAATTAAAACAAAAAGTAAAAATAAATAATTAATAATAAGTAGATGAAGAATAAAAATAGAAGTAGAAGCATATAGAATCATTCACAATGCAGATTAGTACATATAAACGTTGTTCTGTTAATTAATGCATTCCTTATTAAATATACACAATTGGAACTTGGAATTTATGAAGATAGTTTATCTGATTTTTTATTTGTATTTGACGTGTTTCTATCTTGCGTTGAATATCCGAATTTAATCGTTTTATATTCAGTTTTCTTAAATTGTTGCTCACGAATGTACTTATCTAAAACAAATTATTCGATATTTATTGATAAGAAATAATCGTTTCATAAAAGATAATATTTATAATATTTTTGCGTCTAAAGCAATAAAATTTTTATATATATAGAACAAGATGTTATATATATATATATATACATACACATAGTGATAAGTCAACTTGATTAAATAAAGCTAATAAATTAATATAAGTTATTTGGACTTAGATAATTTACCTTGTCAAGCTGTTCTTCAGAATTTACATGATTAATAATATAAGTTAATGCTGCAATCGTTCTGAATTTTCTGTACAAATAAAACAGCAAAATTAAAATTAGTATGTTTAACAAACTTTCACATAACTGTGAACAATATTTTTTTATAAAGAAAAGTGTCATTACCTCGGTTTAAATTCTTGAAAATTGTTTAATATGTCTTCTAATATTTCATTCTTTCTTATATGCTTTGCAACAATAAAAGCATAAATATTAATACGGTCTTTGAGATCTAAATCTAAAGGATTATGTTTCATTCCCAACGTCGAGAGAATCGCGCGGTTCGTGTAATAGTTTTGAGAGCAAGTTAAGGATTTTAATATGGTATTATCACGTGTCTCTTGCCATTCATATAACGCCTTTGTCCAAATTTTTTCGCTTGCTCTCTTCATACCGTTACAGAATGTCCATTCCTTCCACGGCGGCAAAATTCTAATATTTAGGAACAAAGTAAAAAAGAGAAAATGTTAAAAAAGTTTATAGTCTGAGGTATCTTAATCAAATAATGTACAAAGTATTGCGCGAGTTACAAAAAATGTGATTATAAAAAAGCTGTAATTTCTTTTGCAAAAAAAATTACTCGTATTCTACAGGATCTGTCAAATATTTTTCCATTTTCTGCTGAGCCTTATCTTTACATTCGCGAACACCGAGAATACATGCCCATTTGGCGATTTCTTCTCTTAAAGATTTCAAATGATCACTGTCGTCAGGATCGTCGTCGTATTTGATCTCCGTAAGAAGATCATCCAGTATATGCATCATTTTTCTCTAAAATCGTTAAATAATATAAAATTTATATTGGTTTGTGATGTTGCTTATAAAGAAATGGATCGATATATCCTTGTGATATATATATATTTTTTTAAACTAATACAAAATCGTTGATATATAATTTATGTTTCATATGTAATAACCTATGTAATATTTTTTATTGGCAAAGAAATTCATTACTAATTTACCCTGAGCCGTTTAGTTTTGTTTTCTGGAAGCGAGAAGGCATTTGACATGCGTTCAAGAGCTTTGATCATAGGATACCATACTATGTATTCTTTTTCTTGCGATAGATAGTTCACTAGTTTCCAAAATGTGATAGGGCAAAGTTTTTTTATTATCATTAAATGAAATGCATCATCGATTATTTGAGCACGATTGAGAACATCTATTTCTGAATAGTTTGGAGAATCCAGGAAATCCGCAATTTTTTGCCAATTTTTAGAATCATAATTGACGCGATAATATCCTGTTGTAAAATAAGTAAATTTTATTCATTATAAGATTCTTCTGATTAGATTTATCAAAATATATTCCTGGATATAACTGCATTTTCTTTTTGTTTTATATTTAAAGAACACTAAAGTAGAAATTGCGCATATCACATAAAAGATTATAACTTGTACATTATTATTTGTAAAATTATTGTGATAATTGAATGCTGCTCCGGAGAATAAAGCTGCACAGAGAATATTATATAAAATTGAATTTATTTTTGCTCCAAAAGTAATAAATTATATGCAAGAATAATTTATGTTAGATTAAATATCAATATATAGCGTGTAAAATACTTCATGCTATAATTTTACCGAATACTGTTATGTTTATGAAATATGTTTGTGACACATTCTATAAAAAATAACACGAATATACAATAAACATCCTGGGTAGCAAATGCACGTCATTTGACGTCGAAATGACATCATTTGACGTCAAAATGACGTGCGCTTCCTATCTGGGTTAACAGTATAATGCATTTATCAGTTAATATTTACCAGCTTGTTTTAAATTGGCTATTATCCAACCTTTTTCTTCATACGGCAAGAAAAATGTGCAATAAGTAAGATTCCGCAATCCTATCCACTGTCCGTGAGGAAAAAAAGTTTTGTCAAAATTGGATTCACTCTGCGTAGTAATGCTTACAGGTATCCACCGGGACTTCACTTTGTTGGAGTTTGCTAGCGATACTATCACATGTTTAGGACTATCTTGTGCTACATTAATTACAGGATAATATGGGTCGTTTATCCAATTAGCCATTCTATGTGATACATTAAATCTGTATTCATTAAATGATGATTCATCTAATGCCGTTTGCATGGCGATCCAGAAATCGTCGAGAGTTGCCGATTTAAACATACTAAATTTATAAAAATTCATATTATTGATAGTAAATACTATAATAGAGATTGTATTAAAGAATATAACATTACTATTTATAATTTATCCTTGTATTGATTAATGACATAATTTTTATACATGTAATAATTTAGAATTTAATATAACTTAATTTTTCATTTATAGTATAATCTATTACAATTATTATGCCTAATTTTTTAATGATATGTGCATAATTATTATATTACAATTATTACTTACTGATTCCTAAGATATATATCGAGACCTTCTTGAAATACATCAATGGTAAGTGTATGTTGCAACATGCGCAATATTGCAGGTGCTACAATAATTCACATCATAAAATGTAATTAAATATATTTAAAATTCACTTCAGCGTCCAAAGTTTGTGACTGTATGTCATGATTTGACAGAGAACAATTAATTTGATAAAAGTTCTTTAATTTTATATCTTTTCTCACTTTTTTATAAAATTTTATGTACCAATAAATTACAGATGACTTTCTTTAAAGCTAGCCCTTTCTATTCCTTTATGAAATTCACATTCACGAATTTATAAATTTATATAATTATATTTACTTAGCCTTACCTTTAATGTAACGAGAAAGAGACAGTGAATTAATTTCAGAAGGATTGTTAATCTCTGATATAAGAGGCTCTATAATTAATTTAGTATCCAAATGGAGAGATTCATGTTGAACTTGGACCACGAATAAATCCAACATATGGGAATTTAGCAAAGTCTAGAAATGAAAGTTATGATGTACATATAATCAAATGAATACTCAATCAGAAAAGGCAGTGTTGGCATTAGCAATATGTGCTACTGCTGAAAAATATAGCTTTGCTATTTTATATGTATTATTGCATAATTAAATCTAATATTATTTAATTAGAAAAAGGCATTTCTTAATTAAATATTTAATTAGAAAATTAGTTAAGATTAAGATTAAAGATTAATTTAGATTAAAAGAGATTGAAGATTTAATCAGAAAATAGAGAATTTTTTGATTTTAATCTAGTAGGAGTTTATAATAATTGAAAAAAATTTAATGATTAGTATTTTGAGACTTATTTTTATATAATATACATATATTGTTTAGTATTTAGACTTTAACGGATTAAAAGTATTTATAAAAATGCAACGGCGTGCATTTCTTTTAACTGCGTAAGCAAATTATTGCTAAAAAATATTAAAAGATATTAAAAAATAACCTTATCGATGGCATCTATTGCGAGCAATGTAGCAATACCATCATTCAGCCAGAGATAAGACCACCAAGATGGACTGACCAGATTACCAAACCATTGGTGTGCGATTTTACGTGCTACTAAGTACGCTATTTCTGTTTTGCGAGAAATAGGCTCTATGTATTCATCATACAAGATATCTGTTTCCCTAAAAATTATGTATAGTTAATAATAATATAATTATGTATATGTGCATAAAATCCTTATTAAAAGCATGCAGTTTAATATTTTCATACTAATTATATATATTTATATATTAATTCGAAATTATTAACTCAAACACGTATGTAAATACACGCTTTTTTCTTCGATAAATAAAAACAAGAGATTTAATGATTTTAATTTTTAATAAACAAAATTCTTTAATAAACAAGAAATACAAGTTAAATAATTTTAAAAATATATTACGCTTGTAAGAAACCAAAACGAGATCTGATATATTAAAACAATTTTGTCGTTATCTCTATTAGCTATTTAAAAAATGACGTAAAAGAATTATGTAAATCTGTATACTTTCATTATTGTATTTTATATAAGTAAATTAATCGTCATTTTATATTTATCAATAAAAATATTTTAGTTTCTTATTAAATCAAACAACATGATACATTTATATTATATAAATATTATATATATATATATATATATATATATATATATATATATATATATATATATATATATATATACGTTGTGTTCTATAAACCCATTAAATTATAATGAATTTTATACATTACTATCGTCTGTTGAAATCAACGTAGTCATCAAAATATACGTATTTTTGATTTCTCTAATTTTGCATGCTAATAAAATAACTTTGTCACTGAATAAATTAATATTCTTGTTAGTTACCTATAAAAAAGGAGCCTCCAATTCTCTATGTCATCAACTTGGTAACCCGGGATTACAACATGCTTCACTTTTGGCTCTGCTTTCAAGGTGCTAATTTCTAATAGATAGCGATAATGCATTCTGATCTTGTCAGCAATGTCTAGTGCGAAGTCTAGCTGCTTTGCCAAAAATTCTCTACACCATATATTGGCACTTCTATTTTCATATGAACTGCCATAGTAAATGGAAATCATAACTGCTACGAGATAAGTGGGCATTTCAGGAGTCGTATGGAAGATTGCCCATATCATGTTATTTGTATGTGGACGCAGCTTTTTTAGAGGCATATTTGTCTCAGATGTTAGACTTTCATGATGATATAATGAAATGCTAAAGGTAGCCCTAAATTTTGGCTCGTCCCAACATGGAAACATTCGTCGAGTCCCAATTGACTTGAAACGTGATACGATCAACCACCTAGCAGATTTTAATAACATGCTTTACATAACGATACGTTTTTAATTATTGCTTTCATACAAAAGTATTAAAGGCTGCGATATAAAATGTGGCTTATGAAAAAATTATCTTAACTCCAATTCAGCTTACCAGAGTAGAAAAAATATATTTTATAACATTTTAATATTATTCAACTTTAAAGAGAAGGATGTATATATATGTAATAAAATATTATTATAATATTATATAATATATATATAAAGCTGATAAATAAATATTGTATTTATCTCAATAGATAAATATTTCCATTCTCTAAGAATAACTTTCAATATGACATTCAATTTATTTATATTGTTCGACACTTTGCTATACGCGTGGATTTTGTCGCTAAAACGGAATTTTTGAATTCATGTTCTGTTTCGGAAAGCAAAATTTTTATCTTAGTTTGAAAAGATTCTATTTTGTCAAATAAAATTGCAATAATATTTAAACGCCAAATTCATTACTTAAGACTAGATATAAATACGAAGACACGAAATAAACTAATTCCGACCGATTCGAATTCCTGCTTACGTAATATGTACGTTATGTAATGTTTATGATATTAACTCTGGAATATGAAAATTAAATGCAATAGTTTAATATCTATTAATAGCTAAACCTTTCACTTAACTAATATGTTTAAGTCTTCATAGATTTAAAGTACATTTTGCAATGAAAGAAATACGATAAAAACAACTTTTTTAAAATTTAAAATATTAATGCATTATCACTGTGAAATAATGTATTATATTTAGATATAAAGTAATTTATTGCATGCCATTTGGAAAGTTATATATTTAAATAGTTTCTCAATAAGTCATACGCATAATATATGATTTAACACTTTCTGCATGTCATGGGGAGACAGTGTTATTGTCAGTGATTTGTAAAGAATGGTAATGATCGATATTCACAACATTGTATAAAGATGCTACAATTTTTAATATTTTAATATTTACTCACCCTTTTTGCTTTTTTTCTTCGTTCATATAATAAAGATTTTTGTAGAAACCATCATTGTATAAAAAATTTTTAAATTTCATGTGCAAAATATAATCCCCTTTTAATAATGTAGAGTTGAAATAAAGGGTTAAAATGTTTGTTTCATCGGAATGTTCATATTTTATTGGTTCGTAAAAAACGTTCATTATATTATCTTTCATCAGCGAGTTATGTATTTTTATGTAGGGATGCGCGTGCAAACTTATGTTTTGCGTTGACTGAAGGATTTGTATCTTGACATTAAGCTCGCCAGAGAAATCAAGCTTGTTTGCATAGGTAACTTTGTTAGGTATTATTATATGAACGCCATAAGACTTTGGTATTACATAATCCGGCAAACGATAATTAAGTCCAACGCTGGAATCATTTCTCAAGCTTTCGTTGACAGCATAAGCGCCGATGAATAATAAGCCGCTGTTCAATAACAGTGCTAAGAATAATGCCATGCCAGTTTTTGTTTCAGATACCTACAAAAACATTTCTTTTGTTAGAAAAAAACAAATACAAGTCGTAGAGCAGAATATATCGCAGAACTTTCTCTATCGTGATTTTTGTATAAGAAAAAGAAGGAATAAGCACAAGAAAAATTACAGCAAGTCTTCTATCAAAATGATATAAAATCTACTTAGGAGAAAAATTTGATAATTTATTACACATGATATGCAATATGTTAACGCTGCTAATTTAATCTGATTATATATTTAATTATAGTAGCACTCGCAGTATCATTTATTTTCGAGGATAACATCAAATGCTGATCTAGCGATAAAATTTTATTAGACTTCCCATAATTATGCTGTTAGAGAGAAGCTATCATTATAATATTAATATAATACATTATTATGATATAGAATTACATGCTAATTATTTGTATTATGACTTTCTAATTTATATTTGCCTTTTGCACGAATTCTTGAAATAAAATATATAAGAGTGGATAACTATTTTTTTAGTCTAATATAAATTATTATTTTACTACTCATAATAAAAGAAAGAGAGAGAGAAAGAGAGAGAGAGAGAGAGAGAGAGAGAGAGAGAGAGAGAGAGAGAGTGTGTGTAGTGCATCTATATTTAAAATAAATTTTAAAATAAAATTATTCTACTCTACGTATGATATATTTGAAATTTGAAGCTAATGTCTGATATGAAAAAGAAAAATATTTAGTTTGACGGTTAAATGTATTTATTGCTATTTCAAATGATTTAAACAATATTCATGATTAATTTATGTTTCGCACATTAAGAAGCAGCAACAAGTTATATTAGATAAACATGTTTTTTTTTTAAACATGTGAAAGCGCAAAAATATATGTAATTTAACTGGTAGCTTAAGATATAAAAACTTTAACTTGAATTATAAGAAATTTAATAAGGCAGTAATATAAGCGACGAGAATATAATTTTTTATAAAAGAAATCAACAAAATGAGAATAAGTGAGAATTGTCTTGATAATTTTCGAGAGAATTAAATTTTTTGAATGTATCTATGTGTAATTAAAATTGCATGCCGATTGAAGTACATTTCTCTTTGTAACAATTACTATTACATAGTTGACACATTATATGTATTATCACGAGCTATTAAATCAAAAGTATATCTACATAATCCAGATCTTACCATGTCCAGAGAGCAAGTTTCCCCGAAAACTGACGACGCTATCGGTGCTTCACCTTATAATAAATCCGTAATCCCCACACTCCCATGTACACAACTTCGACAAGGTCTTATAATGTTTTGCTGGCGGGAAACGAATCAATAGGAGACAAATAACATTTCTGTTGAATTTAAAATATTTGTTCTTGAAAGCCACACACAAACACACGTACACAGGCCATCAAAATAATTTTTTTTTCATAAAGATCAGTTCTCTCCGTTTGTATCGCAAATTACAGTACATTTTGTGTAAAATTAGTGGAGAATTCAAATTTAACGAATTTTTTCCATACTATAATTGATACACAAATGCTTATGTAAAAAAATTAAAATTTTTACATAATTAATATAATATATTAACATACATTATTATAATACATTATTAATAATACATTTTACTAAAAATACAAACTACAAACATATTGAATTTAATAAACTGCTACAACCATTGAAACTAATATTTAATATTTATTTAAAATTTGAAATTAATATTACTATTTACACTACAATTTTTATTTGCAAAGAAAAATTCATAATAAATACTAATATTAAACTTTATATAACTTTATATATAATTAGTGACATGTTATAATATAAAAATTAATATACAGTAATAAGAATAATATTTCAAAGATATTAATAAGAATTACAAAAATTTTAAATAGTATTAATTAATAGCAGACAAGTAATACATAATTAAAAATAAGCTTAAAATGAATACAGAAATCTATATTGTTATTATATAGTTAAATATGTATAAGAGCGTTGTAGTTGTTATCTTCGATTGATTGGTCATTCACCTTTGTGATATCGTCAAATTTTAAAAAATCAGAAGATGATTTATCAGATGCTTGATTTGGGCCCAGCGCATTTCTATCCTGCGTTGAATAGGCGAATTTAGTTGTTTTACATTCTTGTTCACGAATATGCTTATCTAAAACAAATTATTTTGACATTCATCGTTAATAAGTAATTCATCATTGCGTCCATAAAAATAACATTTATTATAATATTCTTCCGCGGCATAAATGTTCATATACATATTTTATAGTTTTAAAATAAGCAAGATAAAGATACTTAATATATAATATATGCAAAGATAATTCAGTTTGATTTAAGGAAGCTAATAAATAAATATAAGTTTCTAATTTTATATAATTTACCTTTTCAAGTTGTCTCTTACAATACACATGATTAATAATATGAGTTAATGCTGTAATCGTACTGATTTCTCTACGCAAATAAAACAGCAGTTTTATAATTAATACATATGACTTTTGTGGTTACAAACAGTTACAGCGATTAGAAATATATATTTACAAAGAAAAATGCCATTACCTAGGTTTTAATTCTTCAAAATTGATTAATATGTATTCAAGTATTTGATTGTTCTTTGCATGCCTTGCAATAATAGAGAAAAAGATATTAATACGATCAATGTCTTGAAATGTTATATGTCCTGTCATATTTTCAAAGTGATGGTTTTTCATTGTTTGCGACAAATATTGAAGGATTACACCAGAATTTTCAATACAAGTCAAATATTCGAGAATTTTATCATCAGCATTTTTCTTCCATAAATTTAATACTGTTAACCAAGTCGTAAAGTCTGCTGCCACCAAACCCTTACAATATATCCATTCTCTCCACCATGGAAAAAGTCTAATATAGTATCTAAGATATATAGAAAAAAATTAGTTTTATAAGAGCTTAGTTTATAGTTTTCTTTTAATTAAAAATAATTTATAAGATATAATTGCAATATACAAAATATTGCGATATATAGGAAAAATGAGTGACTATAAATAGAATCATGATTTTATAGTATACGAAAAAAATTACATATGCGTTTCATTATCATGTTTGAGAACTTTTTTCAATTCACGATTGGCTGTATATATGCACTCCGGAAGATCGAATGTACATGCCCATCTTGTGGCTTCTTGTATTAAATGTTTAGTAGGGTCATCAGCCAAAATGTCGACGTATCCTATTTTAGCAAGAAGATTACCTAACATATTGTGTATGTTCATCTACAAAATCAATAAAAAATATTTTGAGTTTTATAGTAGCCTTTTGTTATTTATAAAGAAAATTATTGTTCTATCTTTAATCTAAATATAAGATTATAAAAAAATTAAAACTGAATTTTTTTAGTCACATATATTACATTTTCTTGCAAGTTACTTAACAATCTTTAATGTGAAGTTTATGCTTTTATGCATAACATTTTTTATATTAACGAGAGATCTATTTTACTATTTACCTTAATTTCGCAAACTTTTCTTAGTGGAAGTGGAAAGACACTCGATATATATTCGAAAACTTTGATCATAGGATACCATGCTATGTAATCTATTTCTCGATGTAGATAGCTCGTGAGATCCCAGAATATAGAAGAATGAAGCTTGCCTGCTATCGTAAAATAAAATGCGTCATCGATGATTTGAGCACGATTGAGAACATGTATTTTCGAATATTCTTCAGAATTCAGATAATTGGCGATTCTTTGCCAATTTTTATGATCATAATTGACGCGATAATATCCTGCCATAAAATAAATAAATTTTATCGATCACATGAACTCCTCTTTTTGATAAGATTTATTAAAAAATATTTCTGGATATAAAAATCAGGATTTTATTTTTTTCATATTTAAGGAATGCAAAAAGTTTAACATTTTACGCGTATTGCGCGTATTATAGAAAGATTTGTAACCTGCGAATTAATCACAAAATTATTTTATGTAGACAATTGAGTGTTGTTTGGAAGAATAAAGTTGCGCAGAAAATTTTGCATAAAATTAAATTAATTTTTGCTACATAAATAATATGCTAATAAATAATATGACAAATTACATGCAATAAAAAAATTAATTGTGGATAACAATATAGAGCGTAAAACATTTCTCATATTATATTTTACCGAGTGTTATTATGTAATGTGTATTTGTGTTATATAAAGTATATAAGTATATTTGTGTTTATATAAATAAAATATATATAATATGATATTTTACGTATAAGTATATATGTATATATATATTTTATAAAATATATATAATATGACTAAAAATGTAAATTGATGTAAAACTTTGATTATATAAAATAGATAATAGCGTTGTACAATTATCGATTAATATTTACCCATTTGTTGTAAATTGGCTATTATCCAACCGTCTTCTTTATGTGGCAAGGAAATTTCGAGATATGGATAACTTTGAGGTGTAAATTGTAGCCAGTGTCCATGTAAAGTATTAAAAAAATTGAGTTCAGTCTCAGTAGTGATGGTCACAAATATATACCAATTATCCTGATCCGTTATATTATTTTCCACTGATATTGTCACATCTATACCATTATGATAATCTCGTTTTATATTCAGTATAGGATAATGCATTTTTTTCGTCCAGGCATCCATTATCTGCGATATGTTAATGTGCGGTATGTTAACTGACGATACGCTAACATGCGGCGAATCAGGTAATTCAATTTGTACAGCGGTCCATAAATCGTTGGGAGTTGCTGATCCAAGAGCACTAAATTTATAAAATTTTACATTGTTGACAATTAAAAACACTGTAATGAATTGCGCCAGAAAAAGTATAATTATTACATATGTATATGTTATCTTCTTTTATCATTACAATCATACATAATTATTTTATATTATAATTAATACTCACTGCTTATTAACATATCTCTGGAGACCCCTCCGAAGTGCATCATCATAAAGCATATGCATCATGCGAAATATTACAGGTGCTATGATTTACATCATAAAATGTGATAAAATATGTTTAAAATAAATTTATTTCAGTGTCCAAAGTTCGTGAACATAATTGATTTGGCAGAGAAAAATTAATTTTATGAAAGCTTTATAATTATATCTTTTTCTCACTTCTTTATAGAGCAATACTTAACGTATCAATAAACTGTAGATAAGTTTGTTTAAGGATAGCCTTCTCTATTTTTTATGACACTTACGTTCACAAATTTATTAACTTGTAGAATTATATTTACTTCGCCTTACCCTTAACATAACGGGAAAAAGACCATGAATCAATTTCAGAAGGATCGTTAATCTCTGATATAAGCGGCTTCATAAATAAATCAGTATCCAAACGGAGAGATTCATGTTGAACTTGAACTACGAACAAATCCAATATTCGAAGACTTGGCATAATCTGGGGATGAAAGTTTTTATGTAATTAAGTGAATACTCAATATAAATAGATGCCAGCATTAAATATGTATCAGTGTTTCTGTGTGTTCATATGATGACTGCTGAAAATATGCTATTTTCCACAAATTATTAAATTTAGAGATATTGTAAAAACTCATTTAAAATTATTAAAATTATTCTTAAACGCACATGTTATTTTTTGCTTAAATTTGATATATCTAATGAATATTTTATAAGAATTGAAAGAAAGAATCGAGCATTTTAATCAAGAAATAAAAAATCTTTACACACGTTTAATAAGAATCTTTTATATTTTAATGGCTTCAATGTGCATTTACTTAAATTGTGTAAATAAACTAATACTAAAAGGCTATATAAAGAAACCTTGTCAACGGCGTCCGTTCCGAATAATGTAGCAATACCATCATTCAGCCAAAGGTAAGACCACCAAAATGGACTAACTATATTACCAAACCATTGATGTACCACTCCACTTGCCACTAAGCGCGCCACGACAAGTTTTTGAGCAGCAGGATCTCTTTGTAGTCTATAGATAACATTTGCTTTCCTAAAAGTAATTCGTAAATAATTCATAAATTTTTGCTTATAAAAATAATCGATACTTCTCGCCGCTATATCTATATTAGTAAATGACATATATCGAAACTATACACACCTATATTTTTTATTATTATATTTTATATAGATAAAGTAAATTGTGTTAAATATTTATTTAAAAAGAAAGAGTTTTCCAATAATTTTACATAAGGATCTAAATTGGTATAACTTTGATAACAATATTTGATTTTTAAAAAAATCCCTCTTTTCCCAATATAATAAACTACACTTTACAGCAATTGTTTTATTCATACTGATAAAAAAATAAAGAATAAAAATCACAAGTTTTCGCACGTCTTTAAAATTGAAATGTAAACTTATATAAAAAAATTCCATTTTTGCATTAATGTAAAAATGGAAATATATCCTCAGAATATTATATGTAAGTGATATGATATAAATTTACGTTTATCTCAAAATTCATTAATCTATGTATCATATACGTTACCATGATCTACTGAAACTCTAATCTAGCTATAAAAATATATATGTACTTTTAAATTTTCTAACTTTATAAATGTTAAAAATAACTTCTGAATGGATTAATTTCTCTTTCGAATTATATGTATTATGTATTACCTATAAAAAATGAGGCCCCAATTCTGTACGCTATTGTCTCGTAGATCCGAAATTATAACATGATCCACTTTTGTAATCTTTGTAATATTAACCTGCGTGGCCGACCATTCAATTCCGAAAAGCTGTGAGACGTATTCAGCAACTATCTGTGCGAATTCTATTTGTCCTATCGAAAAATCGTGTTCGTACCAATTATTGGTGATCGGATTTGTGTCAAAAAAATTAGGTTTCATATGGTATCCCGCGATAAGCTTCCAATATTTCCGTTGCCATTCTATATAGTTTGATATCAAGTTAAAGACCGGATGGACAGAAATGAGATGATCGTTAGACACCATAAATGCCACGTGATAAGTGGGCATTACAGGAGTAACGTTGAATATCGTCCACACCAAGTCACTTTCATCCAGCTGTTCCTGCATTAGTATCGGCATATTCGACAGAGCTGTATGGTTTTTATGATGCTTTATAGAAATTTGAAAGGTAGCCCTTAATCTTGGCTCGTCCCAACATGGCAACACTCGTCGAGCATTAATTTCCTGGAAACGCGTTGTGATGAACCACCTGTCAAAATTTAAACAACACATGCTTGAGATTACAATAAATTTTCAATTATTATTCGCGCAAAAGTATCAAGAGCTATAGAACATACATAAACACAATTCATAAATAATTATTTGGAGAAAAATATTAACGTATTTTTCATTACTATGTATATCATCAATTTACATTGCAAAATTTCTGTTGTATTATATTATATTTTTTATCATAATATAATATACATATTTTTTTGTAGTGTATAAAAAAAAATATATATATATAATGAATGTGTGTGTGTGTAATGCTTACAATGGTGTGGCTATAAAATATGAAAATTTAAAGTATAAATAAAATGATTAATATTTTTTTATAATATTCAAAAAACTCTCATCTAACTAATATATTTAAATCTCTCTTTAAAATATTAAAAGTGCGTTCTGCAATGCGAAAGAAATACAATAAAGGCAAGTTTTTCATCATTGAAATATTAATATCCCAGTTGTGTAGAAATGTGTAATTATATTTAGATATTGAAGAATCTTTTGCATATTATTGTAGAATTAAATCCTATTATCTATTTAGGTGTTAATGTAAATTATTGGAAATGATTTTTATAAAGAATAGTAATTTATATATAGTTTTTATAGCACTTTACGACATTGCGCTTTTAACATTTCAATATTCACTCACATTTTATATCCGTTCTTGTTTATGTGGAATGTTTGATGTAGAAAAGAGCCTTTTTCTTCGTCGTTATCCATGATGCTCTCAAATTTCATTTTTAATATGTAAGTTCCTTCTAATATTTTAGTGTCAAAATAAAGGATCAGAACTTGCGCTTCATATCCATACTCATATTTCGATGGATAATAAATCATTTTTGGTTGATCATCTTTTACTAGCTCGTCTGTTTTATTTTTTGTCAATACAAATTGTTTTGCGTCTACATAAGGTTGTAATGCGTGCAGCTTTATGATCTGTGTTGGATGAAGAATCTGGATTTCAGTACTGATGTTGCCAAAGAATTTCAATACATTTGCAGAGATTTGCGGAGTTAACTGGATGTCATAATGTTTTGGTATTATAAAACTCAGTAAATGATGATCAATCAAAATCTTCCAATCAAGTGCCGTACTTTCATTAAAATTAGCTGTCGCGCCGATGAATAGGCAGCTACTTAATAATAGTATTAGGAATGCCATGTCAGATTTCAAATATCTACAAGAATATATTCTTTATTAAGAAAAGGATAAATAATAAATAAAATGCAAGAGAGCAAAAAACTATTTTTGTCATGACTTTTATATGAAAGAAAGAAACGGGTAAAAAAATTACAATATTTTTTATTAATTTTTTACTAATTCCGCATAAAAAAAAGAATGAACTTTTTTGATAGTTCTTGAGAAAAGTAAATTTGAATTAAAAAATAGTGTTTATTTGAATAGACAGAATCACAGAGTGAATCTTAGCAAAAATAGAACACTTAAATATTCTTTTCGGAAATAAAACATGTAGAGAATATAATTTAAATAATTTGAAAAACCATGTATTTCTATGTCTTGTATATGTAATTGGCATCTAGACAAGTTTAATTGAAATGTATTACATATTTTTTTTTTTAAGGCTTCGTAAGAATTTAGAAGGTTTTCTATCTTCTCAAGATCTGTTTAGTTGTTATCTTCTCAAAAGTTCTATTTAGATGTCTTTTCTTAAGATGTATTTATACTAAATAGAATAAACAACGAACGAAACGCGAAATTAAATTTATTTAAGTCTTCTTTGATATATTGTCTTATGTACATATATGAGCAAATTTAACTGATCGCGAATCGAACTAACACTAACTAATCTTCTATTATGACTATTATTATATACATGCGCATACAACAACGAAAATTGGCATTCGTTTATTCAGTATTATAGGTATCTACATATTATAGAATAAGATATAGACGACATATCAAACATTTTTAATACATATTATATAATATTTAATGTAAAGTAAATGTGATATAACTCTAAACATAAACTTCTTTTTTAGATTACGTTTCTTTCGAATTTAAGATAAATATTTTAAGATGGATAATTCAACATGATATTATGACATGTTTGCAATCTTGTATATTAAAGTCGTCTATTAGTAATCTCGACTTCGACAAAATAGTTTTGAAAAAATATAATTGTGCTTTAGAATTATTTAAATTATATTCTATATATTTCTTCTACCTTGAAACAGAGATATATATAAATGTTCTGATTCAATGTGACTCACTCTGTATAGTTAATTGTGTATCGACTAAGATGTATATTTTTGTAAAAATTATCTAATTTTTCATATTATCGCTACAAGCTATTTTAATGTTAGAAATATATTTAATCGTGATCTTACCTCTTCGAAGGCTTGTCGAGAACTAAGTCGACAAGTGTAGTAAATACGTAAATAATGTCTCTCTAGGTCGTACGTAGGTAAGTCGTACATAGGTCGTACACAGATACGGATAGGTATTTATTCGATTTACGGAATATTTTTTGTAAAATCAGTTCAAAACTTAATTCTTTCTCTCTTTCTTTTTATGTGTTTGTATGTGACACATATAAGGTGTCCAGAATTAATAAATTTTCTTTTCCCATTACATCAAAAGTGCAAGCGCTTTAATTTTAAAGATTTTTTAAGATAAAAGTCACCTTTTGTTTAATTTAAAATATGATTTTTTCTGAGTGGTCAAATGTGGATTTCTTAAAACTGATTTTGCAGTTTTGCGGCTTTGATATAGCACCGATAATATATTCAGATTTCTCTGATAAATTTGAAGTCGATTCTTTTTTAATGAAAATATCGAAGCACTGTTAACTTCTAAAATATAAATAATCAAATATGAAAGGCTTTTCGCGAACTAATTGTAAGCTTTAGAGAAACAGATAGACAACAAAATCATATTTTTTAAATAATTGCACAAGTGAGATTTAATAGTATTTTAATTTAAAGTTTACTTACGCAAAAGGTATGATATTTGAAATTGAAAAATTGTGATAAATGATGATCTCTCTCGATATTCTCATTTAGCCGTGTCAGGATTGCTTAATTTAATAATCGTGAAATTTTATTTAGAGTTGCGGATTTTTAACAATATGTAATTGTTGGAGTTACATACGTGATTCCGTATAGGATAGACAATATCACTTTTGAAAGCGTATTAATTAAAAATTTACTTCGCGATTACATATATTACATTTTATAGATATAATTCATATTAACATAAACATATATTTACACACATAACACAATACGATAAGAAATATTTACAAAACATATTTCGGCAATGGAAATGTAAAGGGTATCATTGTCGAATCGTTGACATTTACTTCATCCCGTTCATAATCTAACTCAATTGTCTTTTCTTTCCACAAATCTTCATGTATGGAAGACATTGCGCCCAACCAATCCTGAGTAAATGATACAATAAAATTTATCGAAAAATCGTGTTAAATTACAATAAAAATTATGTCGTACCTGTTGACAATGATTCGCCCATGTATAAATCATTCTGTTATCTACCTTCATAGATAATTTCTTCGTTTGTCGTAGCATATTTATCGCAGCACTTTTTCGCAATTGGACCATATAATAGTAGGCTTTCATCAACATATATCTGCGAATATTTCGGCAGCACAATTATTCCAATAAAAAAAGATTTAAAATATTGTAATGTTCTAAGAACATAATTTCAAATATTGTACTTTAAAAAAATTATTTGAAAGAAATAAAATTTTATTTTCTCAGTAGATACAAAGTAGATAAGACTAACTAATAATTTTTTTTCAATACCTGGGAATTGCGATTTTTACAATCTTTATCATATTCTCGATATGTCTAAGTTTATTTTTAATTTCTGCCATTGTGCTTAGCGCGTTGATGTTTCTGTTAGTAACTTCCCGCACTGCAAGTTTGTGACCTTATCTTGATTAGAACGAAATACGAATGTTGAGTATTCCCAAATTTTTTTTTATTACCGTACAAAAGTAGCAGTCCCTCGAGTTTCTTTAACGCGGTAATCGTCGCCGCCACCTTATGTTCATCCACCACGCTCTCGGCTGTTATGTTCCAGCTGTCCCAAACTTTCGCAGCTTCCCACTGCTGCGTTCTGATACACCTTTTATAACACAGATCGGAACGCATCTCAAGAGCTTTGATTTTAATAAACATGATAAAATAATAATTTATTTGTTGATTAATACATCAATTATAATTCACAAAATAAAGATTTTCGTATTTACCACAGCCACATGGAGGTGAAATATCGTCTCTCCGCTTCGGGATCGTGCAGGCTGATTATGGACTCCCCTTCCGTGAGATAATATTGTTCGCAATTTCGCAATGAGAGGATCGTGATGCCAGTGTCGAGTTGTACGTCGGCGCAAATAGCGTAGTACCACGTGCGGCCCGATTTCTCCAAGTCGTTTTGCGACGCGAATTCTATATTAAATTTTTGGATAACGCTTCTATATGCAATTAACTTTGTACATTTACCTAATCTGTTATATAATTTATCGTATTCGATAGAGATTCCATCTGTTCATCTTTAACAATTTTTTTGTGATGATTTGACGCTCACCCAGTTCTCTCAGCAAAACTACGACTTCCGAATGACGACGCGAAATCATGAGCAAGTGCGCTAATCTCGGTAGTACGAGAGATTTGAGAAACACGGAATCCATGGTTTGTGCCATCCTCGTCACGATAAAGCCGATTCTGATTGCTTTGCTAATCTCTCCTCTCAACCATCGCGAGAAAAATATTCCCGCGTAAAGTTCGGCGATGCCCTTGAGCTCTTGGAACTCGAGAAAGTCCCCTTTTCTCGTACATATGTTGAGAGCCTGTTTTTCCAAATTAGAAATAATTGACCTGCTCAAAAATATTAAAATAATTTACTATTGTTTCTATAGGAAAAAAATTATCAGATTTAATAACGCTTTCAAATGTGGATCGCGTAATGATTTTCTGATATCTGCGGCGATTATCAGTCCGCTAATTTTATGAAATTAGCGGACTGAATATAGACTTGCTCTCTAATTATTTTATCTGCCACGGCACCTTTTTTGATAGACATGCGCGGTAAGCATCATGTTCGTGAACGAAGTGCAGAGCGTGAGGAAATTTTTCGACGAATCTAACGCAGCGTTCAAGCTCCATATGGCTGCTAATCGTGCATGTTTCTTCATTCCCCTTGTTCCCTGCAAATATTCATTGCTGAGTAATTTTATCGAATCCCATAAAATTTGACGTTGTAAAGAAGGTTTTAATACTATGAGTAAGAGCGATAAATGTGAAGCGATTATTTAATAATTTGATTTTTTACAAAAAATACAATAATAAATTACAAGCAACGATCTTTACTCTAAAAACTTCAAACTTTTGTGCTAAGCAAGTAGCCAATTGCTCGATATAATTCATGGTGAGTTCATCCGCGGTGTCGATTTTCCAAGGCTTGGGACAAATCAGTTTCCATCTTAACAACTTGAGTTGTATCGTCGACTTCAAGTTAATTGAGAATTTGTGTCGCGGAAAATGATAACCCAGACTGTTCATTGCCTCGTTTAATTTTTTCCTCGCTTCGGAAAGTAGACCACTTTCCAAATGGCATCTACCTTGAAGCGTTCGGATTTTTGCGGTGAGATAAGACAGGAATAGCGATTCTTCTTCGTTGGCTTCGATCATCTGTCATTAAATGTTATCAGTAGAACTTATTTTTTTTATTTTTATTGTTTTTATTCTAGGATATTTTCATTCCGTCTTACTTGCTGAAGTACAACTTCAGCATCATTCAAAAGTCTGCGAGCTTGAGGTACGTTGTTATCTGCCAAACAAACCTCCACGAACTCCAGAATTGCCATCAAGGTCATGTCTGGCTTTCCTAACGAGAACAAAGCAGTTAAATTTGTATGATTTATAAAAAGTAAATAAAAAAATATATAATTAATTGTATAATTAACAAAATAAGAAAATATTTTTCTCCCTTTCTCTCTCTCTTTTTGTCACATTGACTCACCGATTCCTTGACAATGATCCAACATTTGCGCGTAGACGGTTACTAATATAAGATGGCATTGACAGTTGGCGAAATCAACGTTAGAGAAAGTTTTGATTGGCTTCCTGACTTTTCGGAAAATATTGAGACAAATCGGTGTTTTTTCTTGTCGAATATCTTGCAGACAATATATTTATTTACATTATTGGAAGACAGATTTATATATTAGTTGATACACAGTTGATATATCATTATCGCAACATGATATTAATAATTTTTGTTAATTTTAAAATTTTTGCATTATGTGTGAGCCAGATTCAATCTAGATCCAGCTGGTTTAGACTGATTCTATATATATAATACATAGTATATAGTACCATTGTCTGCCTCTTTTTTGAGAGTGTAAGTTGCTTCTTCAAGTTGATACATTTCGGGAAGCTCAATGGTTGGTCTCCTCCTTTTAATATCTTGAGCGGTTACTTTGCCTAATAATCTTGCAAATTGTAACTCGCCACATGCCATACATCGTCTGGTATGTCGTTGAAGATATTTTAATGCTTTGCCGTGTAATTCTATCTTTTGATTTTCCGTGAGTGATCTTCGTATATAAAAGAGTAGAATTTTATTAATATTTAAAATATTAGATTCAATAGAATTTGAGAACAGCGATTTAAGATATCTCAATATTGCACCATTATTATAATTGATTAGGATTATATGGCAATAATAAAATTATCAATACCTGTAAGTGGTTTCGCGAAACATTGACATTTTGAAACGCATCAAACCGCAAGATGCGTATCGCGGCAAGTCAGCTAGTTCATCTGGATAAATTTTATTTTTATTATTCAAAGGAATTTAATGAGACACACGATCTCTTTATGCAAACTTTTGTTTAATATATACCTGGTATTATGAGACCTATACATTCGCACGCAGTTTCTGCCTCGGCGTTAATTCTTTTTACATTTCTGTAAAATACCAGCGGTCTACCACTCGTAGTGAAATCACCCCGCGCGCATCCAAAAATTCGAATTTCGAAGAGTTTCTGAATGGCTGCGATAAAAGTAAATATTACATTGAGCAGTTCTTTTTGTTTTCCTTTTAAAAGCATACACACATAATTAAATTGCGTAATTATTAATATAAAAGATGACACGATATTTTCTAAATACATCACTTCAATTTTTTTAGAAAATCGTTATGTAATATTTGCATTTTCTTGATCTGTTTACCAAGTCCAATTTCTCTCACAGATTTATCTTCCATTAGATACCGTAGCATGTCACTATTAATAATTTCTCCCAACACTGACGCGCATTTTAGTAGTAATTGATCCAATGGTGTTAATGAGTCGAAGAGCTTCAAGATCATTACTGGCATCACATAACATACAATTGTATTATAATCAAATTTAATTGCTTTAGATGGAAGAATAAAGAATCTTACACAATGTGTCTCCAAAATAGCAAAACAAAAAATATATATATATATATATAATAAAACATTAAATATGTTCTGTTTAAATAAGAAAAAAATGTTATATTATGAAAATGTATAAATGTATAAATATTCTTTAAAATTGTAGATCCCATGCGTGAACTAATAAATGATCATTAATTTTTTACCATCCATTGTTATCTCAGCATTTGCCTCCTCTGGTACAAAACCTTTCGCAAACTTGCAAACGGCAATCTTTTCTTCATCATCAATTGTTTCTGATTTATGGACGGCGCTTTGCAGATTTAGCGAAGATATTGGACCATTCTGAAATAGACATATCACTTGTTAACTACTTATTAATTACTTGTTATAAAATTATTATAAAAAAAGGAGAACATCTCTCTTTCTCTCTTACTCGATAACTTGTCTGATACATCTTCCATTTGTCTGAACGATTTTCTCCGTTTTTATCGTTTTTTTTCACAATGTCCTCTGAGACAAATCTAAACAATTACTAATTGTCGTGCATTTGTAATAATTTTACTAATTACTTTAATATATTAATATTATATTTGTAATTACTATCAAGAAAAAATGTTTGTTAAAGTATCATCTACAATAAAAGGATATTTGTAAAAAATACCATATTAGTCCGTATTCCATATTATTGAATTTTACAATTTTGCTTTTATATGTGATTTTACTTTATATTGCACTAGAACATTTTAATTTTATATTAAAAAAACGTATTCTCGGATAAATTAGAATCCAAAATTAAAGTTAGACCTTTTAAGCGTAATGATGGGAGGGAGCACATAACCCATTTCTTCGGCTATCGTTTTGGGGATATACACTATCAAAAGGCTGCCAGATTGCGTAAGGCTTACCAGATAACTTTCTATCCATCCTGGATTACCAAAACTGTTTTCTTGGATCATTCTAGAGAAATACGATGACATATACATATGTATATAGATGCACAAATTATAAATGCAGGTAAAGATCCATATGTCTTTCACTTTTTTGATAAATATTATTTGCATATTTAAAATGACTAACTTTTCGAGTTCAGGAGGAATTCCGTGTACATGAAGGATCTGACACGCGAGTGCTGCGTGATACCACCTGTCTATGTGACTCAATTCGATGATCTGTTAATAGTAAAAGACAATTTACATATTTATACATACATATATACGTCTCTTTACAGGATTGTAAATGTAAAGAAAAAAAAAATATATTTTTTGTTAAAAAACAAATTTAAATGTAATTGTTTTTTCTTATTATGTGATCCGTTTTTCTATCTAAATATAAATCAAACTTTCCACAATATACAAATTTAGAGAGAAAAAAATGATATCCACATAAACACAATTAAGAAAATACTTATAATATTTCTAGGTATAATATTTGTCGACTTTTTAATTGATATGCATACTCGTGCTCTTTCCAAAATAGCGGGATGCACTTCGTATTCACCACTGAGCTTGTGCCCGATACTGAGAATAAAAAAGATCATGTTCCTCTTGGTCATCGTACGGAACAATAGCATGGATTCATTGTCCGCGTATTGGGCATCATCGATGATCACCACCCATAGCTCCCTGAAGCAGCGTTTCAGCAGCTTGAGCAAAAACTTGCTCAGCACCTTGCGCTTCTGCTCCACTGATAGCGCCTTGTAACGCTCGCTCATCGCGAAGTGAACGTTGAACAGCTGATTGAGGGAGCAGAGAAAGTCGGGTTCGCGTACCTGACCTAGTTGTGATATCAATCTATCCTCGCGTTCTCTCGAGCTGGCGGCGACGTGAAAATTCAGCGGTTTGGAGAAGATCATGTGGATCAAATTGTAAGAAGCCTGTGCTAAGAGAGAGACCATTGGTTTTCATCTAGTTCAGCATCGGTCTTCAAAGTTTGTTTGGAAGAATTAATGACAATTAAATATTACATAAATAAATATTTATACTAGCGATTTTTTAAATTAGAATATAAGAGAGGGATATTTTTATGTATTTTATGTGTTTCTGAAATCATAAATTATAAATCAAATAAAAGTAGAAAAATCTTGTCAACCTTAGCGTCGCTCATCACCAAGGAAATATAATTGTATGGTACACCTGTGGGAATATTCTGTGCGATTTCATCCAACAATCTTGTCTTGCCGATTCTCGGCTCGCCTCTAATAAGAATAAATGAAAAATTTTTAGCACTATTGGAAATTAATATTTATAAGAATTAAAAATGTTTGAAAAGATCAGATTAAGACTCACTTTATAACTAGCGTGTTGTATTCGGGCTTTAAATGCTGCGTTGTTTTGTCCCTCGTAGAATATTCTAACAGATTCGTCAGTATCTGTTGGAAAATCTTGATCTCTGCTTCTCGGCCGAGCAAAGGATAATTGCTCCATGTTATTTCAGGCGCAGTAAATCTGCAACGATACGTCAACTTGTCGCATTAATGAGAAACAACGTTTTACAAAGATAAATAATAATTACTAGAAAATTACTTCGTCTGTTCCTGAAACTCGTATACAGGACCGATGTTCGTGATTCCTTTCAGATGTCTCGGCTCTTGCAGTATAAAATGTCTCGCTTCGAGACGAGAGTGCAGAAAACTCTCACGATCGCACACCACCTAAAAAAATAAAAATTATGTTAGCATAAAAAAGATAAATCAAGTATTCTTAACACTTTTAATCACAATGCTAAAACTTACTCTGCTAAAAAATAATATGTACCGATAGCTTATCTATCTTTCTAGTTTTCAATTTAACTTTTAATTATAACTATAAATATTTATCTATTTAGTATAATATAATTAAAATGCATGCACGATTAGGAATAATTATCTCGTTATGTTTCTATAATCCAGTTACTTTGTTATTGTACGCGACCATCAAACGCGCCGCCTTGTTCACCGACATTCCGATCACGGTATATTCCCTCCGTAAAACGTGACCGATCACACCGCAATAAGTCATCCCAGTAGTAACGGCAATCGTCACGGATTTTACATTCTTCATCGTTAAAAGATCCTGCCGCAGTCTGCTGGCGCATCTCAATCCGATCTGCGATTCCAACTCGTGTTTGTCGCCTCGCAGCCCGAATATACAGAGGAATATCAAGTCCTTGTCGAAGAGGGACGTCTTGTTTACGCATCCGTTCATTTCGCTGACTACCCTTAATGAAAAATATTGCTAATTATGCGCGCCGTTAAAACTACGAATAATTTCTCTTTAAATTAATTTTTATTCAACAAATTGTTATAATGAGTGAAATTAATTTATGTATAACGAATAAAATTATTCACAACTTGTCGCATTTATATGTAAACAAAACTGTGTATAAATAGCTGCTTCTAATAAATATATATATATATATATATATATATATATATATATATATATATATATATATATACATGTATATATACCCGCAAACTAATATATAAGCCTTATTAACGAGCGAGACCAATCTTCCCTTAAGCACATCCGTGATGACATTGATGAAGAGTATGACTACTTGTCTCATCTCTGTAAGATGCTCCAACGGCTCGTCCAATTCCACGGATCGTATTACTGGTCTGGGTATGTAGCTTCTTAACGAATCCTTTAATTGCGCTTTAGCTACCTTGATGACCTTGGGCCTCACTGTAAAATTCGTAATTGCCGGACGTGATCTTCATAATTCAAAATGATGTAAAAAAAAAGAGTAACGCGACGCGGATGATGAACAACTTATTGTTTCCATGAAAATAATAAAGTATAATAGATAAATTAGAAGAGTACTATATATTCTTTCGAGAGTTATATATTCTTGGTATCCATTGACTCGTATAAATTTAAAGATAGAGACAAAGATAAATAAATAATTTTTATTTATTTGCACGACATACGAAAAATTCAAAGTTTTAAATTTTCTATAAACTCACGACTATAATCGACTTGCTCAAAATTATGTTCTCTCCAACTATTCTCTAGCCGTTCCGTTAAGGTTATACTACTCACATCGGGATCGAATGATGCTAAATTGAAGAAGTCTCTGCGACGTAAATGTTCGGTATCTCTGTCATCTAGTGATTTAAATTATGCGCGTTATCACTTGAAAGATTTAATACTTTTATTTCACGTTTAAAATATAAAATTACGTGCCGTCTTCAATGCCGTTGTGCATAACATGAGTCCTAGACTGATACCACATTGCCGAGCAGGCTATGATTAGGGTATGTAAGCCATCCGGTAACTTTTCATGGATATATTCATTAGGATTTGCCCATTGCCAGCAACTGGGTGCCACGAGAATATCGCCTCCCCTAAATAGAAGTTCTAATATTAATTTGGCATTCTTTTCTTATTATTGTTTCCATGAAAATAATATAAAGTGTAATAGATAAATTAGAAGAGTGCTACATTCTTGGTATATCCGTCGACTTGTATAAATTTATAGATAAAGATAAAAATAAATAAATAATGTTTATTTATTTTCACGATGTATGTGAAAAATTCAAAGTTTGTAATATTACCGACATAGTCCTTCGGCGTGTTTTAAATCCCAGACAGGTTTCCCAGTGATAACATAATACGACATCGTTTCTGGATCACCGATAGATGTGAAGTACGTTTTTCCAGAAGCAATGGCAAGTTTTACTATCGAAAATAATAATGGACTTAACTTTTGGAAATTTTCGGCTTCGCTATATATGTCTATCTATAATCTATTATTAGTTGTTCTTATATAACAAAATACAAGTTCTTCAATTATACGTTATTTTAATATATAATTTAATTCATAATTTTTATTATAAAGTCGAGTTTCTAAAACGCTAAAATTCGACACTTTTGCCGAACTTTTAGCGCGTTTGAACCTTTGAGCGTTACACCGACGTCGGTGTCGTAAGTTCCGAAATGTTTCTGTATGACACACGCGGTTTGCATCGCCTCTGTCGCGATATCGCGCATAAACATCCCCTCTTGAAGCTTCCACATTACTATGAACGCGTCGCCGGAAAATTTCACCACGTCGCCGTTATGCGAAAGAATTTCCTGCACCATCGCACCGATGTAGCTGTTCAAGGTTTCCGATAATTTGGATGGACCGCCGACACCGGTTTTCGTATATTTTTCCGTGAGATCCGTAAAGCCTGCACGCGTAGAATTAAAATTACGCGTGATAATGTTATGACAATGATATTAATATTGCACACAATTAATATATAAAAATTGAACAAATGGCTGGATGATTTCCAACCTGAAACGTCACCGAGCAACAACGTCGTATAATATTCTCTGGTTTCGTAATTGTCATAATGATCGAGGACCTCGTCCGGACACATAGACGCGAATATTTTAGTATGTTCCTCCAATCGAATACGCGAGGCTCGCTCTGCATTAGATTGTCAATTAAGCACATCTCAATTTTTATTATAAATTTTAAATTAAATTATATCTTGTTATTGACGTAATGATATATATTCATATTCAATACTCCTATTATGCTAATCTATATTTAGCGCGATCTTTATAATGTAATATCGAAACCGGTAATCAAGGTTATAAAACTGATAAATGTTTCTTTGTAAAATGTAAATTAGGTTACATCTTAACTCAGACGTAATTTAATGTTTTTCTTTTTTTTTACATATTAATCAACTTACCTTCTATTACTAAAGAATTCATGTTTCTCTTATATATCCGTCATTCCTTTTTCTCTATTATATAATATAATTTAAAATCCTTAAATTATTAAATTAATTAATTATAAACGCTATTAATTCCTTTCTATATATTTGCAATTAAAATAAAAGAAACTCTGTTTAGATGTAAGTTTGGAAGAAAACTTCAGATATTATAGTATATAATTTCATTGTTTATATAAATTTTACGAATTATATATGTATATAATATTGCATATTATTGTACATAGTATATAATACATGGTACAAAACTTAACTAGATTTGTTCAGGAATAAAAACACTGAGGAATATTAATAAAGTAAAAATTAGTCTTTCCTCTGTGAGATATTTATTTAATTCAGTATCGGATTGCTCAGAGGCTTGCAGAAGGGAACGATCAGCGTCAACAATAAATACACTCGTCGGACAATAGACAATATGTGTTTATTTAATAGTCTCGCTATATATAGATACTTATACGACTTGTCCGCTCTAACAGATCGCTGCCTACAACGTGACGGCCGAATTTTATTGTGCCTGGCCCTACTAGTCCTTATTGTGCTTGAATCTATGATGGGTCGACGTCATCTCATTTGGTTTACTCGCATGGTTACTAGTAATCCTTCCTTTTTTTTGCCTCAAACCATCGATCGTCAACTAAGAGCGAGAGTGGATTATACTCGCTATTGTAAGACATCGCGTTACACGAAATCGGCTCGTGCTGTCACGATGATCCGTTGCTACGTGGTCGTTGACGAATTGCCACATTAATTCATCAAAATTTACCAAACACAAAGTATCTTTATATTTTTAATCATCTACATTTGTGCATTGTAAAAATAAAATTAATATTCCCTATAATTTGTAAAATATATAGACAATTCCACGTCAAATCGGACAAAAAAATGACCTCGTATTTTTTAAATCGATCGAAACTTTTTTCACATAAAATATACATAAAATAAGGAGATACGTATTTTTTTTATTTGTTCGAACTATTATTTTGCAGAAGTTATGAACAACAAAATTTTCGTGAAAAATGAAGAAATTGTTAATTTTAAAAATTAATATCTTTGGTTATATTTGTCGTAGAGATATTTTCGAAAATACATTTTAAAGCTAAGGAGACAATCTTTTTTATAAAAATAGTTTAAGTTACAAGAAATTGTTAATTCCAATTGTTATAAATAATCGAAATGTTTAATAAATTTTTTCATCAAAAAGTACACTTTTTAAAATTTTTGAAATAATATTATTTCATTCTCCACATCATTCTGAAAGTGTACATATTTTTTATTTTATGGAAAATCGATAGATTCTACTTTTTATATATTTTTAATCAATGAGACGTCGTGTGCCGTACTCGATCAAGTAGTGTAGCGTGTCACTGACGCGACCAAGTTGGTCAAGCCAGTGACACGCTATAATACTTGATCGAGCACGGCGCGACGTCTCATTTATTAAAAATATATAAAAAGTAGAATCTATCGATTCTCCATAAAATAAAAAATATGTACACTTTCAGAATGATGTGGAGAATGAAATAATATTATTTCAAAAATTTTAGAAAGTGTACTTTTTGATGAAAAAATTTCATTTTTTACGAAAATTTTGTTGTTTATAACTTCTGCAAAAAAATATTTTGGACAAATAAAAAAATACATATCTCCTTATTTTATGTATATTTTACGTGAAAAAAGTTTCGTGCGATTTAAAAAATACGAGGTCAAAAAAGGTCGAGTTTTGTCCGATTTGCCATGGAATTTCCCATATACATTTTTTTCTAATTTATATATGTAAATTTAAATTTATTTAAAAATAAAACATTTAATATGTATATCAAAATGCAAATTTCAAAATCTACATTTAAAATATTTATACCTTAAATATACCAAATATACCAAAAATTATATTAAACTTTTTCAAAACGTGAGATAATTTGACAAACAAAATAAACGAGCTGTAAAAATGATAAGAGAGCATCTCATTGGATACTTACTTGCACTATAAGGTATAATTATTAGTATCCTGCGAATTTATATTAAGAACGACAGACGAGGCAATTACATAAAACTATCGATTATCAAAAGAAGACAACTGTATATAATAACAACATCGATAAATCTTCTACACAACACGATGCAATAACAAAACGATTCTCTATAGCGCGCAATAAATTATTATTATTAACAGATATTATATGTATATATTGTATATGTACGTATATAATATTTATTTATATCTATACAAGAAAATATGCGATTCAACGATTTATCGTAATCGCCACGTCCATCGGAGTATCTATCCCGAGGAGGATGTTCGCAGGAGATGCATTTTTTAAAGCAAAATTTTTGCTTCTTCCGGCGATCGTTTCGCCATCGTAGAAACGGATCGCCGCACCAAATTCCGTCTTGAATTTCATTTCAGGACTTCTTTCATTCATGGACCGTGAAGAAGAACGCAAAAGTGCGAAGCGCAACGTGCCTGCGCGCGTATTGACGTATACATTAATTATGATATTTATTAATTATGTCTTAGCTGTGTCACACGTGTTATTTAATATATACGTCGATCCGCGCAAACAGGTGCACGCGAATATCGCGAGCTCGAGCGAATTCGTTCGCGATATCTGCCGCCGGAAATTTACACAGTCGTCCTTCGACGTACTTACAATTAGTCTTTCCAGCCGAATGTGATGCATTTTGTATTCTATAAAATTATACCTGCAAAGCTAAATTGGTACGTGTTAAAAAAAGATCCGTCCTTTCTTCGTTACGTATTACTTAAACTCTATATTACTTCTTCTGTACTTACATTATTTATTAAAATTGTAATTTATTTCGAGAAATTGTATAATAAATGTGTTGCATTACATCAAGAGGAATTTAACGCGAGGACGACGATGTAAATCCAGGATTTCGAAGCGGTGTAACTAAAAAATTTCAGAGAACGCGCACACAAGTATTTCGCTTCATATATCTTCTTCTTTTTTTTTTGTTCTTTTTGCTTTTTACGACAAACGTGACTCGTTATATAATGGCACACAGCATGGCAGTTGCAACAATGTACTTTAATAAACTGTTACTTTAATTAGCTTATTTCTTAACTTACTTCGATAAATCTTATTTTTAGCTTCGTCGCACTCTTTATCATAATCCCTTTTTCTCTCTTTCTCGTTTATAATCATCAACTCTCCTGCCCGTGGCCGGAAATCACCGAATCGCGAGAAAAAAATCATAAAAAATGAACGCGAGAGCAATTTTCTTGGAGCGATTTTCGGCGATTTTCGGCGGATTAAGCGCAACACTCGTTCCAGATATACGCGACGCTTAATTAATTAGCGTCGCAAGGACTAGGCAAAACAGGATCCCTCTTACTCGTATTCTTGCTCTCTTTTTCTCCCACTTTCTCTCCCTCTCTCTCACTCTCTGCTCAACGCGCACTTGTTACACACTTTTGCGACTTATACTTCCGCGTTATGTCGCACATTATTATCATCCGCTTAGATATATACACGCGATCGAAAGTTGTATTGCGTCGACTTTTCTTCGAGATTATTAACGATAAAACGTTATACGATAATTTAATCGAAGCGTTCTCCCTCGCGCGTTTCTTCTTCGTTAAATTTCTTATCAATTGTTTACTTAGCGATTAAACACGTAGAAATTGGAGAATAGAAAAGGAGTGGCTTGGAACCATGTCGTACCGGTGTCGAGCCTTATCGGATGCGTTGGATGCTGATGCATTACTCTCAGTGAGGAAATTCTATTTTCAATGCAAACGATGCAGCATAATGGAGGTAAAAGTGATAATAAAGATAAAAAGCTTCGACAATATACTTAATTAAATTAGTTATACTTAATTAAAAAAAAAATTAAACATTTTGATAACTGTCTTTTGATTTGTCGCGCGCGGAATTTCGATTTCTGTTAAATCATGCTGTGTTCAGAGCCTTAATTTTGTTTCATCTCGAGGCAGCATCCAATAAGGATTGCGATAACGCCGGTACGGTTTTCTTTACAATATTCACATAAAAATCGTACTTTTTTTTTTGGTATTTTCTTATCGTGGACACTTAACAACTCACGAGTCAAAAAATAATATCAAGACCGCTTTTCTTTCACTCGACCTCTCACTCTCGTCTCACTCTGCAGTCTCGCTTTAGGATCACCTTGAGTGCCGTATAAACGGTGAGGCTCGAGGGGAGGAGGATCTCGATAATAGCCGATGGATGATTCACACAGCGAAAGATCTACGCGTGATTTACGCGGTTAAGTATCTTCTCGAGTGATAGTTTTGGAAAAACGATTTTAGGCGTGAGAGAGCATCTAGAGAAAGTAAATATTAATTATTTAACGTAATGTTGCTCCGAACAAATCACATTTTATTTACAGAATATAATTCGTTGACGGAAATGACAGCGCGATGTCTCTAGATTGTGGACGAGAGAATCAAGCGACGACGATTGTTGCTAAGTAAAATTGGGCCTAAAGTTTAACGAGTGCTTATTACGCTACCGCTTATTACGCTTCTAATGATTTTAGGCGCGATCTGTTGCGAATTTCAATCGCATCCTCCCTCTCGTTCGTTCTCTCACCCTTTGCTCTTTTCATCCTTTGGATGCGGACGACAAAGGTTCTACGACATCGATTGTATCGAAAGAAACTCGTGGAGTGTGTGTGACCGGATAATACATTGCTATTATATTATATTACGTTAGTATAGAATCTAATAAGTCAACAAGAAATTCGATCTGATACTTTGTCTGTGTCTGTCATTCATCCGTTCGTGCATATATCCACGCATTCATCGCGGTTTTGCGCGAAACGTAAATTGCAAAATTCAAATTATTACCAAATTACGTATATTATAAAGAATTAATGGCTTAAATTCACAAGATCAATCGAAATTAAATAAAATTTGAAAATTTGAAAAATACCCGATATACATTATCATAAAAGTGAGATAAATATTATTTTAAATTATTGCAATTTGTCAAGAATAAAAAATTCCACCTTTTAAAAAAGTAAAATGTCCTTAGACTTTTTTTAAAAAATTGAGATTTATCAGGTGCACGTAACACATTCATGCAGTAAACATTCGTTCCGTGTTAACAATTGTGTCAATTAACGATAATATTAATTTTTCTGCTTAGCTATATATGATGTAACACGATGATATAGGCTTGATATGACGGTGGCACACATTAACTAATTGTTTCTTTTTATTTCTCTCCCATCTTCCTTCCTCTCCACCTCACCTTCGATCTCTTGATTCGTTTGTTGCGAAAAAGATATTTAACAATCGTATTACGTTCTCCATTTTAGGTCAGCAATAACCGCAATTGAATTCGAAAATTACAAAATGTAAACAGTTGGAAGTAGCAAAAATTAAATAACGACAGCGCTATCTTTTTTGCAAAAATTAACTCTTCGACAGTGTCTCGCATGTCTCTAATAAAATTTTACTATTTTGTGTCTAACATCTTTATAAAAATATAAAAAATTCCAGATAAATAATATTTAGGTGGTCCAAGCAATTATTAATATGTCAATTATTAGATTGTCTGTATATTTGATTCTCTTGTAGAATATTCACAAATTTAACATAAATATATTTCTTTTACGAGATTCTTACTTTACTTTCCTCATTGCTCTAATGATATTGAGATTATTTCATCTGTACGTGTATCTAATTGAGATTAGAGGTCAGAAGTAAGAGAGGAAGTTGTTTCATTCGCGGCGACGTATGCCATATCGCTCGGGCATAAATTGCAGCCAAGTATCGCGATGAGTATATAATTACTTTTCTAGAAAATATAATTAAATTAAATTTTAAAAAAATTAAGCATTAAATTTTACGAATTGAATATCATTGTTAATAAAAAGAAATAATAAATTGATACATATTTTTATAGTTATTGATTCAAAAAATATTGATAAAATAAGAGAGTAATAATACATTTTTATCCGATTTTTTTTTTGATACATTTTACAGCTCGCGATACTTCGCTCCAATAAATATCCACGCCGCGCACAATACGCACTTTGATTCCAGCTTATAATTGTCCTAACGTTTAAATATATTAGAGTCGAGTTAATAAGTCTTTTTTTTTTTTGGATCTAGTGGTTCTCGTAGACATTTCGTCGAGATGCGAAGAGGCGTCGGAGTTAAACGAATGAACGGGAAATGGGTAAACTAGCAACGAGAGAAGTGCTATCGTATACCCGCGGAATTCACACAAGAGGTATCCTCAAGTATTAACGATAAAATTTTACACTTTCAACATTTCTCAATTAACTCACCGCAATGGCAGACGCGACGATACTAGCGATCGGCGAGCGAGATCGAACGATCGTGGAACGTGTCATCCGGCAGAATTTCTCTCCGTTCATCAGTCGTCTCTACTTTGCGATACGTTATCGCGTTAGAGTTTCCACAAAAAGGAGCAACTATGTATATTTATTCGATACTCGAAAATGTTGCAACGCACTTGCCGTGGCACCTCGCGGACATTGCATCATTTCAGATCGCTCGCCAGCTTGTCTCTAAACATTTCCAGTCCTTTAAAATACCTCGTTTGTATCAAGTTTCGACGGTAATCAATCGATTACTCGCATAAGGAGAAAAAAGAATACGTAATAAAATATCGCAACGTGCATGTTCAATTATGTCGTCAAATTTATGAGTGATCGATACCACGTCACTCCTTAAATGCACTTTGTCGCAGATGTACACAGTCTATGATGACATATCTTGTTGTAACTTAATGTAATAGGAGCATCTTTTATCATTAGATAATTTACATTTTTATCATCGCAAATTTCTGTTAACACCTTTTTTGACGGATTGCCTACTTATTCATTTAAGAGATTTAGAACATCAATCCTTATCTGCGATATCTTATTACGGTCTGTTGTTCTCGTACGATACACATATGCATCAGTAATTGTACACTCTCTGAAACAGTCTCAAGTACATGCAAATTTCAGTTCAGTCAGATATGCATGTACACGAGATTTATCTATGCTACAGCGGTGTATTCTGGGAGCGGATATAGATCTTTGAATGAAGGTTCAAGAGGAATTGTTTTCGACGACCGGGACAATCGCACAGGTGAAAGAAGAAACGTCAATATTATTTACAACAGACTTTTTAGTGCCTCGGCCACGTTCTCTTGGCTCCTCGTGATCATTTGCAGAACGCATTTCGATCCTGCAGATCGCAGTAATATTTACAGCGGTGTATCTTTCCGTGTATTTTCACTTTTTGCGATTAGCGTATCGGTTGCAATAATTTATAATACATTCTAGATAATGTATTCAAAAATATATCTAAGAAAAACGTTTGATCTTTTAAATAATTATTAATTTTCAAAATCACGAATATTGAGGGTGATATTCTAAAATTAATTACTTTCTAATTAATTCACGAGAAAATTAAAATAAATAAATAAAAATGGAAAGAATATAAAGTAATAATAATGAAGCTAGTTTCTAATTAGGAATGCACAATATGATATAAATTCTTATTAACTCTTTCTTTTAATTTCCTCATCTTTTCTTTGCTAGGATCAAAGCAATTAAGGAAAAAATGTAATTTTATTTACCAACAAATGCCGATGGGTATGTAAACTCGTATCTGTTCTGGTTAATCCTCTTATATATTTATGATAAATATTTGAATACTTCAAAGAAGATAAATAACTTTTGAAATATCAAAATCCAAAAAATAGAATCGTAATTTATGCGAATCTTTTATTGTTTCTTTCAATCGTCAATCTAATCTATTTCTTTGCAGCGCCCTAATTTAATTATATATCTACTTAGAATTATAAAAGGATATCGGAGAAATAAATATGAAACAAACCCTTCTAACAAATTTTTTGTTAACGATATCGTACGTTGCGCTGCAAAGAATTATATAATAAACAACAAGTCGCACAAACACGTATGTTTTAATACATTATTGCAACAATAATAAATTATGACGTCTACGACGATCTAGACATCGCTGAAGCTGTTGAAGAGGGAGAAGATAAACGCTTATAACACATCTTCGAGCTAATTCATCCAAAATCATCGTACGTCATCTGTTATTATCGTATTTTAGCCTTCGTAAATCATCGGATGTTATCGATTTGAATTACCAGCAGTTTGAAGAAGCTTCCGACTTCTTGATCTTGCCAACTCCTTCAAGCACGATGCCGACGTGGATGATGAGATGTCGATTAATGATGAATTATGACAAAGAAGATGATGATGACGATGATGATGAGAAGAATAGATTCATGATGAGTAATGAGCGATATACAGGCAGGCGTGTTGGCTGTTGCTGTAGTTGTTATTATAGATGATATATTGTAGTTTTGCTGTTGGTGTGTAGTTGTTGTTCGTTTCGGTTTCTTTTCCGCTACGTTTCTAAAGATGCTCTATAGACTGTCTCTACGTTCGCGAATGTGTGTGCGTATGACAACATAGAGGTAACGAAGAGACCGATACTTCGAAATACCGTAGAAGAGGCCTCGAGTACTTATCTGGCATCCTGTTGATGAGTTTGCGACTGATCTTCCCCGTCTCTCATGTCGAACACCATCGACGCCTTCGTTCTGCAAAATGTCGCGGTTCTTTGGTCGACCAAATATCGGATAAACGCGATAAATTTTTGAAAAACTACACACAAGTGTAACAATCACTTGTAATAGCCTTTTTTCTTATGTTTTAAATTATTGAATAAAAAGTATAATAATTCTCGTAAATATAAAAATAATAATTAATATGTAGATTATAAAACAAAATTAGAATAAAGTTCATAATATTATCATCATATGCTTCTTCTCTCAATAAATAATTTAAAACTTATTTATTGATTTTGTATTATCCTCTTTATTCTCATCTCTCTAACACTTCAATTATATCTTATCTTTCGACTTTGATTTCTACTCACATAATTTTGCAAAGTTTCAATTAAAAAGAAAATTATTGGTAACTTACGAATGCTCGCTACTCGCAGTAGCTGATATCGGCGAGCTGTCGCCATTCATGGTAGCTGGTCTGGATGAATTAATTTTGATAGGATCGTCAAAGGAATTATTATTATTGTTATCGTTGTCGTCAGATATTTTCTCAATTAATTGCGGTATCGTTTCCAATTTGAAGTCCACATTGATACTTCTTTCATCCTAAAAATATTAATATCAACGATTAATATCAGCGATATTATGAGCACGACAAATTAGGTTTTTCAAATCACCTCCTCCCTTAGTCTATCGAGTAGTATCTTCTTATCGGCTTTTAATTTCTCCGCCTGATCAGCTTGCGTCAGAGTTTTAATACCTGAATGTTCCAGCAGAGCTAAATGAGCGTCCTTCTCGGAAAGGGCAAGTTTTAAAGCTTCGCGCCTGTACAAGCCGGCAATATTAAAGCAAATTATTAAAATTGTATTATTATACTTATCGAATATAAAATGCATTATCGAGACCAAATTGTTAAAATTAACTTGAAAAACGCACTTTGTCTGATGCAGCTCTTGCAGCTGACCGGTCTTTTCTTGGTTCGATTGAAGAAGCTTCTCTTCGGTTTTGAATATTTTATAAAGAAGCGGTTTGCACGTGATGCATTTCATGGCCGAAGCAGCGTGCATAACTGCAATCTTCTTCTCCAAATCGTCCATCTAAAGAACAGAAAATTTTTGGGAAACATTCTACGATTGTGTTGCATTCTAAATAATTAATTAGAAATTAAAAAATAAATTATATTATAATAAACTATTATATTATAATAAATTAAATTATAATTTATATTATTAATATTTTCTGGGAGATGAATAGATTTTATTTGTGAAATGATGATATATTATATCTCGTTAACTCAAACATGTGTCTGAAAAATTGATATAAAGGAACTGAATGTATTGTATAAATGTTTTCAACTCACTCTTTGATCCGCTTCCTTTCTGAGCTTCTTCTCGTGTTTGAATTTTCTCTCGGTCTCGTCCGTAATTGCGATGCTCTGGCGAAGAGCCGCGTCCAACTCTTCTATCTTGCGCTCTTTATCCGCGAGATCTTCCTTCAATCGAACTTCTATCTCCTCCTTCTCTTTCAGAACGGCAATCAGCTCTTCTATCGCGACGTCGATCCTCTCGCCGAGCGAAGTCTCCAGAGAATTGACTTCCATCTCCAGCTCTTGCACCCTCTCGTTTTTTATCCTGATCGCCTCCTTTAATACATCGATGTCTTCTACCGTGTACAATTCCTTTTCCAACTCAGCCATTTCTTTCTCCATTTTCAAAAGCTTGTTCTGTTGCTCGACGATCTGCTGCTCGTATCTCTGTATTCTGTTATCCTTTTCCGAAATGTCGTATCCCATTTCCATCATCTTTCGTTCTTTCTCTCGCAGCTCCATTTTCAGATTCTTCTCTTGCTGCTCGACAATCTGCAGCTCGCATTCTTGGATTGTATTATTTTCTTTAGAAATAGTGTACGTCATATCCTTCATTTTTTCTTCTTTTTCTTCCAGCTCCCAGACCACTCTATCGTTGCTTTCTTTCGATGTATCTCCGACTAAAAGAATAACGGAGGAACAAAAAATAATGTAGTTAAAAGTTGAAAAGAAAAATACAGCAATTTCAATAAATATTTTACTTACTTGATTGGTTTTCCTTGAATCTCGACAGCTTTTTATTCAGGTCAACAATCTGGTTCTCTAACTGATCGATCCTGCACTCCCGATCCTGCAGCTTCCGCTTAAGACCGTCGACATCGTGCTCTCTGACGTACTCTTCCAGGCTCGTCACCATCTCCTCCAGCTCTATAATCCTCGTTTTGTCGATCCCCGTATTTGTGAGACTGTACTTCTGGATACACCTTTCCAACCCCACGATACGCTCTTTATCGAACGACATCTGATAACGCAGATCGCGCATCTCCTTCATATCCTCCTTGAGGAAGCCCTCGAGCTCTTTTATGGCATCTTCCAGCTCTTCGATTCGTCTGGATTTTCCGTCCATCATCTTCTCGAGATCGCGCAGTACCTGTACGTCCACGTTCTCTCGCAGTAGATTTTCCAGCAACGCCATTTCCTGCTCCAGTTCGACGATGCGTCGATTCTTCATCTCCATTTCCTGCTTCCAGGTCTCTTCGGCTTTCTCATTCGTCTTATCGTCGCTCTCCTTCTCGGAGGATTCTGTCGTTTTTCTGGCGTGATTTTTCAAAGAATTACTCAAGGCTATCACCTGCCGCTTCAGCGCGACGATTCGCCGATTCTTCGTATCCGGACTACAAAAATTCTTGTACGCTTTCGTCTGCGTTTCGACGTTCTTGCTCGTTCTGCTGTCCTTTGGGTTCTCACAGCGTTTCAGTTGCTGTTCCAGCTGGACAATACGTTGATTTTTCTCCTCTACCTCTTTCTTCCAGGAGTCATTATCGCTCGCGTCACTCAGCAGGTCCTTACATCTGTCGTAATTTATCTGGAGGCTCTCTATTTTCCTTTCTAGCTTGGATATGGTATGATTCTTCGTCTTTAGTGCTTCTCGCCAGGAGGAGGACTCATCCTTGTTATCCTGGGACTAGCGTGCGGTATGTGTGCCGAAGCGACGTTTGTTGGCAAAGTAGCAAAATGACGAAATATACGGGATGGAGATAACGAAAATAAAGAATAAGGAAACACACAGGAGGATACAGAGGAAGGTGAATGCGTGGTGTTTTAATTCAGGCTTTTGTGTTTATGTATGTGGTATGTGTGTGCATCGATCAAAGGATGCAGAAATTTGCGTCTTCAAATGATTTCATGATAAATCCTCGATCCTCGTTATCAATCTATTTATCTTGCGAGTCTCGATATATTTTAATTATTGGATTATCGTCCTTTTTTTCTTCGTTGGTTTCTTCTTTCTCTTCGCGTCTGCCGTTTGCCATCTGATTTTCTTTTCCTCTCTTTCTCTCTCTCTCTCTCTCTCGAATATTTAAACTCGTATTTATATTTATATTTACGTGTGTGCATACATATATACACCTACATACGTATATTTTTCGCGGCCGTGTAGGTAATAGTATTTGTATATACAGGTAGATGCGCGTGTGTCCGTATTTCTTGTGTGTACGCATATGTGTATATATATATGTATATATATATATACTTCGGTCTTTCTTCGATATAATAATAATTAATTAACGTTATTGTTGCCGTTGTCGTCTTTTCTCGCGTCTCACATCTCGTTAATATTTATATTTATAATTTATCCTCTGTGTATATTTATATCTGTATTTATATTTATATCTTCAATATTTATATTTTCAATATTTATATTTATATTTATATTTATATGTCAAGTTATTGTTGTGTTATTATCGTTATTATCCTTTCGCTATAATTATTAAATACGTTAACAATGGTCGCAGCATTTTACGTAAAATAATTATATGTCTCGACGTGGGTTTTGTCCATCGGCGGATCTACGTCGATCCTTCGTTTAAGTCTCTCGTATATCTATACTCGTATAGTCTTGCTTAATAATATGCAAATTGTACTAAAAAGAACGGAGGAGAAGACGTCTCCAACAAAAATCGACCTTAGAACAAGCTTTTTAGGAAACCGGCGGGTCCCGCCTGCTCGCAATGTTTCAAAGACGCAACATATTTTTGTTTCGTTTTGTTTATTGTATTGTTAACATTGAAGGAAAGCCGAATGGAGATACGCGTAGGAAATAAGCAGCGAGACGTGCATACATAAAGCGTGTGCGATTGTCGTGTGTGTATCCGAAAGCAGCGTGGAAAATGTGAAAAGACAAGTAGTTAGTAGATTAGTAGGTGGAAGAAGAGAATATGTTAATATATAAATTAATTAATTTATGTCTTTTCTGATAATATATTATTGAATAAATAAATGTAAGGTATACTGACCTCTTGCTGTGCAGTTGTAGCTTGTTTTAACTTGGCTTGTGCGGTTTTGAGTGCACTGCGATAGAGAAATCAAGAGCATTAATAATGTGAGACATTAAATTATTTTTTTGTCTCTCGAGATATATGTCATTTAAATTAATAAAAAGTTCACGTAATGCGTATCTCTTATACTTATAAGTATATTATACATTAAACATAAGCACATTTTAATAAAAAAGATCATAAAATTGTACATTTAAAAAGTACAACGTTACTGTTTTATGTTTGCAATATATTACACAGTATGTTTAAAAGTAAAATATCACTAAATCGTAAAAAATAATTATCCGGAACGTATTCGTATCGCATTATTATATTTTAGATGGTACTCACTCTTGAAGTTCTCTGATCTGTTTCTCCTTGGAGTTTTGTTCCTCCTGAGTCATCTGCACGAGTTGCAGTAGCCTTTCGGTTTCGGCAGAGCTCCTGTTCGATTCTTCCTTCGCCTTTTCCAACTCTCTCTCGGAAATTTCGAGAGCCTTTTGCATTTCCGCTAATCTCTTGTCCGGCGCTCCACCACTCTGTATACGTCAAAGCAAACTTATTGTTAGAGAGAAAAGTTGTCTAAGAATAAGAGAATTCATAAGAAATTTCATTAGATTTCATATGAAAATTACATTATTATAGTAATAATTATATATATTAATAACAATTTATTAAAACACTTATTAACACTTGAATACCATATTTTCTCAAATCTGAAATTTAAAACATCCTTTTGTATTTATAACTTAAATTATTATTTTTATGCTATTAGCTTTTGCGAATTTTACTTTTCCAAAATTATTCGAGATTATATATTATTAAAATAACTATAGCTCTAGAGCTAGAACGCTGTGACAACAGCCTGAATGCAATTACCTTCTGTAGTTGTTGTTCCAGTTGGTCCATTCTCGCCTTTCTCTTCTTCAGATCCTGATCGAGACTTTGGAGCATCCTCTCCTTCTCCTCTGTCGTCCTAGCTTTCTGATCTATCGACTTCGCCCGTTCCTCTGTCTGTCTTCTCTGATCGTCCAATTGTCGTCTCTGTTCCTCCAGCTGTTTCCTCTCTTGGATAAAATCGGCGCCAGCTTTCGCGGCGCCAGCTTGGAGTTTCTTGTTCGCTTCGTGCAAGTCCACCTGCATTTAGGAAGAGATTGACTGTAGCGTACCCCTCGCACTTTTGTCGCATGCACGTTTTATTCTTTTTTTTTTCTTTTAATTAGCCGAAAATCAACTGCGAGACAAAGAGAAAAAGAGAAGCTGATGTGCGTTGTAAGAGCTATGATAATGACCATTCCAAAATGCAAAATCGACGATCATCTACTTGCGCTTTGGTTCAACGTGCTTTCCTATCTTGTTTGCGTATAAATTTCAATTTCCAAAGTGCAATTAGATCGCAAAAGACTATACGCCAACCCTCGATCTTCCCACTTTCGCAAAATAAAAATTGATCGATATTTTATTCCTTTCAAATGATTTGTATCTCAGATTATTGTAAAGATATGAGAAAAAAGAGTAGATTTTTGGGGAAAATCGAAAGTGTTGCGTTCTGCCGGCCAACTGATCGACGTGATAAAATTACGAATGCATGATATGTGAATTATAATAATAATAATAATAATAATAACGACAACAACAATAATAATAATAATAATAAAACGAATCAAACGCGACATCACACAGACACTCTTCCATATCTAATGATTACAGCAAGATGTGTATACATACAGAGAGATATATCGTGATAAAAATATGGCGAATATAAAACAACGTATATATCTACGATGAGAGATATATGTAGATGAGAGAGAGCAAAAATGCCCAAGGTGTGCACCAATCAGAGAGAGAAGAGGATACCGTTCACTTTAAAATTAATTCACTTTAAAATACCATAAAAGTTAGCTAACATCGTAACGTTAATTTTTACATGGAAAATATGTATATGCGAAAATTTAAAAATTTGACGAAAAAAATCTCGAAAGTAAAGCGGTATTTTCTCATCTCATCGATGCAGCGCATGCTAACCAACATAAAGTATTCACGATTACTTTTTGCTGTCATATTTAATACGCGACATAAACGCAGCAGTAATAATAATACGATTAAATATAGTAAGAATAATAATTGAAAAAGCGAGCGGGTAATGATCGGTACTTAAATTTTTTACATTCAATCTTATCAATTTCTTTCTATATAATCTCTATCTTAATTTTTTCCATTCAATCTTATCAATTTCTTTCTATATAATCTCTATCGTCTATTTTTCATTTTCTCACGCGCTCGCTTTCTTCAACGTATAACAATAATAATTACAGTGCCGATGTGGGCAACCAAAAATACAACCATAACGATAATAATAGTTATTAATAATAATAATAATATATTAATGCCAAGAGAATAATAATGATAATAACAATAACAATGACGTAACAACAAAAAGGATAATATAATCATAACAATGAAAATTTCGAACATATTCCGATAGCAATGAGCGACAAATAGCGGTGCTTGGGAAGAAAGGAATAGTTTTCTCGCCGAGAAGAGAGGAAAATTAAGAGGAAGGAAAAATTGTCACTGGAATAAGGATTGACGAACTCCTTAGCGAAGAGACGCTGCGCTGTGCTGCGACATCGTTGACAATAATGTAAGATAAGAGAGATGATGCACGCGCGTGAGTAGTGCAGCATATTGCTTCTCATACATACGTACGAGTTACGCATATATTTACACACATATATATCTGTTTGTTATATATATATAAATATATTTTTTTCCGTCAACGTGCGTGAGAGTCCATCGGCCGCGTCTGTCTTCGGAGAAGAAGAGAAGGAAAAAAAAAGAGAAGAGGCGAGACGCGCTTTTCTCCCCGCTCTTTCTCGAGCGCAACGATTGACTCGATTGCATCGGGGTGATCTCTTTTTTTTTTTTATAGAATGCGCGGGATAGTGGAGATGATGATGGTGCTTATGGTGATGGTGTGAAATGGCGAGTGACATGTGGACTCTCGTCAGCAGCGCGAGCGAGCGCGGCGTGAGATCGGCACCGCGGCCGCTAACCTGATTCTTCTCCAGTTCCTGACACAGCATCTCGAGCTGCGCCTGGAACCGCTCGCGTTCCACTGTCGCCTGCTTAATCTCCTCGCGCGCGCGTTCCAGCTCCTTCTTCAGCCTGGCACTCTCCTGGCCGTTCTGCTGCGAGGGCTGCTGCTGCTGCTGCTGCTGGAGCTGCTGCTGCTGCTGTTGCATGGTGACCTGCATCTGTTGGATCTGCTGCTGATGCGCGTGCAGCTGCCGCTCCGTCGTCTGTATCCGCTTCTGCAGCTCTCCGGCCTCCCGTTCAGCCGTGTCAGCTCGTTGACGTTCCGTCTCGCAGAGTTTCCGCCACTGTTCCAGCTGAGCGACGTCGGACTGCGTCGTCTCGGTGCCGCGCGACGCCAATTGCTTCTGCAGCTCCTGTACCCGCTTCTCCGCCTGCTCGGCACGCTGTCGTTCCTTCTGCTGAGCCTGTTGAACGCTCTGCACTTGCTGCTGCAGCCGCTGTACCTCGCGCATTTGCGCGTCGAGCGCGTCCTTGGCGGCGCGATCGGGCGTCTGCGCGTGAGCCCGTTGCTGAAGACGACGGGCCTCCTCGCGCTGACGCTCGAGCTCGGCCTCGTTCGCGCTCAGCTCCTGCTGGAAGTTCACCAACATCTCCTGCGACTTCTCCAGCTGTATCACCAACTGATCGCGCTCAACCTGCAGCTGCTTCGCGTCCGCCTCTAGCTTCTCCTTCATCTTTTCCGAGTGCTTCTCCCGATTCTCCAGGATCGCTGCCATCTTGTCGCGCTCGCGTTGCGCCAACTGCAGATCGTACTGCAGTCGGGCGAGCTCTTCGCCTCCGGCGATCTGCTGCTGCTGTTGTTGTTGCTGCTGCTGCTGTTGCACGCGACGCAGCTCTTGGCGTAAAGCCTCGCGTTCCTCCCGCAGCAGCTGAACGTCCGCGGCGAGACGCTCGAGCTCCTTCTTCGTAGCCTCGGCGGTTTCCTGATACTTGGTAGTCTGCAGATGCGCCTTCTCAAGTTCCTTCGCTAATCTACCGGCCTCTAGCTCGACTTGATCGCGTGCCACAATAGCCTTGTCCAGGCTGGCGCGCAGACGCTCTACCTCGATGCTCGCGCTCTCCGATCTCGTCTTACCCTCGGTCTGCATCAGCCGCTCCAGCCGTATGATCTCAACGCGCAGCTTCTCGTTGTCCGCCTCGAGAGCCTCCGACCGCGATTTTATCTTATCGTGCCGGTCACGGATCTTCTCGGCCTCGATCCTCGCGCGCTCGATCTCCGAACGATTACGCTCCTGCTGCGCCGAAGCCTTGCCGGTTTCGTCGCGCGCCCGCTCGAGCTGAAGCTGCGCCTCGTGCAGCTTCGCCTCGAGCTCGGCATTGCTCGACTGTGTCCTCTTGAGGTCGGCCTCGCGGCCGTCCAGCCGCTCGCGCAGCTTGTCCACCTCCTGTTGTAGCCTACTACCCTCGCTCTGCCACTTTTCCTGCTCGTACTGGTATTTACCTCGCACGCCCTCCGCACGCTCCAGATCGGCGCGCAGCCTCGAGGCGTCCTGCTCGGCCTTCCGCGCGCGCTCGAGCTCCGCAAGCGCCTTCTCCAGACGGTCACGTAGCCGCTCCACCTCCAGCTTCGCCCACTCGTGCTCTTCCTTCTGCCGCTCCTGGCTCTCCTGGTATTTGCCGAAACGGGTCGCGTACCTCTCGCTCTCCTCGCGAGCGCTCTCCGCCTCGGCGCGCAGCCGTTCCGCCTCGCCCTGCGCCTTTCTCACCTCGGCCTGCTGACGATCGTGCTTCTCGTACATCTTCTCGATCTCCAGCTGCATACGCGCGAGCTCCTCCTGCGTCTTCTCCGTCGCCCCCTGCGCCTTGCTGAGCTGCGAGTGAGCGCGCTCCAGCTCGAAGCTGATGCGCTCGTTGTCGGCCACCACCTTCTCCCGCTCGTTCTGCAAGCGTCGCATCTCGATCTGCGACTTCTCGTAACGCTCGCGCACCATCTCCAGATCGACGCTAAGCCGATCGATGCTCTCCTTCGACTTCTCCTCGTGCTCCTTGGTACGGCCGAGCTGCAACGCCGCGCGGTCGTACATCTCCTGCACCCGGGTCAGCTCCTCCTGGGCCTTGCGCGCCTCCTCGCGCGACTTGGCCGCCAGCATCTGCTGCTTCTCCGCTTCCAGCTCGAGCCGGTCCTTGTCCGCCTCCATCACGTCGATGCGGTTCTGCAGACGGTACACCTCGCTCTGCCCCCTGCCACATCGCCGTGAGATATTTAGCCTCGGAATAGCCTCTGCCTTTTTCGCTACGATCTACCTAATTTTCTACATTTGCGAAAATTCTGTCAGTGATGCATAAAGTTAAGATGCGCGCGTAAAGTTAATTGGAATATTTTTTTTTTTTTTTTTTTTTGGAATATTTCTGTTTTTGTACGGATAATATTAAGTCAGGTAAAACATTAAGGTATCGCTACGTTTACTGAACTCCTTACTAACTACTCGTTGGGATACACTCAGAACGATTGAGTTCTTCCGATGCAGATGTCTGCTAGACGTATTACCTATCGTATTTCTCCAGCATCTTCTCGAATTCCTTCGCGGTGTTCTCCCGTTCCTCGTGAACTTTATTCAAGGAATATTGAGCCTTCTCCAGTTTCTCCTTCAAGATCTGGATTTCAGTCAAAGCGTCATCTCGTTCCATCTGTTTCATCGCAATTTCCGAGACAGAAAAAAGACGTTTTATTTTTCTCTTTCACCGTAACTTTTTTTCTTTTGCAAATAATACCTACGTTAGTCCATAAAGCGAAGCATGCTTTATTATGTAATGTACATATATATATATATATTTTTTTTAAGACTCTATAGATAAAGAGGCTTAAGAGATATGAAAGGGTAATGAGTACTAAAACAAGGAAATTAATTATTCTCACCGTCAATTTCTGATGAGTGTTGTGCATCTTCTCCCATCTCTCCTTGACCAGGTCGAGTTCCGACAGCACGTTCTCCTTCTCGCGTTGCATCTTGCCAATCTGATTCTGCTGCAGTTCTATCCTCTCGTGCATCTTCTCCATTTCCTCCTGGAAGCTGTCCCTCTCCTTCTGCAGCCGTTGCATTATGACCTGAAGAAACAATCATGACACGAGTCAAATTATTGACGATCGATTTATAAATATATAATTCTTATGGTTAATTATATTTTCGACTCATTATACTCACTTGAGCCTTTTCATATTTGTCCTGTAGTCGATCGACCTCGAGTTGAATCGCCTCTCGCTCTTTCTGCATCCTCGTCGACTGTCCTAACGCCTTGTCAAGTTGGCTCTGCAGATTCTCGAAGTCGTAGTGCTGTTTCTCTCTCTCCATTTGCATCTACGGTGATTGTTGCGTCTTATATAGTTAAATCGATAAATAAAAAAAATATATATATAATTTAATAAAAGTACCAACAGTTTCCTGACATACAGAGGATTAACGCTGAAATAAAATGATAAATTATTTTAAACTTATTCGAAACTACTCACTCTACGAACTTCCGTCTGCGTTTTATCGAGCTTCTCCTGCAGCTTGTCAACCTCGCTCTGCGTCTTATCCAAAAGATTCTGTAATTTGTCCTGCTGAAGTTGTGCCTTGCCGAGAGTAGCCTGCGTACGTTCGAGCTCTTCCTGCGACTTTTCGAGCTCGCCGATCGCCTTGTCCCTCTCGGCGTGAAGACGAGCCACGGAGGCCTGTGCTCGATCGTACTCCTCCCGCAGACTCTCCTGTTCTCCTTGAGCATTCTCCAGCCTGGCCTTGAGCCTGTACACCTCGCCCTGACTTTTCTCCACCTTGAAAAAAGATGAAAAGGAAAATTTCGCTGATGTCCTTCGCCTCGCATATCTAATCAATTTAATCCGATCAAGAAAGCAGTCTTCGAGCAAATTCGAATTTTTTGCAATTTAATCATATCACGCGTGCATTCAGTAAAATTTTAAAAAAATTTTAAATTTTTATAAATTTTCTCTACAATCTTTAAGGTGTAAAAAAATCACACAAAAAAGAAAATTGTACTTCTTGAATGAAAAAAATTTATGCGTACGTTTAACATTGTTGAGAAATCTCTTTTTTTACGTGCTTATAGTCTTTATATGGCGATGTTCCTCAATTACGAAGAAATTACTTGTTACACGAGACCGAGACTTTCCACGTCACAAAGATTTATGTTATTCATTCTTATGACACTCTTTATTCCCCGTCGTTAACTGGTGTCTTCGCGCGGCAAACTCAACGGCGAGCCGAGCAAATGCGAATTTAAGCACACCGTTCAGCCGTGTTCCTTCCATGTTCCGTGCGGCTGATATGGTAATGCGCGCGAGCAATTTTCCAGTCACTTAAGCGGCGGAATCGTTACTCCGCTGCCGGTTGCAGGACGGAGGCGTGATTGGAAATTGGAAGGATATAGATAGCACAGCGGGGAAAAGAAGGACGGGAACGTAAAAGAAGGAGGCGAAGCGGGGGAAGAACAACGGGGGGGAAAATTTTGGGGTAGATGTTACGTGTTTGAATCGATCCACGATTAAAAGCGACTGTAAGACAGTAAATACGCGACCGATACGGACTAGTTCCTCGAAGAAAGTGCTCGTCGAAATGGAACTGCCGAATCGTGGTCCAAAAGCGGACCTTTAGTCGTCCGTTAATAGACCGCCGTGTGGCGACGTGTGCTCCAGCAAAGTAGTTCAGGTTACTTCTGTGCCGATCAATCGATAAGCACTGTAATTGGCGTATAAATAGCGCGTTCCCGCTAGAGAGACGCCAGAAATCGAGATATTTCAGACTGTCGCGAGATAGAAATGCTCCGAAAGAGAGCTACGTCTCTTGCGCGATTTAGGACGGGAGATATTTTCATATTCCCGTAAATAACGATTCCTATTAGAACGTAGTGTATGAGTTTACCTTGACAGACTAAACTTTAGCAGCCCTCGTTCAAGAAGCTGCAAAATTTTTAAAATATCTCAATTTTTAATGCACTCATTAGCAACGCGGGACACGCGAATTTCGAATATTTATTAATTAATATAAAAATTTATATATCGCGTTATACAAAGACAACGTACATATATTGTCTTATAATAAAATTAAAAAAAAAATAATTACCTTCTCTTGCAGGGTCGCGGCCTCGGCACGCGCCCTCTCGTTGTCCGCTTGCGTGACCCTCAGCTCCGCCTGGGCTCTCCTTAATTCGGTGGCCGATTTGTCGGCCCGTTCCTGAATACGCTCCATTTCCTGGGACGAATTCAGCGTGCTCCTGCCGTATCCCTGCGATCGTTCCATATCGTGCCGCAGCCTCTCGTTCTCGAGCTCCAGCCTGGCTAACCGCTGCTTCGCAGCCTCCCAGTCCGCGCCGCTGCGCCCGACCTCGGACGCGGCCTTATCCAGCTCGGCCTTACTCTTGCCGAGCTCGGATTGCGAGCTTTCGAGCTTCGCCTCCAGCCGGTCCTTTTCCGCCTGTGCTCGTTCCAGTCGCGCGCCCAATTTCTCGACCTAGCGACAAACGCGTGGACAATTATTAGTGACAATGATACCATTTTCTTATAGATATATGCGTTATTTTTTAGATAATTTATAAAGTATGTTAAATGTAAACGTGCGACGGAGATATAAAATTAATTTGTATATATGAATATTGCAAATCATTATTATAAAAATTAAATTAAGCTGAAGAAATCTAGAGAACAGTTTTGTGTATCTTTATTCCATGTATCTTGCAAATATTCTCGTTGGCTTTATTTATTTATCACGGCAATTCCGTTATCTTAATTTAGCCTATCTTTCTGAGCAAACGACTTTAACTCGCAAAAAATTTATTGCAAATCTTTCCCGTTTAGCTTTCCGTTTAATTTCACCTCAGACTCCAAAGTATGTATCTTCATTTTATACTCGGCGAGCTCTCTCTCGTGCAACTCCCTCTCCTCCTGCTTCTCCTGCTCGGCTCGGTCCCTTTGCTCTCGTAATTGTGCCATTTGCTTCTCTTTATCTCCGATCGCCTCCTCAAGGCTGCTAAGTGCACCCTCGCTACTGCAGTGATGCGCCTGCATTGCCGTCAGCCTGGCCCTGGCCATGTCGACCTGATTATCCTTCTCCTTCAGCAGGTCCTCCAGATTCTCGATCTAGAGTCAACAACGAACTCAGTCATAAGACGAGGAGTGCTATCTTATTTATCAGTCGGTTTGTTAGTACGAATGAAAATGCTAATTTGACTTTCGTGTAAAGAGATGATATTATTCTTTGTTCGGTAATTCAGATAATTTGATTTCCAAGATTAATCTACGATAGAGTCAAATTTCGACGTTATGGAAAACTTTACATCAAATGTTACGTTTTAGTATATTAGTAATAGTTAATTATTATTTAAAAAGGCGTGGAAAGATAAATTGGTACATCGCGCGATTATACTACATTTAGAAAATTAAATTTGGGACGATTTTCATGCGAATCGTCAATTCTACGCGTTATCGGTTAATCGCTGCGTAGCTAATGAGTCCCGTGAGATATCAATGGGGTTGTTAATTAACATAAATTTACGTCATCACCTACCTGCCAACGCACTTTCGTCGGTCTTCTTTTATTCACATAATCATACTCAGACATCATCGTAACGACAGGCACGCTAATGTAAAAATAAATACGGTGCTTGTGTCAAAGCAAATGATAGATTCTATAAATAGCATACGTAACATAAATTTGATTATATAATTAGGATAAATAATAAAGACATAAGCGACGCGATTAAACAAATTAAATATATAAATTGCAACGTAACTTATATACATACAAGCACATGTAATATAATGTAAATTGTACGATAACGTTGAATAAAATAATTTACCATCATCTATTAATCGAATAATAAAAGAATTAAGAGTGAAAGGAAAGGATCTAGGCTATATTTTATATTTTATCAATCAATTATTTTCTCTCTTGTACATAACATAACCAACGCAAAATAATCGCAAGTAATCGCAATTAATAACATAAATTTCGTATTCACGTACAAATACGTTCACCAATCAGAAATAATAGAACATAATGCAGACTTATACTAAAAAATCGCAGGACAAGTTTACTGTCCGCCCTTCTATGAATCTACTGTCGTTCTTTTATGGATCTGATTTCTCGTTGTCGCAAAAGAAAAAAATTCTAGAGAGGGTACGGATAAAAAATAAGAGGAAAATATAATTCTGCAAACAATATTTTATGAAACGCAGCGAAAAGAGGTGGTGCGAATTAATACAGAAACGAGGTGTGACGGAAAACGCTGCGGGCGCAAACACAGTGCAAACGCAACGTAACGTTCTCGCAAACTGCATTTGCGCCCGCGACTACTGTACAACGACTAGCAAAAACATTGCAAGAAACGTCACATAAACGCGCGCGCGCGCACATCACATGCCGTCCGAATCGACGGCCGAATTTCTGACACTCATGCGCATTCTCTCTCTTTCTCTCTACCGCGTTGCAACGTCATTCAGGGGTGGCGGGGAGATGATATTAACACATCGAGTACACCTTTCTCAGTCACCTCGACAATTAGTGCTCGGTACTTTACGCGAGTATACGGGGGTGCGCGTCCCTAATCCGGAGATCTTGCGTCTGTCCCGTCAAAACGTGAGAGCAAGGCGAGACCTTTGTCGCGCGTTCATAAAGCTGATGAAGCGATAATCAAAAGCGAAGACTCTGTCAAAGCAGTTCAAAATCACTTTCGTACGGGCAAAGAGCTGATATAACTGCAGCATATTTCTGTTATAGCGTTTTCTACACAGGCAATTAACAGAATTTTATAGAACTTATTGATTTTGAGCTTTGAAAATAATTAGAAATGCAAAATCAAGTATAACGTATGACTTTGATACATCCCTTTTTCATTCTCTGCTCGATACAATATTTTTGCACACTTTTTTTCATATAGATATTAATAATATTATTAATATTATATTTAATATTCATTAATATTATAATACTTATTAATATTTATAATTATTAAATATTAATAGTTAGACGAATTTCGCTTAGAATTTGACGTCAGAGATGTAAAATATTCTTTTCACTGGACGGGACATACGCGAGGATCTCTCGTCTTAGTATATATCCTGGTCGCACATGCGATCGATACCGATACTGAATTACGTTACCCAGTGTCAGCACACGTACGTCATCCCTCGTGGGATCAGCTCCTGGAATTTCCTCAAAGAGCCGATCGCAATTCACGAGGCGATTGATTGAATTCGTACTCGTACTCATGCGCATTCTGTTTCTTCACTGTGTGGGATGCGAAGTGTATTTTCGTCGATTCCAACCCTTTCGTCCCGAATTATATTCACGTTAAAATAGATTCCCTACCTCTTTTTGACAGTAACAAACATTAATATATTTATTAATTATTAATTATGTCTAATTAATTAAAATCTATTATTTTACTTTTACTCTTGATGTTACTATATTGAGACGAAAGGGTTCACCAACATATGATGTGGATTATATTTCCTGTTATAGATTTTGTGTAAATTTTTTCTAGCAAATAAAACTTTCTAAAATAAATAAATAATTTTCCCAAATATTTTTTTTGTGTGATAATTGAAACGATACACGGAGCCATTCTATTATTTAATTTCTTACCGTTTTTTGTGCGCCGACGTTTTCATTCACATGCAAAAATCAGGCAATGATGACACTATCTATTATGCAAGGGCACGTTGCAAGCATGATAAGGTTTCTATAGTTTCAGGAAAGATAATGAAGAAAAAGATATACGATAATAAAAATCTTCATGGCTCGTTCCGCAGTGTTTCCTCTTAAAATAACGAACGATTAATTCCTTCGGCTCGCAATCCGTTCCATACTCAAGGTAAATATTTCCCTAAGCGCTAATTGGCTCCCATAAGAAAATACACTTCGCCGGACTCGTCCGCTTTTGCGTTTGCATCTCTCCTTAGACGTAAGACCAAACGCTGCCGTGCGCGCGATAAGGAAATTCATTTCGCAAAAATTGCCTGCTTCGTGCAATCTTCTCGCATAATGCTCGCCCGTTCCGAGATTTATGGAATCGTGATGAAGCGCGGTAGGATTTCTCGATGAATATAAAAGTACGGGGGGACGAGTCCGTGCGAGAATGATCATATTGTTGGGAAGCGAACGAAAGTGGATGAAAGTAGACGAAAGCTGTATGAAAATAGACGAAGCCCTTCGAAGATCGCGACTCCAGCGAGAAAGAAGTTCAAGCGAGGAAGAAGTTCAGGCGAAGTGAAAAAAGCGAGAGAAAGCTTACCTTGCGCTGCAGAACGTTGATCTTGCGATCCTTGATGTCCATGTGATCCTTGATCTCGGTCAGCTCGGTATTCATGCGATTGCGCTCCTGTTGCGCCTGCATCGCTACCTGCGTCTTCTTCTCAATCATCCGGTTCTTCTCCTCGAGCCGCTGCCGCATCTCCTCGACCTGCGGGACACGCACATTTTCGCATTTCCAGGATTGACAGGATTGATAAAGGACGGTTCGCCGAGGGCCCGGTACGAGAAGAAAAGCCTTTAGGCGAGTCCAATCCGGAATATTCAACGCGCAATACGTACGACGCACGTACACGCGACGCGACGCGGAGCGCCGCGACGTCGAGATCGCGGGTGGTGAGGCGAGAAGAGAGAAGCTCGACCCAGTTTTCCGCGACGGCTTGGCCTTCCTCTCGCCGTTGATGGTCTCTCCCGGACACGCAATTTGCTACAGCTTTAACTTGACTCCCGACTCGTCGGACCGATTTGTCAAACAGCTGATCGAAATCTCACGTGTCGATTATACTTAAGCCCTTTCGAAAGTTCTTCCTCGTTTTGGAAAGGCTCTTCCAAAGGCTTAGGATGCTTCTCTCTTCTTCCTCCTCGGAATTTGTCTTGCGAGATTAATCGGAAGCGATTTTCTTAATGTCTTGATCTGCTTGATGTTTGGTGAATTATTTCAACGTAAAATTTCGGGCAGAAATAGATAATTATTTTCAATTCTTTTCATCTTAATTTAAATATATTTTAGTCTTTATTAACTTTTGACTTATATTGATTGTACAAGATCTCTGAGGCAAAGGTTCAAAATTCTTATATTTAAAATCTCATTAAAAATCAATTTTTATTTTATTTTCTCTTTTTTCGTGATTCAAAGCACCTTACAATTCAGATTGACATCTTGTAGAATATTGAAAAAACGAGAACTCTCTTTCTGAATTGAAAACAAAGGTAAATTTGCATTGAGAATTCTTTTCGCATCGATAATCGTTCTAAAATTCATAAGATTTACGTGAGTTGAGTCAACATTTTTTATCACCTCGTTTAAATTCGATTTCGCAGCTTTGTCCTAGTTTTGCTTTACGTTAGACTATCGACAGAAATTTTCAAGCCTCCGCATTCGTGTCCCGACTTTTATGGACTTTTCTAAAGGACTCGTAAAGGCTTGTAAGGGCTTGTGAAGGCTGAAAAAATTGACCCGACTTCTTCATTTAAGACCACGATATCGTATGCATGTTTTCGGGTAATGGCATTAGGATAAATACAGTATTTCACTGTTCCCACATGGTAGAGAATGTATTCGACGAACATCTGAATTTCGGAGGTGCGGTTAGAAATTTAGTATCGATTGCGGTCGCGTTCTAGTTTCGAATTGGTGTGACAGAAAAACAATAAAATCGGTGGTAAACTTGTTTACCGAAAACATATTTGGCAAAAATCCTGTCCTTGTAAATTTTCATGCATTCAAAAACTTTTGTAGTTTTGAAAAATTGTTCTCTTTGCAGGCAGAAAAATAAATCTTCTATGAGAAACGAGGCACAAAGATAAATTTACTTTTAAAAGCTCGAACTCCCCAAAATATAAGATACCAAATAAAAATCATACATAATTATAATACAAAAAAATATTTCTTCCTACACTTTAAAAAATTATTTTTCTTTAATAAGAGACTTAGAAATCATTATTTTCCCTATGTATCTTAAAGTCCATTTTATAACTTTGTAATACTATTTTCTTTGAACGGAAAAATTTAAAAATATAATTTTGCAACTTTATCTTTCAAAGTGAAAATTAGAGTAGACCGAACTTATACTCACATCGGCCTGCAGCATATTATAATGCTCCTCCTTGGCGCAGAGGGACTCCTTGAGCACGGCGATGTGCCTCTGGTAATCCTGGTGTTGCTCCTCCAGCGTCTTCATCTTGGCCGACATCGCCAGCAGCTCTTGGTCCCGTCGCTGCACCTCCGTCCGGAGCTCGTCCAGCTGCGAAAAGATTCGTCGTCCAGGAGAGGATCAGTCCCTGTGCCCCGACCGTCTCGGCGACGACGACGACGACGACAACAGACGGTGTAACGACGACGGCGACGAGCAACGGAGGCGTCGAAACTGCCTGCCGGCTCTCCGCCATGCGACCGAGTACGACGACGGCGATAACGGACTCTCATAAGGACTCCGGTGCAAGAGTACACTTTATTGGCGGCGATACTTTTTCACGCAAAACCGTAGCGGTGGGTTCGCTTAGGTTTGAAATCGAGAGTAATCGGTGAAATGGAAATTTTCAAGAAAGATATTAGGAAAAAGCTGTCATAGTCACGAGAGTTTTGTTATTAATTAGAAAAATTAACACCACCATCGGTCACACGAGATTTAGATTTTTTTTAGTTCAATAAGTAACACTGCAATAAATATCTCACGATAGAAAATATTTTCTTGTATGTTTTTATACAATCATTTTCTTACGCCTGTGCTTCATCGCGGTGCATATCTTAAAATATTCCTGATCCAAATTGCGCGCGAAATTGGTTTCCGAGCGAACAACCTTGCGGGATATAACCACGAAGTTACTTAATTGCCGTTGGATTTTGACACGAGCTGTTCTTGAGAGAAAGATCGAGATTACTTTAATTAAAATTACGTCGACGTGGCGCGAGAAGATTGACCCGGTGAGAAGTTTCCATGTCGTAGATTAAAAATGAAGTAGCATTTGTTGCATCCTGCTTCGATCCCACCGCTATTTATTTTTAGTTCGCTTATGCGTCTTTCTTGATTCTCGATCGTATTAACGAAGGTATACTGATGTACAAGCTATTACAATCGTGACCTAATTATAAAGTCAAATAAGAAGCTACGTAAGCGAGTACTCCAGTTTCGGTCAGATCTAAATTCAACATGAACTTCAAACTCACACACACAGAGAGAAATTTATTAATACATTTTTGAACTTTGAAATAATATTTCTTTTCTCCTTCTCTCTCGCATCTGCGCTAATCATGGTTAACTAACTTTTATCTACAACGGCTAAAACTAGAAATCTAGAAAGGAACGAAATATTTCGTTGAGTTAGTTAACCTGTCGAAGTTGATCGACTTAATTAACCGAACTGGTAGCCCCGATTATACACAAATTTTCCGGGTATATTAATAGAGAGGAAAAAAAGAAATAATAAAAGGAAAAACACATCGTCGTCGTACTCGGATAGGATTCGAAGCATGCAGCGTAATCGATGCAAACGATACAAAATCACGAACAGTGTTTCTTGAGAGTGTAAAAAATATACATATATATATATATTTTCATATATATATACATAAGATTTTATATATATATATTCCTATATAAGTATATATATGCACACGTGTATAGAGCGAAGTGTGATGGAGACAGAATGACATAGAGGAGGAACAAGGGAGATAATCTTTCGGAGGTGCAGATATTCAGGATCTGTCATGTCAATGTGTCTCTCTTATTTTCGTGTACGTACCTACGCTCGTCTCATCTACACTGATGTTGTCGGCAGGCCGTGTGAATGGAGCTCGTCACGACATTTCGCCGTTCGCGAAATCTCGCGACGATCTCGAAGCAGAGTCATAACATACGTAACAGCTATTATATTACTAGTAAGCTAAGCTAATCACTATCTAAATAAAGAGGTCCTCTTTGAGTGTAATAATGTCGCAAGAATTAATAGTTTTAATTTTGAAATCGAAAAAAATGTTACAGAGAGAGCTTAATGGAATTGGAAAATAATAATTAAAGTTAATAGAAATTTGCTTTAAGGTAATTTATTCTAAACAGTGTGCAATGATAATTTTTGATAGACCTTCCAATATAAATAAACAATAATTTAATTTTCCAAAAATATCTTCTCAAATTTTTATTTTCACGGTAAATAATGTTATTGCGATATATTTTTCTGATCTATCAATATATTTTTAGCCAAATATTTTTTCCACTGTTTAGAATTTTTCCAACTCTTTTTTTTTCCATTGTATAACAAAATAATTTTTTTATTTCCCGCAAAATAAGAAATACGACTTTGGATGCAAAAAAGAAAGTATCCTAATGAAATGCGAGAATTACTGATACGAACACGATGAAGATAGAGGACCTCTGTCATGCGTTATTACATTTAATCAAGACACCAGAAGAGAAACGAGCGATCGATATTTCTTTTCTCAAACGTGAGAATATCCGAGAAATCTACATTTCTGTGTAAATCCATTTGAGAAGAGAAATTCGAAAAATCAGCTCGCTCACGTCCAGCATCCAGCTATCGATTAATCGACAGCGGCTATCACGGCATTTATTACGGCGGCAAAATCGCCCCGCGTCGATCTTCCAAATTATCGGCGAAGTGACGAAGATCGGTCACTTCGTCACTACAACGACAATGACGTCTACGGTGATCATCTACGGAGTCAATAAGCCGAACACACACACACACACGCACACGCACGCACACACACACATGACGATACTGGAATGATAAAGCGGAGGTGAACGAAAGTTCTTCGTTCCTTTCGCTCTTCCGACAAGGGATTGACGATTGATCTTATGAGTTTGACGATGAGTCTGGGAGAGTGACGGTCTTTCTCTAAGGAACCACATCGAGGTTTCATCTAGAGACCGGTGTGTAATTTTTACGTGAGATGCGTGAAATATGATGATTGCGACACAGTCGGTCAACGATTCACGCCAATAGAAAGACAGAGAGAGTTTGAGACAGAGACAGAGAAAGAGATATACAGAGTAACAAGTACAGTGACTACGGTATACATCGAGACACTCCGTTACTTAATACGGTAATCATGTAGATACATGTAGATGGAAACGGAGGGGGAACAAGGGTGGCTCGGAAGAGCTTTTTGGGCGGGTGAAGAATTTCCTTACCTCCTCAGAAAGCTAGAATATTGGGGCACCACGTTTAATAATGCTTCGCTCACCACGAAGGCCGCCCAACTCCGCTATCCCTCTTTTGGATGAAACGCGTCCGCTCGTTATATGTTCTTATATCTTAGGTGTTCCAGAATTTTTCCAGATCTTAATTATTATGATAGATTCCTCGGCGAATTCGGAGTTGACTTTTTATTCAAGAAATTTTTTAACTTCGTATTTTTTTATATTATTTTTATTAAATATCTTGATAATCAAATTTTTAATTATATAAAATAGTAAGAGAGTTAAATTCACTTGTGTGTGATTGGATTATATAAATTTATATATATATATATTTCGCGAGGAACTCTTCTTTTTTATCAATATTATATTTTATTTTAATTAAGGAAAGATCAGCTCCAAATTAGTCAACAAATTTAATCGTAAAAATTAAGATTGAAGAATTTGGAACACGCTTATATAATTTAACGCTTAATTAAAGGTTATTATTAGCTGTTTCACTAATTTACATTTCACCAGATTCTTAAATTTCCATTTTTAATTATTACTTTCGAAACGTTACTAAAAGTATATGACTCATGACTATAAGATTTATTATCAATTTTTCTGATTGTAAGAAGAATTTTGCGGAATTGGGGTCTGCCATTTTTATTGCTGACTTATCGCTAACTTAGCTTTATCTTAAATGCTAGTTATACCTTAAGGTCTATCGGGCAAAAGGTAGCATTTGGTTTATCTACGAGTCGTGTTGTTAAACTTGTCATCTAATTCTTTCTCGTTATTTAAGAATAACGAAGGCAAATTTGTATCGTGAAGACGTTATTTCGATATCAATTTTGTTCAATCTCCTCCAATTAACAATGTAATCGCGAAATGAGAAAAAACGATTCTCGCAAAACAATTTTTGTAGAGCCTATCTTATGTTTAGCAGTAAATACTTGCTTAAAAAACTCGTATATATAAATAATTATCGTTATTTTAATTTTAAGTTCTCTCTTTTTAAGCTCGATTTAAGTTCTCTCTTTCTCGCATTTCTTTAAAAATCAATAAAAAAAACTTTACGCTTAATATCTTTATTGCAATATATTTTCAAGTCTCGCGTACAACATACGGTTTAAAGATAGGCCCCAAGAAATGTCCGATATAAACTAGGACATCGTAGCTATAGATAGCTGAGACTAGCTTTCTCGTGACCGAAGAAATTATCCTGACGAGACGCGACAAGACCCGTGGACAAACCGAATGATCCTCCCCGTCTTCTCTAGACGGGCTGCCGAATTAACGGGCTCTCCCGACAGGTAATCCGACGTTCGTGGACCTTCGCGGACGATGATCGTCGTACACTACGTATGTCTTATGCGCACGTCCACGTGCGTCTTATTTGCCGAACGGGACGACAGAGCTACATGGCGGATGCACTCTCTGCTTGCGCGTGCAGCATGCATACAGCGCCTCGAGAGCGAGGTCGGCGGGGGTGTATTTAAGGGAGTCGGTAATGAGGCATGCGTCTCGCTAATTACGACACCAAGGTCTCTACGGAAAAAACGGAGCGAAAAAGAAATAGGGGGAGACAACTCAAGGCAAGGGGTTGACGAAACGATGACGGCGGGCTTGCTTCGTATACTTGCCGATGACGAATCGCTGAGAGCGAGTCGCGCGTGATAGTCGCGCGAACGCTTTTAGAGCGACGCGCGTTCTCTCGACGATGATCCTCGATGATCGAAAGGATATGATGACACCGCGAGCGAACGGATAAGAAGCGATACTCGCTTGATGACGCGAATCTCGCCGGGAGAGTTTGGACGATCGTTCGAGATAAAAGCGATGTTGGACGAATGAGCTTGCGACAATTCCTTCGCGATTCGTCCTCTCGTGGTATAATGCAACAAATCTTTTAGAATTCTTCTACAATTATTTTTTTACTATAATATATAGATTCTGGATTATAAAATATTTTTATAACGCATGCGTAATTTTGATTATAAGATTTTTAATAATAATTTTTTGCAGATCAATATTAATCGAGATAATTGGTCTTCAATTCGATTAACGAAAGGACGTTATCGCGAGGAGGCTCGACGAGTACCTCGGCGACTATCGATGATAAAGATGACGACGATAACGATGTGAACGATGATGAGTGGATGACTGCTGCGCGATGACGTACACTACATCCACGTAAACTCCTAACGACGCATGCAACATGCTGGACCTAAGTTCCCATGCGAGTTGCACGATTCGAAGAGAGACGATAATGATCATCATGAGAGCTATCGATCGATCTATATGTCGTGCGATGATTCTCGCGTGTATTTTTTCCATGTGTATCTATTAACTAATTTGCGACTCGATGATTATGAAGAGATGAGAGCACGAATCTGAGAGAATGATTCCGTGGCGACGCAACGATCGGCATCGAATCTGAATCCAGCGATCCAGATCTAATGATGCGAAACTGATGAAATTATCGATGATTATAAATGCTTTCATACAGTGACATTGATTATCGTTGAATCGAAGACTATGACTGTTGAATTTTGTAGTGCACTAAGATGACCAGATGAGGCAAAGAATATGTAATGCGTGACGTAATGATCTTGTGATCCTTCATGATCGATCGTTTTCGTGTCGCATGGCGAGTATTATATCGATGCTTGTGAGTCGATGTGAATTGGGTGCGTTCTTCTCTTAAACGAGACAGGAAATTAGTGAGCAAGGAAAGGATAGAGGGAAGAACGAGAAACGTGAAGAATATCCATGAATAGGAAAGTAATTTCCTGTTTTTTTTCTCTCTTTTTTCTTTTTCTTTTGTCATGATTGTCATGATAATATGGTGTAGGAGATTGTAAATTATCTTCGTTATTGTTGATTGTATTCTTGATCAGTCAGAAAAAAAATTGAGATAATCTGAATGTCTGATAACTTCGTTGACATGATTTAATCGGCTGGATGATTAAAATTAAAACATAAATTTTCGACGAAAGTGGTTTACCAATACTCGACTCGCATGTTGGGATTTTTGCGTTTGGAATGCAAAATGCAGTCGTCTCATCCGCGAGTACTCGACCTGCGCAAACAAATTTACATCCACCATTTAACTTTTTTAATGGATTTATTTTAATATTTTTTGTCCAAGACGAATATATAAGGAAAGAAAATGTTCTCTAATTAGCGCGCAAAGCCTTTGTGTCATAATTCCATCTCTAAACTGTAAATTTGGAATTATGATATTATTAGCAATATTAAGCCTTAGGCAAAATAAGAATTACATAATTCCCCAATTAAAATTTTTGAAATAAATATCAATAAAATGTTTAATTATTTAGAAATACAAATATATACAATATATATGTATATATATACATATATATACATATATATACATATATATACATATATATACATATACATATGTATGTATATGTACTTAATTTGAGTTTTTTATAAGAAAAAAAAATGCCGTTTCTCCAAGAAAGTTTTATGCGATACTAATTATAACGTGTGATTCGTTATAAATTTTAACTAAAAAATCGCGGTTTAGAATGAAACGAGCTGCAATGGATGTGTTGTTGCGATCTACAGCCAAAAAAAGAAATAAATAAATAAAAAGAAATCAATGATCTCTCTTCTCCTTTACGCGTGATCCATCACGGTGGTTCCTCCGTAGCATCCGCCAGGGTCTTGAACCTGCTGAGGATCTTAAGAAGGATCAGTTTCCGCAGAAAAGTTTCGCGTGAAAAATTAGCGGAAACAAGAGGTTGACAGCGCGCGAAAACAAACTCGTCTCCTTGCGTTTTTTTTTCTTCATCACATTATTATTATCATTATCATCATCATTATCATCATCATGTACGGTGACATAACAGTTTTCATAATTATAGTGCCGTTTTCGGTTATCGCGAGAGCGCGTATCGCTCATCTCCCGTCCGGGAGGCGCAAAGTCCGAAGAGGACCGTTTCGTTTAAGCTTTAAAGATGAGGCTGACCTTGCGAGCGTGTGAAGCAGTCGTCCCCAGGACGGTGTTTCGTTTCTTTTTTTTTTTTTTTCGCACGAGTTAGATCGCGGAACGTCGCTGGAAAAATGTCCGTTGTCCGGGAGGAATCGTCCTCTCGGATCCCGGTCGTCGCGATTCCATCCTCGAGACGATGTGAGGGTGGCGTTTTAGGGGGTGAAGGGAGTGGAAAACGGATCGGTCAGGGTATATACCTGGCTCGACCATTGCAACCACATTTTGCGAACGTTGCAATCCGGATGCGATTAATCGCGTTAATTAGCCGACGTCCAGCTTCCAACGTTCGCGAACGTCATCGAAGCGCGCGAGCGAAATGATCGTCGGGGATCTTCGCGTGTTACATAATCGAATATGTTCACCTATACGACGCCTTACGATCTTACACGGTAGAAAAATAAGGATTGTCACAACCTCGGAACGGCCTCGGCTGTCCACCTCGGCGAGCGGGAACATTTTGAGCGTGATATGTTTGGAACAGAACGTGCGTCATCTCGAGAATCATCGATGTTAGAAACTCGACTCGATTAATGTATTATTCGTCTATAATTAAGCCAGGTATTGCCCCGTAAATACGTATATTATTTAGATGTGTTTGAGAGGGCGAAGGAAAGAGGCTGGATGCAGAGTTATATAAATCGCTGTGAGCTACGAAAATATACCGGCGGAAGCTTCAGATATATAGACTTTTTTTTTTCTTACCTACCTACCTACACACGCATCGTACACGCACACGCATCTCTTCACATATCGTATATATATATATTTTTTTTTTCATAGAAGTATGTGTGTGTGTATGTGTGTATAAGTATATATATATATATATATATTTATATAGATGTAACTCTCTGCGCGTCCCATTCAAATAATTTCTCTCTTCCTCTCTGGTAATCTCCATTTTCATCATCTTCGGTTTCTCGCCGCGCATCCGCAAACAACATCAACATTCGTATAATAGACACCTCTTCAACAACGTCCTCGTAAATTCGCGATCTAAGGCCTAAGGATTTTAGATACGCATGGTTTTCTAACCGCGTTGCAATATAGAAACTATCGAATTGTATATATTTATATATGACTTTCTCGTTGACTTTCTCATCGCGGGATCGCATCCGGAATCCTCGCGTACCAAGTCTCCCTCTTGTCTCGCGCCTCTTCGACGACGCTTCCTCATACAGTATCGGTGTTCAGTGTATGTTTTCTTAATATTCAGAATATTCAGTTTTCTCTGGACATTTGTATATCCAAGATATCACTATCGAATCCATCAGATATTCTGGATATAATATGTCGCAATATCTAGATTTCTAGAAGCTTATTCTAATTTGACCGTTATTATTTTATATGTGAAAAAATGTATTTATACAAAAATTATTTTAGATAATTCATATAACATTAAACACATTATTTGTGTAAGAAAATTCTAACAAGATAGATGTATAAAATGCATTAAATGCTATTTAATCTATTAATAACAATTTCATAATTTTATTTTGAAAGAGATATAATAGCGAGATATTAAAAAGAGGACATATTAACAAAAGGCGAGAAACCTAGATATCGACTGATTTCTCGATATTTCAAGAACATCCATTGGACGTCTGACTGTATCGGTCTTGTTCCACTTAATCCGTGAATCGCGTCGCGGAAGCGGTTAGCCTTCCTTTCTCTTTTGCCCTCTGGAGGAGCATTTACCAGAAGATGTTAACGGAAGATCATAGATCCGAAGATTTGTCGCGTTACACATAAATAGAGGGATTCTCCGATCGTCGGCGTACATGCGGAGTACAATCTGGGAATTCCTCGCGTTGGAAATGATCACGTGTCACGCGAGCGTAACAAAGCTCGTTGCCGAGGAAGTGAAAACTTCAGATCTGACATGCACGTTCATCGGATTGCCGCTGTTCCTTCGGCAAAGCTATTTGAATCTTCAAGAAAATTTCTGACGTTTAGTAGCTATTCTATGACTTACGATGCCCGCCGTCGTAAAATATCTACGTCAATATTGTGCGTAGTACAAGTGAATTTTATCGAAAGATATGTTGAATTGAGCTGTTACTTCTTGGAAGTTTTCAAATTGTGACTTAAAGAGCCTTGTAAGGCACAAAATTTTTATAAAATATTATTACAACGTATTTATATAAACTCGGATTTGTTTAAGATTCTCTATTTAAGTTTACGTTACAGGTTTATATTTTAGTTCGCGATTTTGCTAATGGTATGGTAGCTTTATTATTATTAAAAATTTCGCTTCTGTCAAGATCTCGTGTTTCGTCCACGAATACGTGCACTTTTCCATCGCGAGATGTTTTACCTAACACCTTGCACTCCACATATCCTATCGTTTAGGACTCACCCTGTAAACCTACGACGTCTAAGTACAATTTGAGTCAAAAAATAGAGAACTCTGCGTTTCGGGATGTCGCGTGACGAGAAAAAGGATATCGAGAGGTAAAGAAAACAGGTACGCCTTAAAATGTTATGTATGCGTGTATGTATCTGTGTGTGTGTGTGTGTGTGTGTGTGTGTGTGTGTGTGTGTGTGTGTCTGTGTATGGGTGTGTGTGTGGGTGGTGAACGCGTGTCGACGAGAATCGGTGAGAAGTAAAACGACGTCCGTTCTGCGAGTCGACACTATGAATACACTTACGGCGATATTATTTACGTTAATCTAATCCCACGCTAAAATGTGACTTTCCTAAAGCTCTTCTAGGAAGGAAGACGGGAAAATTAGCGACGCAGCGCGGAAATAACGCGACGTCGGGAATAACACTAGGCCAATCACTCGCGACGAAATACATTTTCGCCCACCTAGATAATAATCTGTTCGCGCCGAATCGCTCGTCGAGTCGAGCGAAATGCAATTTGCAAAATTTGCAAGTCTGTTCGTTTAAATGAACGTATACTCGATGTGCTTTTCGAGTTTTCGTATTCAAGAGCGACATATATACTTGGGAGCAGCACATTACGATGTTTAGGGAAACGTTCGTGCGATAGATTCTACCTAACGATCTCTCTATTTATAGCTAAAGACTCTATTTGCGATTAAACATTCGCGCTACCGTCTCTATACTCTACAATTTAGATATTAGATATTCAAGTATTCGGCTTGATACTGAATATTCGGTCTTCAATTAGATCTCGAAATTATATGACTTGACATATTATCACATAATACACGTAATTTCGCAGATGTTTCTTTTGTCGCTTATCACTCGACTTTTTTCTTCCGGATAGACTTATTTTTTTCCTTTTTTTTGTCTCGTATGATGATTTATAGGAAGTAGGGAGTAATTGATCAAAAACCAAGTATTAGTACCAAGTATCTCTCTCCGAAGACTTTTCTCAAACTAGTCGTATCAATTGCTGATTAATTATTAACAGGGCTCTGTTTCGTAAAATTGCAATATTTGTAATACTAGATGGAGAGATCTACAGTGCCATTAAGTTATTTCTGAAATTTCATTTAAACTGTAACAAATTGTTAATTATAAACAGCGTTTTTAAGTATGCTAATAATATCGATTTAAATGATCAATTTTATTTTTTAAGAAACACGTTAATTGACAGAAGATCGAATAAGCTGTTTTATCAAAAATTTGATTACCTTATTGTCTTACTGATTAAATAATTGCTAAATGTCTGAGTTTAGTTTAGCACTTAATTACGAACGATACGAAGTAAAAACTCGCGCGTGATGGTATTCACAGACACAGTTCTTAAAATCGTCATAAGTCAGAAGTCTAATTTTACGAAACGCAGCTCTGACTTGAGGTCAGGGATATCGTGGCGCGCAGCCAGAGATCGATCAGATTCTCAGTCGACCGCGTCGTCGTTTTAATTCTCACAGAATCCTAGACTTCGCACGCGTGAATAATACGTTCTAGAGAAGAAGACGAGGGAAATCGAAAGATCCTCGCGTGCGGAAGTCGCCATCTCGGCGATCCGTTCTTGCATCTTCGCGCCAGCTCTTCGGCTTCCTCTCCCCTCAACGGAAAAGTCGTCCTACGTATTATGTACGCCCTTCTCTTCGACCTTCTGTCACCTCGATTTTTTTTTCTTCGCGGCGAGTTTAGTAGCCTCTTCACCGAAGACGCTCATTTTCCTTGCTTTCGGATAATCGCCCTCGATGAAAACGACACATCTTTCTCTCCGCCACTCTCTCTCTTATTTTTTTTTTTTTTTTTTTTTTTTTTTTGGAATCGACCTCATCTCAACCCAGTCCAGATTTCGATGGCTCTCGAAACTAGCCGACGAGGATTACGATGACGACGACAACGACGATGACGACAACGACGAAGACGACGACGACGACGACGACGATGATGAAGACAACGACGACGACGACCAAGACGAAGACGACGACGACGCAATCGTGATCCTCGTGTACCTGTGACCGGAGAAGAGACTCCCGACCTCCCGCGCCGTCCCAGGTGTCGGCCTAGACGGTGTCGTTCTTTTCGATGCGCACGTTGTTGATGAAGAAACTTACTTGCCGTTTGAAGTTCAGGTCGTGCTTGTTGAAGGTGTGAGCGTGCAGCGCGAGGGCGCCCGCCGCCGCCGGCTCTAATTGTTTCAAGTGTTGTTGCATTTGCTGCTGCTGCTGTTGCAGCTGCAACTGATGCTGCTGCTGCTGGTGCAAATGATGGTGATGGTGATGCTGATGATGGTGCAGCTGTTGGGGATGATGCTGGTCGGTGGCGTAGCGATCGGTATACGGATTGACCACGCCTGTGGTGGCGCCCGACGAGATACCGGCCAGACACGAGGAACCGACACCGACACCGACCCCGACACCACCGATGCCCAGCCCGCCGCCGCTTCCGGTGGTCCCACCTGTCGAACCGGCAAGTAACGAACTGGTTAGTGGCGCGGAAGACGCTTGGCCACCGTACGGTACCAGCGAGGTCATCATGGACGGTCCCCTGATCAGGGCCAACGTGCCGGGCTGTTGCTGACCACCCAGGCCGGTCAGCTGCTGATGTTGCTGCTGATGATGTTGTACGCCGCTGCTCGGCACGGCGGTAGCTTTGAGCAATTGTTCCCGCAGTCTACCGCCGCACTCCTTAATACGCTGCAGCTCGGCCTCCAGCAACGCCACCTCCTTCTCCAGGGTAGTTATCCGCGCGTCTTTCGTCTCCATGATTGCGGTCAGGGTGGTGCTACCGGGCACGCCGCCTGGAACCGCCACGCTACCTCCGAGGACGGTACCGCTGCCCCCTGCACCTGCACCCCCCGATACGCTACCTAATCCGATGTAGCCGGACCCCGCGAATCCGCCGATGCCGCCGACGCCGACGCCGACGCCGCCTCCGGCCACCGGCTGTCCCGAGGACGCGGTCGAGGCATACGCGAGCTCCAGCTGCGTCTGCAGGCTCTTCAGGCTCTCGTTGGTCGCTTTGAGCTCCTGATACAACAGAAGCAACAAACGGGGAAGACGGTTACAGGTCGTCGATTCTTTCTCGCGCCGCTGACTTTCTCTGTCGTGTCTCTTTCATTTTTTTTTTTTTTTTTTTTTTTTTTTTTTTTTTTTTTAAATGTCTGTTTGATGATGTAGTTGAGATGTTGTCTGATTTCTTTGATTTTTATTTTCTTGAATGTGAAGTATGCGGTGGTACGGTTCAGAGATGTGACTACGGTGGTTGTGGTCGAGTGCAGCTTCGCTAACGCATGAGACTGCCCCTGTGTTTGCCGTTTCTTTTCGGAGATTTGTTTCGTTTCGTTTTATGCTGTCAGCGATACCATCCAATGCTTTTTCTATCTCCTTCTCCTTCTCTTTCTCTCTCTTTCTATCGCGTATTTTAAATTTATTTAATAAAATAAACAAAAGTTAGTTGGAAATCTGTTACATAAAAAAGCACATTTTTGCTCATTCTACACATCCTTTTCTTCCTAGTATATTCATTTTATTTATATTATATAATGAAAGTTCAAACAGAAAAAATACGACAATTAAATTGTATTCGCGAATTTTAAAAAATATTGTAATATAAACAAATATGATAAATAAAATGATAAATAATAATAAATAAAAATATCTATTTTATCTCGTTTTATAGAGATGCATTTATAAAATATCAGAATAGCGACAAAATATTGTTCCGTGGTAATTTTTGCGGTAAGTTTCCATCTCTTTATAAATAAATACTAAAATTCGAAAAAGCATTTCTCCTCACTATACCAACATACTGACAGCGAGTGGCACAATTTTTGCGCAATTTTTATCTTCCAATCTCTCCATTCACGGGACAGTCTCGAGGAAGCGGAAGTGGCACTGGCAGCGTCCCGGTTGACGAAAGAAAAGCGACGTACCGCCGAGCTTCCTTCTTCCAAAATGATCTTCCTCGTTCTCTTCTCTAATATAAAGGCGTTCTCGTCACTCCAAATAGAAAAAAAAATGCAATCGAAAAGTCAATCGATTCTCTTCGTCGAATAAAAATGACCAAGAGTCTCCTCATTCACGCGTCTCGACATTCATTTTTCGCTCTCCCTTTCTCTCTTTCTCTCGAAATCAGATCTCTATCCAAATTTCGGATTCGTCTTTTTTTTCTTCGAATTTTTTTTGGTTCTAAGATTCGATTGACACCGCACTGATCACTCAGCGACGATCGACGATCGTCGATCGGCAGCGCCACGTTAAGTCTTTTTTTTTTGACGATCTCACGGTCGCAAGGTCGCACGCTCTAATAATTTCAATATATTTTGTGTGTGCTTGATTTCTATTTTTTTTTCTCTATATTTCGTTCACGGTGATCCTCTTCCGGACGCCGGGCGCCGCCGCAGTTCTTTCGCCCACCGCGACGTACGGCCGACATCGTTGTCCATTTTTCTGCGCGCGGCGTTTCGATGATTTCTCATCGCATACCGTTAACACATTCCTTTTACGATTTGTTCTTTTTTTTTTGTCCGAAGAACCCGTCGCGATCAATTGCCGTGGGGCTTATTCAGAAATACGCGAGGATCCATCATTGTATCGACGCACAAGACGGCGATATTTCATAGTAATCGCTAACTCGAAACGCGGCCACGTCGCATGGACAAGATCTCTTTTGGATGCATGTGCGGATGCGTATCGGCGTTCCGCGATCCTGCGTAAAGGGGATTTGAGTTTTATCGATTCGATGAAAAGAAAAAAAAAAAAAATTATCCGGTCAATCGAAGGAAAAGGTCCGCTATTCATCGAGTTGAGCAGTCGCACGCGGATACGCACCTTGATGAGTTCGTGTGTGATGAGATACGGAGGTGCGAGCAGATCGATGTATTTTCCAGAATGAATCGTGATCAATTTGCAATCTTAGAGAGAATATAATAACAGATAAAAGATTTTTCCATGAAAGCAAAATTATATAAAATAAGGAATAATAATATATAAAGTGTAAGACAAGTAAAAAAGATGTGAAAATAAAAGATGAAGTAGACGAAAAATAAAAAAAATAAAAATGTAGAGAATTGTACAATCGAAATTTCTTTCAAGATAGATTTCTAATTAGGTAAATTATGAAAATTATCGATAATATTAAGTGAACCATGTGCCGGAGAAACGTCGATCTGCCGACACTCCCGACACTCGGCGAATGGTGTTATGGTAGAGAGGATAAGACAGTAAGATTACGCGAGGAGAACGACGTCGTATTATCGCGTCTCGCATCAGGTCGGTGCCAAACAGTCGCAAAGTCCTTCCTTGGGCCTGGGATCGGCTCGGCTTGACGCGACTTGACGACTTTCGGACCGTCCCGCTGCTTGTGCATCGATAACGACGGTTGGCGATGATAGCGGTAAGTCGTGATGGGCAAGAACGTGTCTGAGGCGTACAAGAACGAGAAGAGAGAGTATATATATAACTGGGCGTTACATTCACAGTGAATCACAGCCGAGATGATGGCAGAACATAAATATAAAGGGTGTATGAGAATGTAAATCTGTAATATATGTATGTTTTATACATATGTACATACATACTCGAAAAATGCGCTCGGGTATGTGTGTTGTACGTACGTATATAATATGTGAGAAGGTGCATATATATATACATATAAAGAGTCAAGACATTCCATATGTATAGAGATATACACGCGGTAGAATGAGGGTGAACGGTATATATAGCGGTATATCATATCAATGTGTGTGGCTTATATAGTGTGTATGTAAATATATCGAAGAGAGAGAAGATTATAAAGTGTAATATATATATATATAGATAGATATGAAAAAGTTATTCTCTTACAGAGGATGAACCAAAAGTCTCGTACAGCCTGATGTCGATTCTTTCGCGTGGAGAGTTCCCGTCCATCCTCCTGATCGTCAAAACTCGGCCGAATGTAGTTTAAAATATGAATGCCGTTGATTACCACACTTTTTCTTTCTGTCGCGCGTGTGCACACGCGAGAGGAACGTCAATCTCTTTTTTTGTCTCTGCTACTCTCCGGAATATTTTCCAGATTCGTCGCGCGATGCCATGAAAGGTAAGTTTTAACGGCGTGACGTACATTCTCGAGAGTTTCGCTGTCCGGAATCGATTGGCAATGTGAAAATTCTCTGGACATGCGATTGCGAACGATCGCTCACTGTCAGTGAACGTCGACTCGAGAATTTCATTTTTCGAAAATTTCAAGCGTAGAAAGGATCAGATCCGATTGGTTACATCGATAAATTGATGGCATATTATTGACTCAGAAAAAGATATTTGGATCAATACCAGTGATATGGATTAGTTGAAATTGATTGCTATTTATTTTTTACGAAACTAATTTCTAATTGGAAAGTTGCTGAGGAGATAACTCAATCGTTATTAAATTATTTGTATAATTATCAGATTAATTAGATCGAGACTAATAATTGGAAATTAATGTTGCGCTGCAACAACAGCCAAATATATTGGCTCTACTTTCAAGGATTACAAAGCTTATAATATGATAATTAGCAAGAATTTATAATCAATAAGAGCATATTTGTCGATAAATATTAATTAATAATAATATTCGAATAAACATTTTAACCACAATGATAAACACGAATCATTAATTAGCTAAATGCCAATTCTTTCGAATGGATTTGTTATTTGCAAATCTCAGTCAAGTCTTTATAAAAATATGATTAATTATAATCTATAAATATTGCTTAATATGATTTAATGATGTATTGTTACATATATTTTTTCATTGATACAAAAATTAATTACATAAATTAACTGTGTATCTATATCATATACAGTTTATATATTTCTCTAAAAAATGCAATCGCATTTTCGCATAATTTGCATCTCAAATTTGCATTCTATATTTCGTATATGTATCTTTCTTTTCTGTATTACAATTTGTAAATAATTTATACAGATTCGTAAATATTTTGCGGTAAAATTTTTTATTAGCAGCGTATCAATTTAGACAAATGTGACCAATTAAATCCGATCTTCCTTACGCTTATCATTCCTAACAGCTTGTGTCGCAGCATTCGCGTGCGCGTTTGACATATTAGCGATGACTTACGTGAATGTGCCACTGATCGAGAGCCACTGTACGATATGCACATTTATATCTACACAGACACACGCAGAGAACGTAATTCCCGACAATGAATGAAGTTTTGGCGAGGATTTTAGACAACGATACGATGAAGACATGATGAGCGTGCATTAATCTTGATATGCATAAGAAGAAAAAATATTGAGCTGGATTATTCTCGCGGTGGGGAGTTTAATTCGGTTTTCAAATTTTTATGCATGCATGTAATTCGCGACAAACAGTAGCGGTGAACTTACGGTTATGCAATTTTATTTCGTCGGAATAATTACATTATCGCGTAAAATAAATGCTTATCTCTCAGTTGGATGCGCGCCTCCATCTCAATAAATTCACATAAATAATAAATGCAATAAAAAATACTTTTACGTCAAATAAATTGCGTTTAAAAAAAGATAGAGAGTTTTCTGACTCACACGATTTTGCGATCTTTTAACATAAAATATTTCATATATTCTTTTAATTATTAATTGTAAAATGTTGAGCAGTAAATAATCTAATGTAGTTGTAAATTGCAAAATATATATAATAGTATAAAGTATATATAAATTAAAATAATTATATATGCAATCTTCATTTTTCATGTCTCTCTTTCTGTTTCTCTGTTTCTCTCCTCTCTCTCTCTCTCTCTCTCTCTCTCTCTCTCTCTCTCTCTCTCTCTCTCTCTCTCTCTCTCTCTCTCTCTCTCTCTGTACCTTGTAAAATTTCCACATTACGATTAATTCCAAGTGAGAATTTGCGAAGGCCATTTTTGCATACGGTGGCTCTCACGAAGGCAAATTACTTACACAAAGCGTATATTATACGTATATATTTACATGTACACGTGCAACGTATCCTATTAGACGCGTGATTGATTATTCGAATACTATTTATAAAATATTTTATTAAAATATCTATAGAATTACTAAAAATAAATTTCTTGCTAAGAAAAAAAAAGAAAAAAATTTAAGTCAAAACGTTTCATTCTTTAACAGAGTAAGTTTCGCAAAATTGACTTCGACTATTTGCTCCTGTATCTAGATCGCGACCAAGTAGCATTAACGTGTGTGATTAGTGTACCTGTTAAGTCTTCCGTGGCGGGGCCTGGCGGGGGAAGAGATCACGTGCGTGTCGCCGGTCCCTAATTTCGAGCTACGTAGTGGTGTTGTGCATGTAGTAGTAGTAATTGTTGTTGTAGTCGATGATGGGGTGACTCGCAGTGACCGTGACGATGATGGTGATGGCTGATCATGTAGTGGTGGTAGTTGTATTTGTGATTAAAAGGGGGGGGGGGGTGAGTGACGTGATGAACGGATATGCGGGCGTGATATTTCCCCGCGCGAACGGGGGGTAGAGTGGCTCTAACGTTATTCTTATCGCCTACACATCCAAAGCAGCTCATTCCACGCATTCCAATCGCAGCTGTTGTTATTTTCGAATCTCGTAATTAAATCTTGAATTTAATCATGCCGCTCGTTCGTTCGTTCCCTACGATCGACCGTCCGTTTTATCGTCTTGTTCTCTTGTTGTCGATCGTGTTCGATCCGATAGCGATAGCGGCACGATTCGTCCGATGACTCGCTGATTCGGTGACGTATCGTATAACTGGATCATTCATCTAACGTTTGATCTATCAAATTAGGTTAATGGGACACGTAATTTAACTTCGTTACGCATCGTGTGAGTTCAAGTTCTCACTTTTCATAAAATATATATATATATATATATGTATATATGTCGGTTTGTGGTATTATTTACAGAGTTGATTGTTAGATAAATTATCTCGTTTGTCGAGGTCATCGAATAAAGAGATCGTGGACGAATCGTTCTTGAATTGTTCGACATGTATGGTGCAAAAAGAAAAAGGCATAGGAGAACATGTGACTTCGCATGGGATTAGTGATTTATATGAAATATTGAGGATTACGTGTTCTATTTTTTTGTTTAATGCATGCTTTTCAAAAACTCATTTCAATAAGTATTTCAACAAGACTAATTACTTGCTTCTTTTCATATTTTTTGTTATCTGCTTTATAATAAAAAAAATTTAGATAACTAAATATGGGGCGAGTTTATATGAAATTACACAAGTTTCATAAATTAGTGAATTACATAAAAATATGGAGTATTTGAAAAAAAAAATTTATACGAAATAGATGGATATACGTACAACATAAAGGGGCAAAAATAAATTTGTTAACATACCTAATAACTTCAGATTTTTTAAAATTTAAGAAGAATGTGCCATAGACTTATATTCTAATAATTTTCTTTCTTTTCAATTTGATAAATTAATTTCTCAGAAAGATATCTAAGGTACATTATTTTGAAGACTTTGCTTGAATTACGGCAATTAATTACGTGCAACGAGATTGCAGCTATTAATTGCGCGCGCGCGCGTTTGCCGCGTCGAGAGATCAGGTTATGCCCGGAGAAATTCTCAGTGAAAAGAGAGGAAATTGGACCGAGTAGTTTCCTCTTGGCATCGAATGTGTCCCGCTTCCTCGAGCTAATCGGAACGTCTTTTACACGTTCGAGGCGTACGCTATTTCATTTCTCTCTCTCAACGGGAATTTAGAATATTCTTATTATAGACAATAGCACACAGTTCGCGCTCGCGCGGATTTCATTCGCCGGTAATAACAGCATAAGCAACTAATTACGAGACTAAAATCAACAATTAAAATTTTGTTGTAATTTCAATTTTGCTGAATTTGCAAACATCGATGCTACAAACACGGAAGAATAATATACAGCAATATTGTCGTGTATTCCATCTCTAGCATCGTGTTTCAAATTCTCTTGCCAAAGATTATACCGGTTTCAATCTCCGCGTAGAACACGAAGGACGTGTCGAAGGATTTCGAGGGATCGGTCGAGACGAATTGGACTAAGGTACAGTGATGATAACATGATACAACGCTCGTGCTGCTAAGTTGTCGACACAATGAACAACGAGACAGGCCTTGATGCTGGTGCATTTGTTCGCGGGAGAGAGTTTGCTCGAAGATCGCAAAGTACTTTTTCAGGGGGAGAAAAGAGAGGACGAGCCAGGGTTAACATTGTGCGCGGCAATATTTCAGTGATAGAATGAGAGATAGAAGGAACGAGAGGAGGGAGTGAAGATTTCTCGTGCTATTAATGGCTCTAATATAATGTTGACGTGCTTGCTGCGTCCAATTCGTGCTCGAAATTGCACCCGGAAAGAAAAGAAACGGATCTGTCAATTTTTCGTTTTGTCGAATCGCTCCCGAGTGTCACTCAAGCTATATAGATTCCGCCTAAGTCCTAAGTCTAACAGGCATGAACACGAGAGTGCAAGGAGACCGAGCGAAATAGCGAATGCGATGTTGTTCGTAAACATTAATTATAGCAACTGACCTCGATAGATTAATTTGAATCAATTAAGTTTTTTAATCTTCTTTCTTTGTTTCATAAAAATTTTATCCAAATAAAATGTTAATTTGTACTTTTTGCTCTCTCAAATTCGTTAAAAATTACCTAAGCAATTCCGGAGAAAGAAAAAATGATTTACGAAAATAAAATTTAATACATAAAAAATTGGATTGTTCAATCAAATGTAATGCAAGTAATTTCTTTAGTGTTTTTCTCATATCCGAATTTTATTTTGGACAAACTGCAGAAAGACTGTACAGCGAATATAAATTCCGCAGAAAAGTATGCGGATCGAAAGCAAACGCGAGGGTAAAAAAATCACACTAAACGCGAACATGGCGTGAAAGTGGGTCAAAATGCGTGGAAGCAGCGAGCCTGTAGGCGAAATAGTAGCGGATTTTTCGAACGACCTCGCATCCGTGTACCAGAACGTACTATAAACGAAGGTAGGGCGCTATAAACGTGTGAGAACTTATCTCGGGAATGTATACGAAACTACAAGTCTGCTCTAAAAGACCATCTAAAGACACGGAATTGCGTGAAGAGCGGAGCAAAAGATATGTATGACGGTGATGCTGGTATAATGACAGTGGCAGTGCTCGGAGAAACTTTTTTTTTTACGACGTTAACAGTCAGTACAAATGCGCTCGTTTCGCTATGTGACGATACAGCAGAGCAGCGACAGTTGCTGAGTGAGAGTAAGCGATATGGGAAATTTATATATATCGACGCTTCAAAAATTCACGTCGACGGATTTCTGTACCATTCCCGGGGGTGTCGAATTTAACGCGAGGATCTTTCCCTTGCGATCTTTTGTCGACGAAGAGTCGACAAATGTCATGCCGAGATGTGTGCAAATTTTCACGTCAAGCGAACAGTACTACGAAAATCGAATGTCAATGCGATAGAGATGGCCGAGATTTTATAATACGACCTCGTGTAATTTTTGCCAAACTGCGACTTTTTTTTTTCGCGACAATCCTGATCGTGATTAAGCGTTTACAGCTGCTATTTATGGCATCATCTGTGAATTCAGTAACAGAGATTCTTCTCGGCTCTCTATATATATTGTCTCACGTATTTTATCGCTACCATGTAAGTTTATGGGATGTCAGGACGCGCATGCGACGGTATAAGATATCGAAAGTCCCATAAAAGTAAACGAGACGATAAAGCAACAGCCGCAATAAAGCGAGGACTTGACAAGCGCCTCCGGGAAACGATGCAAACTTTTTCTCGGCTTATTTTTCAGAGATTTCCGCAATCTTCGTTTGCAATGAAAATAGGAATAGTACATCACTGCGTTTACGGGCGTGAATTTTTGAAAACTCTTGCGATGACACGAGGAAAAAAGTGCATGTTCGAAACACTCGTGAGAACGTAAACCTGCGATTACGTGCACACCGAACGCGAACGAGGGTGCGAGTATGTGCGTGTTGAAAGACGAGGGATGTATGTATGTACGTGTATATGTGTCGCATGTGTTTGTGTATACATATATACGCGCGCGTATGTACATGTGTAAGGTTGCCGAGTAGTGGCGTAAAATCCGTCAATTTTCCAGCTCCCCTTTGATTCGATTTTTTTTCTCCTTCAGGGAGAAAAATCCGAAATAAACAGAACGTTGCGAACTGGCTCGAGATGAATCGAAATATTTTGATTGCGAATAACGACGTGCGTTGAATAAAAGTTACGTCACGAAAAGAGATATCCTAACGAGATATGTAATGTGTTCTGAAATCAATTTCTTCTCTTTCAATTTATTTCTCCCTTGCGTATCCTGTGTCTCTTGGAATAAATTTCTAAACAATTGCAGAAAAACTGCGTAATAATAAATTGTAGTTAATTAAATTTTGATATATATAAGTGATATCTCTCAGTCCTAGCTATAATACAATCGAAACAGAGATACTTTTCTCAAGATTTGAAGCAATATATTACATGATGTCGAAATTCCGTTGTCATGAACGAAAGTGATTCCTAGAATCTTTAAATACGTGGATATTTTTAAACTATCAAAATTATTGGATTCTCGAATGCTTTACGGAACTTTATTCTTATTTCAATTTAATTTCACATATTTTGAATTCTTGAACTTTTCTTAATATTTATGTGATAAAATTCTAGTTTAATTCCGTTTTGGATTTTTAGATTTTAACAATTTTAGAAGTTGAAAATATATTTTTCAATATTTGCATCCTCGAATTCTAAGATCCACGAACGTTTCCTGCGCTCGCGAGTCTTCGGGATTCTCGAATCTTTGCATTCTCGACTGATAATCAGACCTTTGCGTCGTCGCATTTCTGAATCGGATTTTCAATCTGCGGATTTCCCGTGCCTCTTGACCGAGGCGTTGCGTTAGTAGCTTCGACCGTCTCTGCCTATCACCGGCTCCCGATCTCGCATGTATACCGTACCTTAATCTCGCCCCTATTGCGAAACACAGAACGGAGAACCCTTCCGTCGCTCGCGAGAACCCGATCGATTTCGGGGGCAACGATCGAGTCGAGTCGAGTCGCACGAGACGGGCGGAGAGGCTCGCAAAACCCCTGTTGTGGTCCCTGAATCGAGAGTAGGCCGTCCGTATAAGGATAAGGGCTACTCCACTCACCCCCTGGCGCTCGCTTGTTCGTTTTCGCTTTTGTTTCCGTTTTTTCATGTTCCTTTCTCTTTTTTTTTTTTTTTTTTTATTTTCTCAGATCAGGTGACATAGAAGTTCAAGCGTGAGCACGACAACACGGGGCGAAAAGTAAAGCCACTGGCAGTGCAATAACTGCAAACTACTTGCAAGCAAACTACTTATACAGAATAATGAATAGCGATTAATGTTAACGCATACGTATATATACATATATACACACACATATATGTGTATGATGGTATAGACAAATCTTGAGAAATATTTTATACAGATAAATAAATAAATAAATATATATATACACATATGCGTTGAAAATGCATAATGAGCGTCGATCGAAATGTGAGTGACACACATAGATATATATGTATATACATATATGTACGCGATGCATAATGTATGTATACATATATATATATTTAAATTTATAATTATGAATATATGTATGGCGACATGGATAGAAATAGCTTAAGGACCTGCTTCTGGGCCATCGACTGCATTTGCTGGAACATGATCCTTTCCTCCTCTTTTCCTAAAACAGCAGAAAGTAACGAGGAACTTTTGGGGGAACTGTTTGGTTCCAGGTTTACGGATCATTGATGTAATTATGGATGTGTGTGTGTGTGTGTGTGTATTTGTATGTATGAATAGAGATCTAATAATTATCGCAGTAGTTTGCTCAAGTGCAATCTTGTTTCGCTCTACCTCTACATATTATTATTATTTGTATAATAATTAATAGAATTATACAGTTTAATTAATAGAATGTATATAGTTAATTATAGTTCTCTTGCAATTATAATAGAATGAAATAGAATAATATTATATATACGTATATATATATATATATATATATATAACAATATAATAGAACAATATTATAATAAAAATAAACTTTCCCTCTTTCTTATAATATTAATTCTATTCGTTTAAAAAAATGAATAAAATAGAAAAAATATTTTGATATGTATGTCAGCGCAGCGCATTTGGAATACTCACGTGTGCCAAATGCAAATACGATATATTATCTTAATAATAATTGTGTCGTGAAAGTTTGAATTGAAAGTTTTGTTTATGACGCGACTTTTTCCAACCTTCCCAATCTTTCCAACTTTTTAAAGTATTCTTGTATCTCTCCGTGGAATTATTTTGCGAGATTAGTATTCTCTCGCGTGTGGCGCCTTTTCGTTTGCGCGCTGTTATTTTTATAGCGAGTTTATATGGATCACGATAATGCTCTCAAAGAGAACAGATTTGTCCGTTTAGATGAGTTGCGGTCCGCGAATTTAACGAGATAATTCGATTCACTTTTATGGTACCTCGACGAACGACGGTATTTACGAAAAATTCGTTACAGAAAATTGGGTTTTCTCTTCGTTGGAGAAGGATATCCGGTAAAATATCGGGTGTTGCTCATTTGCGAACCAGCTATTGACTTCGCAAAGTTTATTCGGCTTAATTGCTGCATGTTTTTGCCGCATGAAGTTTCACTTACGAGTATATATTTGGCAAAATTATTTGATTTTTATTTCGCAAAAACTTAGATAAAAATTTGTCAGTGGGAAATATTTCTCTGTTAAAAAAATGTGAAGTGGGAAATCAAGCGAAAGATAAGTTCCAAATTGTTTCAAATGTAAAACTCTAGGATAAAAATTTAATTTTTGTAAACTCTTTTTATGAATTATTTTTACTGTCGTTTTGCCTATTTAAACCAATGTGTTTTTGGAATTGATGATATTTTTTGCAGTTTTTCCGAGGTATTAGATGTGTTTTATTAAAATAAATACTTTATTAATATTTGGAAAATTATTAATTTAATTTATTTTATATTACAGAATCTATTATGATTTTCCAATTCACAATTATTCTTTTTGAGAAAATTGAACAATGCTGGTAGGATGGTCATTATCATAGCTCATGTTATTTTTTGTCCCAAAATGTAAAATTGATTAAAATCATGCATATTATAATGTATCGAGTTTTGGCATTATAAGTATATCTAAATCTGTCTATTTTCCATTCAATTCACCTAATTTTTTGATTTCTCTTATGATTCAAACGGTCTTACGGTCACATATGAATGTTTCGATAAAATGCGATATCGAGAAAAATGATTAATTAAAGTAGTTTAAAGAAATTGCAAGCAATGTCTCACCCATCCCCTTGTTTTGGAGCATCTCGAGGAGCTTCTTGATACTCTCATCGCGAGCCTGCAGCGTTTGCTTTTGCGTTTCTATTCTTAATTCCAATTCCTGCAACAGAAAAAAATAAATAATGGTAAAGAAATTATAATAATTAAAATTATTTTTTCACGATTTGTCGCTATTTTATTAACACTCACACTAATTCAAAAAGATTTTTGTTTAAAAAAGTATGCTGTTATTCTTTTACATTTGCATCGATAATTGATTATATATTGCATGAGAATTTTTACGTCGATCAATATCAATTTGGATACTTCCGAGATTTATTTGTTGTTATATAAATCATAATATATACACACATATATACATATATATATACATTCAATAATGGAATCACATATGACCTCGATGCTTTCAAAATGTTTTATAAATCCATTATTTTAAATTTATAAAATACACGTGGACAAGTACGAGCCAAGCATAAAAGTCATCATAAAATTTAACCAGTATGGAATGTCGTAATTAGAAATTATAGGGCAACTTAGTTACGCTCAAAATGTTAGTAGACTATATTAAGACTGCAAAATTATCTCAGCATCTGTGGACAGTACCACCGGGAACGTAAAATTGAAATGGATTAAGATAAAGATTCGACCACACACATACACACACACACATACACACACACACACACACACACACACGCGTGCGCGCACGCACACACGTCAGAAAAATATCGGTACTATTTTATAAACTTTTTATATTTTTGTACGGAATAACCCAAATCTATAAAAAAAATTATTTAAAAACAGATTCTTCGATAAATTTAAGAGAATTCGACTTCTCTTTAAAGATTTCTGTTTAAAATATCTTTCGATGGCTCTTGCGGAGAAGCTTTGCAGAGGTATACATCATGTATCGTTCAAAGATACACCAAATGCAAACTTTGACAGGTCAGATAAAAGATACCTAATTTACTACTGTCATACATCGTCAGCGCTCTAAAAAAAGATAAACATTTCAAGCCGTGTAATAGAAATCTGTTTTACAGCGGAGGATGAGAAGCGCTATTTTTATGAGATTTCGTTTCCGTGCACTTTGTACGGGGTTATTTTTGTAAAAGCCGATAATGTCTCTGTAACCTTCTAATACGCCCTATTGGCGCGTACACGCGGGGATAGAAATGTCTTAACACATCAATTTACATGCATATCGAAGCATATATGTGTTTTTCATATATGCTCCGAGAGACATATTCACGTGTTAAAACATTTCTCTCCACGTGTGTATGTCAACGGCGAATAGTGCCACCCGCTTGGCGCCCCACGTAACAAATTTAGCGCGTCTCTTTGACGGCAGGAAAGTAATTAGTCTGGAATTAGACGCCCGTTGCTGGCTTTCTGCCGGTCTTTCCCCGCTGTGCGAGAGAAACATTCACGTACGATATTATCTAAGAGCTTGGACGATAGCGCGCGCTGTGAAAATGCGAAAATTCTACTGCCAAGATATCAAGCGCGGCACCTGATAATTAATTCAATTAAACTTCTTTAACAAAAATCTTTAGAAACCTTTGTACAATCGTAGATGCGTTTCAGTTGAATAGTATTTTAAAAAACGCATTTTTTATTAAACTTATTATTATCTACTATCAGTCCGTTTAATCTCGAAGTTACTATTACCGATATTGTTAACAAGGAATCACATAGTCGCGATAATCTCGCAAGAATGAAATTATAAGACGTATCGAATATGAACTAATCGAAAATTAAATAGATTAATCACAAATTTGATTGGGAAAAATATAGATATTTTTTTTAGTTACAAAAAATTAAGAATATTATATTATTAAAAAATTATTAAGTTTTAAATAATTTAGGTTTAGCTCTACCGCATAACTTTGTACCTAAAATATACTTAATCGAAGTTATAGAGCGGCGAAATAAAAACGTGTATATACATTGCACTGCCGTGTAAGGGTATTTCGAATATTTTGATTTTCAAAGACTTCATAATAACGATAGACTCCGTTGGTTTTGATAATGATGAGAATTTACGGAAAGACGAGAAATCGAGTGCATAAACTGGCGAATGGCCAAAGGCGACCAGTTGCTTCCCGTACGTTGTATATTTGACCTGTCTGCGACATTTCGGTCGAGACAGTTCATGCTCATGGAGAAATATCCACTCCGCTCCTTACCAAAATGAATTACTTCCTGAAGGAATGTCTCAGTCAATTCAATCTTCCTTCAAATTATCGTGTACACGCGAATTGCACACACATATACATACACACGCGCATTTACTACGTTTGTTTTCATTTCGCAATAAAAATAAAATATCTTACTTGATACAAACTGATTTAATTTTGTAATATATTAAGTGTAAAAATTATTAATAAGTATTATGTATCGATAGTAGTTTTTTATTAAATAAGAAAATGTACGTTGCTGAGATTAGAGATAATAATATTTATATAAAAATATTTCTACAAAATTTAAAGTGTGATGTACTTCAAGTATTACATAACACAAAGAGCTGTGCCTCGAATACCTTGTACTAGTTTTATTTATTGTTAGATTTTTCTAAGAAAATAAAAGTTAATATTTATATCTTTTTTAAAGATTTTTAAAATGTTCGAAATGTTTAAAAATGTTTCTCTTTAATAATTATGGAATTTGGCGTTCTGATTAAATGCCTCTGTGTCGCGATTCGATGTAAGTATATCGATGACACTTGTTCCTGCTGTCATAAGCGATGGACTCAATGAAATGATCACGGGGAGACTGATATTTGCATCGTTGCCAAGATTTCCAGCAGCATTCTAATTTGTGGTCAGACAATTCTGTTCGTTCAGACAATCGGTCGTTTACCTCGCACACGATCTCAATCCTTCGTCTATTTCGGTCCGTGCAGGCCCGCATAGTGTACGAAAAGTTAATAAACCACGGGCATATATCGCCAGATGGATTATTTCGCGAAGGATTTTATTTCGCGCATCACGCGCATTCATCAATAGATATCGTGAATGGGCTTTAAATAAATCGATGATATACTCTCTTAAATGGAATCAGTGTATTATCACTGACAAGCAAGTTTCAGTATAAGTATAATACTGCAAACAGTGAAAGACTCTCACTGAGAAGAATCAATTAATGGTAATGATTGGTTTTCAATGTAATTTTACTGCCATAATAATTAATGAAACATAAAACGGAGAAGCAAAGTGTGAGTGTTTTCACTGAAGGTCAGTGAATACTCACTGATCTTCAGTGAAATCTTATCACTGCTTTAATGAAATCAGTGATATTTTCACTGATTTAATTTAAGAAAGTATCATTGCATAGGTAAAATTTTAATAATGTACCATTGATGAAAAAAAAATTGTATCGAGGAAGAAAATTTGTCAAAACCATAAGAATCAAAATCGTGCTGTAATTATTGTTTTGAAAAATAACTATAGTCCGATGATTAAAAATAAAAGAGAGTAATCCATTGTATACATATAATAAGTACATTAAAATTCGTAAAATAGATAAAACGAAGTATGTAATTAAAGTTTTCGAAATATTCGCGAGAAAGATATCGGACGGGTTCGATGTATTTCTTCTGAATATACGTTCTCCTGAATACGGATGCTAGGATATATGACAGATGTCTGCAGCGATGTCGGAAGATCGAAGGATAACACGAAAATATATAATATATTTGTAGCCGTGCGCGAAAATGTTGACAAACGTCGGGAAAATTCTCGGGGCTGTCGACGAGAGAGGAAAAACAAGAAGAAGAAAAGGGAAAGCCCCGGGAGACGAGTTTTCAAATTTACGCACCGACCTGGGAATCTCCACTTTTTTTACTCCCATTTCCCGGACGTGTCCCTATTATTTCGAGGGAATCTCCCCTTCTCGAAGACGCGAAAAACATTCACGATGGCGTACGCCATTCTATTTCGAGCCCGTGACTGTATTATTTTCGACGCGGAAAACCGACCTACGGTCACGCCGGTTAAAATTAATCTCGTAAACGCGCGACCGGAAATTAGTTTTCCCTCGGAAAAATTCGACCAGAGGAGCAGAAAATACAGGATTATAGCCCTGTCATTTTACGAAGATAATTTTACGTCGCAGTAAAAAGAGATCAGTTAAAATCCAGTTTATGACTCAGAAAAAAAGGAATCCCGTAATAATCTAAAGGTTAATGTTCATGACTTACCTTTATCGTATCACGAAGTATGGCGATTTCGCGAGTTAGATGCTCGTTTTCATTGTACAAAACTTCCATTTGCTGCTGTATCTCAACGTTCGGCCCGCGCATTCTCATCCTGAGCTCCTCTTCCAGTTGACGGACCATCATGCTTTGTTTCTGTAACAGAAAGTATCCATAATTGATCTATGAGTACGATAATCTACGTTATTGACAGCATAATATAAAAAGAAATTAAATATCAAAAACTTTATCGCAATCTTCATCGTCGAAATCCTTCATTTCTTGAATTTTTTTAAATTTTATCGGGATTAAGAGTATATATTAATAGAAGTAGAAAAGAGTTAACAGAAGCATGAATAGAGATATTAATAGAATGAATATTAATAGAAATATTAATAGAATGAATATTAATAGAAATATTAATAGAATGAATATTAATAGAAATATTAATAGAAGTTGAAACGATCGTAATAACAATTGTTATACAATATGTAACAATAAAATGTCATAATAGTTATTTTTAGATTTAAAATTAAAAAGAAATTTACAAACTCCACTCCTATATGTCAAAGAGACTATAAATGCGTGAAACGTTTGAAATTTTAAAATGTCGAAGCGATAAAGCTTTTTGAAGTAGTTTAACTGTGCACTGTTTGCACGATGTATTCGCTCGAAATATTAGCAAGAAGCAAAAGTTCACTTGTGTACGCGTCGTTACGTCGACAATCGCGTTACACGGCGGAAACGTCGCTGTTTGTCCCGGTTGTATGAATCTTTTACTCTCGTATAAGTGTGTGGTAGACTCTCGAGCGGTATATTGTTCCATCAAGACTCTCTGGTCTCGGCTCGTTAGACATCGTTAATGACGCCGGCGACATAAGCGCGTGGGTGGACAAAAGTGGCGTCGCGAAAAAAAAAAACGATTTCCGACTGTACTTCTGGTGTAGTGCGATTAACAAACGTCTGTGTTGCACACCGACATGTTGTCTCGTTGATGAAACATTTTGCGCATGCAACGCACGTCTTCTAGTCACGTTGATTTAACGACGAGTGTTTTAATTTCATCTAGATTCAGAGAGACTTTGTGTTCCTGGCGGAAAAGTAATATATTTTTCATTGTATGTTTCATAAAAAGAAAGTATATATATACATACATATATATGTGTGTGTGTGTGTGTGTGTGTAGAAATGCGTGGATGCTTCTTTATGCGCTTTATTGTAAAATATTCTTTTAGTCTTATAATACGCGGATTATCTTTAAAACAATGATAAATGTGGAAAAAGTTTAGTTGATGAGTGACAACATGTTTAAATCAGAAAAAAATTTAATTAATTTTCAGTTCCAGCGTTTATACAGATCCTCAATGGTGTCTTTTTCGTTTTGTGGCAGTGTGTTTAAATCAGGAAAAGAATTAATTAATTTTCAATTCCAGAGTTTCTAAAGATTCTCAATCAAGTTTTTTTCGTTTTGCAACAGTAATATATGTGTTGGCCAAATATGCATATATGAATAAGCGTAAAAAGTAACGGTAAATTTTAATCCTGAATAAAGAATGCTGTATCAAACATTACATTCTATCGCAATATACAGCATATAATAACGAGATTTACAAAAAAAAAATACAATAAAACGATATAAAAACCACTTTGTGGTATAAAGAAGGACAATCACTTTGTTACAGAAAGTGTCTATACGCGTGTAAAAGTTTCATTTATCGAATGTTTTCGATTGCACGGGAGAATCGCACGCTACAACGAACGAATATTCCTACGGAAGCCAATACGTTCAATATTAGCGATTGACCTGATTTGGCGTGCGTGGCATCAGTGCTATGCGACGTTATGGAGGATGAGATGCGGAGGCAGGGAATTGCATTCTAGCATGCGCAACATCATTTCCTCCTTAATCATCCATGGTCTCTGCATGGCCCGTTCGCTCTGTGGTCGAATTCTATATTTCTTGATTATAAATCTCCGAATAATACATGCAAATGTTCGTCTTATCGTTATCTTAATATTTTATATTAAGTGTTTTATTAAAGTAAATTTTCTTTTGTTAGAATAGAAATTTTATTTTATTTATTTATCGCGTTTATTTAATTTTCGACATTAAAAGTTGATAACTGCATCTCAAATTAAAAAAATTGTATTTAGAACAAAATTCAATCTATTAAGGCTGCTTGTTTATTTATATGCTTAAAACTTTATTCGTTAAAGTCCTTTCTTGTTATATAAAAAAACTTGATGAATACTACAAATTCAATTAAATTCTTATCACGCAGCGATTAAATGGTACAAATTTTTTAGAAATGTTTTGGATATGTCACATACATTTTTTAGTAGAATTTACAAGACATTTATATGACATGAAATATCACGAGTGAAACGCGATGAAAGAATTGGCAATATTGTCGAGTGCACGTATACATTTGATGCATATTCACGGAACGTAAAAATCGAATAAAGTGAGTTAAGTGCTCATAACTTCGTCAAGAACAAGTTCCGTTTAACATTTAGCACGTCGTTTGGTGAAAATACAAATAAAATTTACAGCCAGTGCTTAAGAATTTTTCTATCAATTTTATTAGCAGACGAATAAGAAAAGATTACTATTCTAAGATGTTCAATATCGAGATATTCAAGAAATGTGCCGCAGTAAATATTACTAGAGACGCGCGACAATAACTGTTCAATCGAAGGCTGCTATAAATATTATGTAAATATTTTATCAAGATATGACGCGGACAGAAGGTTGAAAAACGAAGGAGGGAAAAGGAAGATGGGAGTTGGAGTTTAACTGAAGCCCCTCTTAAGACAAGATCCTATTAACGATCGAGTCAACCCTGTCTCTTGCAACACGCATTTCCGACGTGAAAATCACTGGTCTATCTTACACCCAATAGATACTGATAATGACTATAATCCAACTACAATTGCAATATCAATCAGGAAACTCGCAAACCATTAATTGAGAGAGATAACGTCTTATGATAACTTGGAATTTTCGTTGTATGTATGTATATATATCTAACTAAAAAAAGCAGATTATAACTATTTTTTTATATAATAGATAATTTAATTTTTATGAAATTAATAATAATAGATAATTAATTTCAATTTCAATTTCAATAAAACTAATCTGATAAAAATGTCTTAATCTATAAGATATTATTAAATATTAAGAAAAATTTTAAAAAAATTCTAAAAAATTTATTGTTGATTTGTTGCTAATATAATTTTTATTTTCTTTATATCGGTCATTTTTGTATTAATATTAGATGCATATAAATAATTTTCTTAAAAGTTCTCTTAAAACGGTAAAGTGTTGTTAGAGAAAATAAATTTCCGAAATTTCTATTATGGCATTGCTTGCATATTTTTCACAGGCTTAACCAGCTGTGTAAATATATACGATTATCGTTGACCCAAGCAAATCTGAAAATAGCATTAGTAGATTTTATCAGGGACTGGAACCACAACTGGTGGGCAGTGGTTCCGGTGAACAATGTTTGGTTTCAAAGAAACACGATTTTCGCGATTTGATTTTAATCAGCAAACGCTAGCACGGAGAATTGCTGCATGTTCGATATCGATTTTCCGGCATTTAAGGGATAAACATAGATTCATACAGTTAGATTATGGTATTTACTCCCGTATTGTACGAATCAGAAATCCTGGAAATAAGCGAGTATATGCATCGTCATTTCGTCGCAAAAAATCGCTAAATGTTCACGGTACTAATTCTTTATTGTTATTTTTTAATCAGCTTTCAATATTGTTTTATATTGTACATGAAAATTTTAAATACATAATTCTAGCAAGGCCAAAATGAAGAGTTAAAAAGTATCCAACTATTTATATTTTTCATTAAAATAATCACTCTAATCCTTGTTTTCAAGTTTTGTAAAATAATTTATAATGTTTTTCACAAAAAAATAAAGATCAAGAATTTTGGAATCGTTACAATCTTGAAAAGTGAAATAAACCGATAGATTTATAATAAAGCTACGAAATAAATTTTAAATCATTATCTAATTTCAACTCAGTTTTGCGTAATATTAACATTATTTTATAAATAATAGAGTCAAGATCAACGTGAACCGTTTTACATTGACACGTGCTATAAAATACAAATTATACTTATACTTATGTAGCTCTTACGTAGCTCTTCGTAATGCGAAATTAATTTTATTCTTCTCTTTAATTTCTTTCTTTACCTGTATTCTCCTCAGACGAAGTTTGAGAACTGACTATGTAAATGAAATTAAGCGTGTATTTATTCGGTGTCAAGTTTAGCTCCCACTCTCTAACGGTCGGCAATCTCGAGTCAACCCGTTGTTATAGGTATAATGTTTACGTTTCTATAGTTCGTAAGATCATGTTTAGTTATGGTAATAAAAACTTCTTTACTCCGCAAATGTTTTCGAAAAAAAGGCCTTATTACTTATTGTAAGATATTATTACTTATTGTAAGATTTTTCTCTTGAAGAGAGAGCGAGCTAAAATTTATCTTTTATATATTAATGTTTAATAAAATTTGAATATAATTAATGTAATATAATTAATGCAATAATATCATTATGTTATAATCAAGATTTTGCATATTCGCTTAATTGCGCGATTGAGTATTTATGGCGAGTGATAGAAATCAGAACGAGAAAAAATCTGCGATCACAATTCTCAAATAGACGATGGTGTAAAAGAGTTCGGTTACAAGAACTACATAATTATATAGTATATCGGTCTTGGTTTTTCTTGGGGTCGTTGTACTCCCAGATCGATCTCGAAGAAACAGGGCGAGGGTGGAGGCACGCAATCTGTTTTCTTGGGGAAATAACGATCACTGCTTATGTAATATCTTATACGTTCTTCGGGACAATTAATATTCAGAATTCTTACCCAACAAATTTTGTTTATCTTTAGCGAAGAAACAGAGTACACACACATATACACAGAGTACGTACATTGATTTTTACGCGTGTATACAAGAAAAATAGACACATATACGTGCATACGAGAAACCCGGATCGATCTTGCTCGACGGGATGGAAACTCGAAGATGCTGCTATCCTGGGAGGCAACGTGTTAAATCCGGAGATAGTCATAGTTTCCAAGGATGGGGAAATGATCGTTCAATTTCTGACAGTGGCCACGAATACAACGAATAGTCCGACATTTAAGATGTTTGCATTATGTTGAGCGATCTCGGTATTTTCACCGCTCGAGGAAAAATACCATTTTTCCAACTGTCAGGGAGATATAAATCGAGATGCTTTCTCGAAAGAGAGAGCAATATAATAAAAAATTTCGCTGTATTTATATATGATAAAATACGAGTACAAGTTAAAATGTAAGCATTCAGCGAATCAACGAGAATAGGCAAAGAATGATAAATGCTTATATTTATATTCCCGAGAGTAGGGAGTTGCTCGGATACTCAACGAGATTTTCCGCGCATTTCGGATCGGGCACTTTTGACGATGCACCCCAACGAATCGTCAGACGATTGCAACTTGCGCAACTCCGGCGTGGAAAAGTCTTTCATCGAAGAGAGCTCTCTCAGCCCCGTCTCGATCTTCTTCTCTCTCGCTTGACTACTTTCCGGGCGAGCTTCTCAACGAGGTTGTTATCGATCGACCGTGCGGTCCTTTGTCGTTCGCGTATCCTGTGAAATCCGCCTTGGCGTAACTGCCGAGTAAATGTAGCAAAGCCGTGGGTGCAATCGCGCGTCGCGATTAATAACGCAACGCGGTAAGTGCGCCCTTGTCGCAGTTGTTTCGAATCGACCCTGACGGATTGCGGAACTAATTTCTGAATTTATCGGCGCGAACATAAAATGCAGCGGACTGCATCATGGCAAAAATACCGCGATGATGTTTTTATCGCGCGCTACAAATTTAAGCGCCAATGTAATATTAAAAACAAGCAACGGCTTGGTTTTGTCAAATTTGGATCTAATTTAGATCTAATGTTAAATCGTAGAATATGCGCGATATTCTCTTATTGGTTTTTAAGTTAAATCGAATTAGATTATATCTAATAAAAAAAATATTATTTTTATTAAATCAATATTTTAATTTCATAAAGCGACGGTCTTTTTAATTAATAGAAGATTTCCTTTCCATCATTGGAAATTCATTGCGTTTACCATTGCGGGTTCCATTTACACAGGCATTCTCAGTTATTCCTCAGTTATTCCTTGACATTATACTCAACAATGACATTATACTCATTTATCGGAAAAAAAAGCGAGCTTCCCTCTTGTACACATTTAAGGCTTCTAATTTAAAAAAACACGTATTTAATTCCGAAAAAGCACGTCGCACGAGAGAATGAGGACGAGACGGAGGATGATGGCGGAGGCAGAAGCGTTATCGAGCGGTACCGACCCACCCCCTCCATCCTTCTCTTGAGCTTTCGTTCTCTCTCCCTCTCCTTCTCTTTCGTTATGTGTCAGGGGTGGTATGCCCTTTATCGCCTTCTCTTTGTCTCGCCCACGTTTTCCACCCACTCTTGGCCTCGCATATTACACCAGCGAAAAAGAAACCAGAGTACGTCGGCCGGGAGGGCTTTCCAGCCGATTTTCCCGACCGATCATCCTATGGCCACCCTCATCCTCGCTCGTGTATCATCGACAGCTAAATGGAACGAAGCGCCCTAAACATGAGTAACGTTGCACGAGACAGCGGTTCGTTCGCGCAGAGAGGATGTGAACGATCGAAGTGTGTCAGCATCCCGGTCCTAAATCTCTCCCGAAACAGCATTTTTATGTTTAAAAGACGAATGATATATTTTTAACTATTAAATTTATTACAATGCATTAGATTTTTAACACAAATTGTTTGCGATTTTCAATATGTTTGAAAATTATATATTCTAGATGATTACATATTCTAGAATGAGGAATGCAAGTCTAGAATCTTTTTAATGATGGAAAATATACTTTTTTTTTGTTTAAACGCTTATTAAATTCGATTTATACAGATTGAATTTATAAGTTAAATAAATTTATTGCCAAAATTCATACTTGTTCATGTAGTAAATATTATTAAAAAAGTTTTGTACGTCAAACACACGAAAGCATGGGAATAATTATCGTGAAACGATAAATTGCACGCCCGCTGTTATATTGCATACCGCATTGTGTTGGGGAAAGTGACGCCTCAGATCGATACTAATACTTTTAAGAAGCGAGTTACGTTGAAATTTACTTCCAGTTGGCAAGTAGAGTAGCCCATGAAACTTTCAAATATTTTGCCGAGGTCTCTTACTCTTTGTCGTTCTTTCATTCCCCGTGACTCGAAGTCTTTTTCCTTTGAAATGAAGGCGGAGAAATTTAATATATATGTGTGCTGTTATTGCAAAAGGATATCTCCGATCGCAAAAGGATCCGAAACCGTCTATAATCATTCTCTCCGAAGGAAAGTCCATAAAAAATATGAGAAGTTGCAGAAATTCTCGTTTGTAAAACACGATCGTAGATTCTTCCGATTTTATTTAGTCCCACTAAATCGATATAATATAACGTTAGCCAAAGTTGCCAATTTTATTGTTATTATATATATATATGTATCTATATATATACACAATTATATTGTATATATAAACAATAAATATATAGGATAATAAAAATATTTTTGCAATGTAATTCTTTCCCTTTGTCTTTAAAAGAACGATATGATAATGATGTATGAAAAGCATGCTTAAAGTGCAAAAAATTAAAATTAACTTTTAATATATGTGCTGTGCACTAATTTTGCAAACAATTTTCATATAAGTAATTTTTATTCGTCGGAAATGCAATTATTTGTAAATATTCTAGGTTTCGTGAGGGAGTTTCGTTTCCTTGAGAGTAACTAATTAAAGATCTTGCAAAGTATAACACAGAGTAAAATTCTTCTGACAAACTACCTCTGCAATACTTTGAAATAAACATTCCCAACAGATATGCAAAACACAGCAGATATCCGTTTGGTCGATTTCTGTTTATATTCCTTATGTATATCATTCCTTTTCCACGCAGAAGTATAAATTACCATCTTTTGTAAAGGAACGCTCGGTATTCGAGCGATTACGTCATAAAGCTTAAAATAGTTTTAGTTAAATTTTGCATCAAACAAGAGCTCGATTATTATCTCGCCTATTTTCTGCGCGTTTAATGTACGGTCTCTCGAATTTTTAATAACATTAATCTCGCGCCATATCGCGGTGAAATTACAACGATATACACATGTCCACCTGTACGCTAATTACGTCAGTACATGGAAAATAAGCCGAGAGTGATATCGTTGCGACGAATCAAATACTGGGAAAAAAAGACCCGCACGTTCGTGCGGATCAATAATGTATTGCTCGTGATACGAAAAAGTCGACATATTTTACCATCAGATTCTTCGTATTGTAACAAAATATTAATTAAAAATATTATTAAATTAATCAAAATTTAATTGAACAGATAAAGAAGAACACATTCTGTTAACAAGTTGAGAGAGATATTGACAGTTTTTACATTACAAAAGATTAAAAATCAAAGATCAAGATTAATTAATTATAAAATACTTTTGTATATATATATATTAAACTACCTAATTAAAAATTTATTTTTATTTTAATTGATAAGTTTTGTGAAATTAACACATATTCAAGAATTTTTATCTCTGCCACAGAGAACTTTCTTTCTAGATTTGTTTGTTCCCTGTAAAAAATCACAACGAGCCACATTGATTAAATCGCAGTTAAACCTATTTTTGTCCATCGCGCAAGAACAGTCTCGCGATTCTCGACATCTATTGGCAGCTCCGTTCTTTCTCTTTCTCTCTCTTTCCCCGTGTCTCCGCAAATCTATTTCAATCTGTGTTGCAAACTGAAAAGGGATCGTTCGCATCGATTTGCACATCTACTCGCCGGCGAATGTCAAGAGACAATTGATTTCTCTCCCCTCCGTATGCTGGGTGCATCAATTGCTGCAGTTCGCGTAACGACCGCGTATAGGCGCGATGTGATGTTGCCGACAATTGTTTCAACAATTTCGCCGGTCCTTACGATTCTTCGCTACTTTTATTGTCGAACGTGTCTCCTTTACGAGCAATAATCTATAATAAAGTATATATGGGACATTATCAGAAATCTAGGCGTAGCCGATGTAGAGCGATGCTGCATCCATATCTGTCATGTGTTTGTTAAGTTTGCGTCTTATTGTAGATACGCATAAGAAAAAACGAATTAAACATATAATGTAATTTTGAAAAAAAAAAAACCATATTAATCATATATCTTGTTTTATACCGTTGCAAATAATTTTTCTTGCCTCGTAAAATTTTGTCGTTACACAAATACGGTAAACACGCAAAATTATTTGAAACATATTTTTTTAAAACTACGAAGAATATTTTCTAATAGATAAAAATATAGAAATTCGCTGATCTTAAAAGAAAAAATGTAACTTTAATAATTATCTCTAATTATTCTAATTTCTAGCTTAATTTGCAATATCAAAGAAATTGTAGCAATAACAATTTTAAATGTTACGGAAGCACCCAACATTAAATATGATAGCAAAAATATATATAAAGTTATTTTGATCAGTGAAAACTGTGGAAGTATATAAGCTTGTAAAGTGCCATTTAGATCGGCATTTTTGCGCTCGATTAAACCGAGAGTTTAAGCGCGCATACTGATGGTTTTTGTTTCGATTGGCGAATACGGATCGCACATATGCTGAAGAGTAAGCGTTTTCCTTGATAACGTGCGAGTAGAACCATCGATCGTAAATGTCGAATAAAAGTAGAGTTTATCGGATGTCCCCAATATAAGCCAGATGTTCTAGCATGCGACCTAGATAGAAAGGCGAGCTTCCGAATAAAATACATTTCTCGACACTCCGACATGTCTCTGATTTATTAATACATAGTTTATCTAATTGAGAAATAATGTGTGCATAAGTTGCGTATTGAATGAGCGCGTAAAATTGAGTTTAGCTCGCAACTTTTGCGATTTAGGAGTGAATAAAATTACTTTTACAGTTTTGTTTTGTTTCGTGGTCATTTATTACAATATAAGTTAATATTATTACTCGATATAATTTTGCTCTAAATCTTGACTAAAATTGATACTTCACAAAATAATCTCTCACTATCCGCAATTGAAAATAATAAGAGTTTTATATATTCTACGAGTGTTTAAATTTTCGCGTTATTAAACATTGACGTTTGGATAACGAGATTAAAATGTTATTAATGTTCGCATCTCGCACGAAAACAAGAATTTTTGAGATAAAAGCTCGAATTATCGGAACCGATGTTCCTCTCTTTATGTTGTTGTACGAGATAGTGTTTCCGGTTACGAGAGCTATCTTAAAATGAACATAATAAAAATGAATAAAAGTTTACAGTAATATTTACTGGAAATAATCTATTTTTACGAGAGACAATATTACACGCTAAAAATATCGTACGTTTTTGCATAACCCGTATGCGTAACTCTTTCCAGACTTTTTCTACTAAAATGTATTATAACATATATACACACCTCAATATCTTGATTAGAAATATCATAAACCTGTATCTTGTAAATTCGGTAATTTTTCTTGCAAAAGAAATTTTATTTGGCAATGATCGTGTATATGTGAGAATTATAGTGTTTTATATTCTGTATCAAGGCAAGAGTTAGTAACTCTATCAAAGAGAATATATTCTATGTTCATATATAGCAATAAAACATTTCTCACATTACTTGTGCTACTTATTATTTCACACATTTATCAAAATAATTAAAAAAAGTTTCTACAAATGAAAGTAAGTATGATTATTTATTATTAGTTCATATTATTAGTTTATAAAATTCAGATTTACTTTTTTTAAATATCTTTTAAAGATATATAAGTTAAAACTTTAACAATTTTGGAAAATAATTTTCAAGTTCTTATTGAAAATTGTTTTCCCATAGCTGAAGAAAATATAACAAGACATTACACACTTTGCATTATTAGGAAAACATTAATGTCTTTCTGGAATCAATTCTTATACTTAGACAAGATTCTTATACTCGGCATAAATTAAATAAGGTTTATTGGCCTCGATGGTTATTTGAACTTCTTATATAATTCATGTAACATTCTACTTTCTCTTCGATATTCGCGTTTATCTAGAGCTCAACTTATTATCAGTGAAGTCAGCGAAGTTTTTTCCGTCCTCACAAATCCGCTCGATATCGATTGTATCCGAGGCTGGGCTTAGTTAGTTGTATTTTCCAAGCCTCAAGGTTGTTGCATAATCGACTATAGTTCACATCTAGAAATTTTTTTTAAATTTTTAGAAAAACGTTTCTTCTTATACATATAAGTGGAATTATATATAAGAAGATTTCTTTTTAGTTAAATAGCTGTAAAGGAATAGAAGTAATTTTTCGAGAGAAGATGCAACTTGTAAAAAGCCAAGCTTGTGCAAATACCGCCCACTGACATATTGAAAGTTATTTTCTTATTAGATAGACACAACAAGGGAAGTATATATATATATACTTATATGGCTTTGCCAATAATGGTTATATTATATACAGTGCTTACACACAGTACTAACATCCCGTGTAATTTGCATTTGCATGACATAATACATTATACATAAATAGCTTCTAATAATAAAAATTATTTAATATCAAGGAATCCTTCGCGCTTTTCAGTTCACTGTGCATTAATCTGCGAATTATAGCGTTAGACATAATAAATATATTATGTGAATATTATATGAATAAAATAGAGAGTATATTACAGTAAAATGCGGGTACGTCACACATTAAAGTTGATATGACATTAATTGAATAAAATTTGACATAGAGTTTCCCCTTAGTTATGTTAAAGATTAATATAGTATTAGTGTCGTAGATGTAAATGTTGAATAATAGAGATCTCTCAGCCAAAAAATCTGTGCCAATATGTTCTGCGGATCGAAATAAAAAACTGGACATCCTATAATTAAATGACTCAGAAGTAACGTAATAAATTAAGTTTCAAAGATCTCTGCTACGATCGTCACGCATTGCGTGTTACTTGTATCTGCGTCTCATTGAATGTATTATATATTATATATTTCCAAGTTTACACACTCTCTCTTGACAATTCAAAGTAATCGGCTCAGATGTACTTGCCCTTATTTTAGCCCTTATTTTAGCCACCACCAATTGATAGTGAACTGATTTTCTCATTGATCACACTCTCACACATGATGCAGATTGTCGTCGTGCAGAGCGAAGGAGAGAGAAACACAGTATATCCGTATATATCGATCGGCCTAAATATAACGGAGGAGGATTAACGAGACCCTATGTCATGTAGCATAAGTATGGCGCGACCGTATTGTTGCGAGTTTACAGCGACCAAGTCCGCGCGATTCCCCCTTGCCGCGAGGAAACGTTTCCGTCTCAAGGATGTTTCCCGCCGTGTCCTTCGACATTCCGACATTTATTAATCATTCATCGGCGCCTAGAATAAACAGCAGCCCGATCAATATAGGCGGGCACGACGGGTGTAAATACGGGCATGTAAGTTAACATTAACGGACAGATGGAAGAATGATAAAACAAATGTCAGATATCGCTATTAAACTTTCACATTGATATTCAAAGTACGAATAAAATCAATAAAAGCTTAGAAACTTTTTCCCTCGGATAAACTTCGAGAAAGAAAATTCTCTTGATGTATACATCGCTCTCGTCCCTCATATTGTAATGTGACGCCGGTAGACGAGTTCGATAAAGAAACGGGGAGAGAGGGGAGAATACCGGAAAGGGGAAAAGGGAGCGGATTCTGTAACCAGACGACGAGAATCCCGACCCGGTTGTGAACGAGCAGATGCGAGAGAAGAGATGGAACCCAGCACGAATTCGACAAAATCCAACGGATACGAAAATAGAAAAGGTCACTGGGTGGCCCGGCAGCAATTAAGCGAAACGAGAATCTTATTTTGCCGTCTGGAAGAGATGCAACACGTGAGATTCTGTATTCGTCCAAATTAATCGCGGTGTCCTTCAGTTGGAGAAAACAATTTATTGCGACTACCTGTCGGGAATAATGCTTTATCAGCTATTATTTGCCGGAAAAACTTCTTCCTTTTAAAAGTTAATAGCAGTAACATGAAATATTCATTAAAAAATCCTATTTTAGCGAAAAACCTATTTTACTTCGACTTTTCTTTCAATGTTAGCATTTGAATATTCAATGAGTTTATATTAAATATCTTCGTTGCTTCCTGCAATATTGTGAGTACTACAATATCATGCACAGCACAGGATGTGAACAATGAAAGAATAATTAAGAATACCAGATACAAGTGCTGCATTATGCTGCATTTTTGTTTCGGCGACAGGACAATAGCGTTCCTCTCTAAGTTGGCCGTCTTCATGTAGACGCGGCCCTGGATGGCAGCTGCAACTCCAAATGAATTACAGTGGCGTGTGAACATTCATGAGATGAGGGACGGTATTGTCGGCACTTAGACACGAACAGATTCACATCCCACGAATACGACGCCTATATACGTACAGATCGATCCACATTCAAAGAAATGACGTGAGATAACAGACACAGCTCGCTCATTATTAGCTATTCATCTGTCCAATTCACATAAATTTTTTTATCACTTTCGCTTGAACGAGACAAATAGAGAATTATTTGTATATAAATAATATAAGAATTATTTGTGTATTATTTGAAAATAAATTCTAGATTTTCCGTTATGTAGAGATTTATCTGTTCATTTGTTTATCTCGTAATAAAATGTGATTTATTAATTATTTATATGTCAGATGTGACGTTTAACTTTGGAGTACTTTTGTAATAACAATAAAAATATATTAAGAATAAAAAATTTATGAAGTTATGTGTAGAAGTTAAAGTATTTTGAGTAAATATTCAATATAAAATCCAATATATCGTCACTTAAGTAAATCATTGAATAAAAAAAAGGAATTTTTAATTTTGCGAGTATATACTTTAACATATATTATTGTAAAAAATTAAGATAGAAAGAGAAAAAAAAGAGACAGAATGATATATAATATTGAAAAAAAAAATCTCCATTGAGATCAAAGATAATACTCTTAATTCATTAGCCAAGAATTTATCAGAAGATCTTCAGAGAAGGTAATTAGATTATAGGTTTAGCCTGCAAACAAGATAGGATCTCATTTTCATTTAATAGCAATACAATTTGACCTCCATTTCGTGACACAAGATGAATAAATTTTGCAAGAGCCAAATGTGGTTTCGCATTAATTTAGATGGAATTTCTGCAGTTAGATAATTTCGTGAGGATTACAACAAAATCCTATGATCCAGAGAGACAAATAAGCGCTAAATTCGCATGTAATATTCTGATAATTTTGACAAAATTCGTGATTGCGCTAAATAAATGCATCCACAATTTTTTTGAATAGCTATTCATATTATTGTAATTAAAGGTATTAAAATTATTTTATAAAATTGTAAATATTATTAGAGAATAATATTTTAAACATTTTTACTGACCAAATAATTTTCAGTGGATAATATAATATACATAACTTTCAATATATTATTTATCTATAAAATGTATAAAATATACTGATTGTTATTTCCTCATAATATTTACAAATTTGTATGTAGAAAATATTTATAACAATGCTTAATCCATGCTTCAAATATTGAATTAACCATATCGTAACGCCCAATTATCGAAGCTTATTGTTAGATACTGCCAACATTTTCAATGTTTAACGCATATACATATAATGTTTGATTCATCGATGCTATGTTGCTATTGCAACAATTCCCGAGAGAACGTAATTTTCTCGTTGTCGCAAGATATTAATCGAAAAGTATTAGTATCATAAGATTGTAAAAGTCAAGCAATATTTCTTGCGAGGCGCATGCACGTCGCGCGCCAATTTCGATTCGCTCGCTATCTTAAGATGGGAGAACTAATTTCGCGCTCGCGCGTTCTTTCCACCCCCGTCGCTGAGAGTTTAATGCATTTTTTGCGCGTTCCGTTCTCAGATTCCTGATGTTAATGGAAGGGAGAGGAAGGGCGTAGGAAGATTCGCCGCCGGAGGCTGTGCGGATCGATCGAAGACTTCCACCCGGCATGAGAGAGAAACGAATGAAGATTATTTCTTTCGACGTTTCTTTCTCGTCCGCGTTACTTTTCTTCTTCTCACGACGCGACAAAGCGATATTAGCTTGCTCAGCAGATTCCGTCGACTTTTCCGGAAAATTACACGCGATTTCTCGTAGAGCCCTTCGCGATGACAGGTCGGAGAGGTTCAAGAAGAATATCGAAGTAAGTAAACTTGCACGATGAATGTTGTTAATGTTTGCAAAGTAGAAATTAAAATGAAACTTTAATAATATTTCCCGGCAAAGAGTCAAGTGCCGTTATAAGATTATTAACATGGGTTTCACCGAGAATATTTTACAAAATTCCGCGGTTAAAAGCACTTTTAATTGCGCGAGAGTTTAAATTCAAAATAGGATAAACGTGGGCACTTTGGTTTTGATATGCAAAAATTATGGATAATGTATTCGAACAAGAAATAAATGTTTTACATGCGCGCTAATTTTTAAATTATATTTACACATTGTTTTATAATTTAGTGTCATAATTATTTTTTGTTGTTTAATTATTTTTCATAACAATAATAGAAAAATCATTATTTATTTTTATATATATTTGGCACAAATATATAGTTTAGTTTAAATCCGTGTTTCCTTAGCAAGAGAAGCGCTCCGATTATTATTGATTGGCGCAGGCAATGTGGATCGTGTAAAAACGTTGTCAGTATAATTTACAACGTTCCTGACTCGCCCGTGATTGCGAATTTCGTACGAGGCGAGTCGGGAACAATGGATTGATGTAAATCCGGTAAGCATCCGAATGCATACGTCACAAGAGAAATGCCTAACTGCGCGCGCATTTACTTCGACACAGGGGTAAACGGAGGTAGAGGAATGAACGTGGGCAACCCGCCAGAGAAATCTAACTCTGTGAGATTCTTTCACTCGCGGGGGCAATGACTCATTCGACGCCATCATGCGCGCAAAACGCGTGTATGTACATTGACGAAAAATCGTACGCACGTATATGATGAAATCGCGCGTAAATTTCGAGTATGAATTTCATTGATGTCGTCGAAAAAAAGGATGCCAAGTGAGAGAGAAAGAGGGAGATGCATTATTTTCCCCGCGATTGCGATCCGCGGCGCATCGTTCTTATGTGAAAATTGACGTAATTTTTCGCCAAGACGGTTTAATCAAATTTCGAGAAATATCGAATAATGTGCTACGTCTGCGAAATCACAAAAAGACGAAATAATAATTTAATCAATAGTTGGCATATATGTTAAATTTCGATAATAAAGAATATATGAATTTTATACAAACTTATTGACTTTTTACAAGTATATTACATATTATGAATTATGGAATGTTGTTTTTACGTAATTTTTTTCACATGAAGAGAGAGCTATTATTATATACATTATTTTATTAAATTCCACTGCATGTATTGTGACAAACATTAATTTTAAAAAGTGGTTTACTTAGATTTCAGTATCATAAAATTGCATTTGATATAAAATCTTATCGTTTATAAATTTTTATTCTTGAGTAATATTTATTTATAAGAATTGCATAAAAATAATAGAGAAGCTATTATATAATTCAAATCAATGCATTATAATTATTGTCATTTTCGATATTATACTGTGATAATGCTTGGTACAGCTTGCACAACCTTGATTTCATTAATTAGTTGATGTATCAACTATTTCATTGTAAAATATCTCAAATGGATGGATACGAAAACAAATTATGGCGTGAGAATATGTGTGAAACTTGTTGCCGTGTCGATTATAAATGATTAATTCAACATTCACTCAGTACGCTATACTCTGCACTATCGCAACATTAATTGATACGGAATTTGGTAAATGCGCGCATCACCGTAATGGTTTAATTATTGCAAAAGCTTTGATGGTCTCGCTGGTGATTATGCGACGCTCGCGAAATCGGCATAAAGGTGGCTCCCCCTTCGTGTTGCATTTTTAGCCAATCGATAATAAGACTGCAACAGTACATTACTTCAAAATAAACTGCCGCAATTTTAATTCGAGTAATACACTGTCAGAAGTCTTAATGTCACGGATTCTTAGTGACGTCATGAAAATGTAAAAGAACGTGACTGTACGTGTTTCAATTTTTAAGATTAAAATTCATCGCAAAACATGGGAGATACGTTCTGTTTGTTAAATGAATGTAAAACACATATTTCTGCGGAGAAAATAATCCAACATAAAAATATCACGCTCTTTCATCAAAGGGTTTCTCCTCAAATGAGGTTTAACCCACTTCCGCGCGACTGACATACGAATATATCTTTTTATATATGCAATCTCTTTAGTTTCTTCATCTGAGAATTGTTTAAAAAAAAAAGATGTCACATAATTCAATAATTTCGAGAGGGGAAGGGCAAATAATAATCTATCATTCTTCTGAAAATTCGTCGCACTTCTTTCATCTCGAGCTTAGCTCACTTTTAACCGATATTACGTGAATGTCGCATATTTTGTACGTAATCTCCTCCACTCATTTATCCGCAAATATAATCCTCTCAACAGCTACTAAGTGCGCAATACAATTTCTGGAAGTTAACGATTTCTCCCCAAAGGGTTAACCCATTTTTCGGTTACCATTATGCCTTGTTACGTGCGCTTTCTTTTTTAGCCACACACACACACTGGCTGAAGATAATTAGGTCAAATAAACGTGTTAAAGTATGCAACCTCGCGGTTACAAAAGGGATTAGCGTCGAGCACGGTGGGTCGCATCCCGCGACCTGATTCTGAGAGGATGACCTCGGGACAAGGACGAGCGTGACGTGACAGCCGCGACGATCTCGGTCAGGATGACGTTCCGCGCATTACCGCGGTTTTCCGAGACGGACACTTCGCGACATTTCGACCGCAACGGCTCTTCGAGGGCTAATATATGTAGCTCGTATCCGTGCGAGACCAACGGAATCCGATAATCGAATTCTACGACGATATACGCACACAGAGAGAAAGAGAGAGAGAGAGATAGATAGATGGATGACAGACGCACTCGCGAGAGGCTAAAATCGCGCGGATTCGACCGATTCGCAGATTAGAGGATTTAGCGGAGTCTCGGACTGACCTGATTCTCCGAGTTGAGCATCTTGAGTTGCTCGTTGATGAGGCTGTACTTGGTGCTCTCCTCCTTGCGCAGCGCACGTTCCTTCTTCAATTCCGGGCTCCAAAACGTCTTGATGCTGTGCATCGAGCTGCCGAGCTTCTGGTTCGTCAGCTCGAGTTCCTTCTTCAGGTTGCCAAGCTCCCGCTGCAGATCGTTGTTCTGATGTTGTAACTCCCCGATGTAGCCGCCGCTGTCGCGCAGCATGTGCGGATTCGGGCTCTGGCGCGCCGACCTGGAGCCGTAGAGCTCATCCTCGAGGTACAAACCGCGATCGCGGCTACGCTCGCGGCTTGGCTCGCGTATCGGCACGAATTCGCGATCATGATCGAGTACGCCGGCGGAGGCACGATCGAGGCTGGTGTAACGCGCTACCATGCCCGCCGAGCTGGACATGGCGGGTCTCGAGGCGCTTCTGGATCGGTGATGTCCGCCCCCACCGCCCCCGGTCGACATACTCCTACCCCTCTCCTCGAGCATCACGGGACTGCCGAGGTCCTCGTCGCGGGAGTAGTACGGGCTGCCCAGCTGATGGTGATGGTAGCTGCCGAAGCCGAGATGCTCGGGCGAGTTGTTGCCGCTTCGTGTGCCCCGTTGCTTGCGTCCCCCCAACGGACTGCCGCGACCGCTCGCATAACTACGTGACGGGCTACGGTCGACGGTCGGCAGTTCGCCTACACGACGACCGCTGCGTGGTGAGCGTGTGCCACCACCGGGACCTACCACGCCACTGCTCGAGTATGGGTCCCGTGACATTATACGAGGAACCCGTACCGCGCGAACCCGTACCCCGTCGTCCCCCTTCTCCTCCTCGTTGTTGTCGCCGTAAGATCGTCCCGAGTCAGTGTCGTCTCGTTAGTGCGTGTCTCGTCGGTATGCTCACTTCTTCCTCTCTTTCCCACTCCCTCCTTCTCGATCCTTTCCTCCCGTTTTTCGCGCGATCGCTTTGTGCGATTAAATAATATACACCCCCTCTTGTGTCTTTTCTCTCTCTCTTTCTCGGCAGTGCTCAGTTTCCCGAGAGAATCCGATTACTCGGACCTCTAATGCGTCATACTCGTTTCGTCACGCCTCGCGGCCGTTCCTCTTGTCACCCTCGCGCGTTTTCACGCTCATATCAGCCCGCAACGGGTGATCCGGTCGACGAGCGTTTTTTCCCGTTCGTCGGGGACGTCTGTCCGTTCGTCAATCCGAGGATTCAGTTAGGGTAATAATCGGAGGATGGAGGCGTGCGGCTCCAATTTCGACGATCGCCTCCTTTCGGGCGACTCGATCTTCGCTTCGCTCTCAACTTCGTGCTGCAGCATCCGGTTATGGCCGACGACGACGACGTCGATGATGTGCTTCCGGTCTTTCGGCGTCTTCGTGTTCTTCGACGCCAAGACGTGGTGTGTCCCGGGATGACGCGCGAGGATGTTTCTATTCTACATGCGACGGCGCGTTCGCGAACGACGAGCATTGACGAGATGAACGTGATCGGTTCTCGGTCTTCGTCCACGTCCACGCGAGACAGTTCTGTTTTTTTTTTTGTTTCCTCGTCGAGTATCGTCGATGTCAACGAAGACCGTCAGTTCGGTCTCTTCTTTGCCGGTCGATGGACCTCATCTTCGCGTCGCGACGATGATCCTCCGCCCGATCGATCTTCCCTCCACCCACACCACCGTCAACCACCTCTTCCTCTTCCTCCTCTCGTACGCCGAGTACAACTTCCGCGTTTCGGGCCGGCGTACTACTACTAGCGGATAGTACTACTACGCGCGTGGGTCACTTCGTACTCGGCGGCGGCATACGGCGAGGTCACGACCCTCGTCGGCCCGAGGATCGATCTTTGACCTTCTTTCGGTGGCGTAGCCCATCGAGCGAGAGCGAATAGAGATCGAGGGGGAGAGAGAGAGAAAGAGAGGCAGTCGACTCCCTCTTCCTCCGTCTTCCTGTTTTCCTGAGCCAACGCGACGCAAAACGCACGAACGAACAAACGAACGAACGAACGAACGAATGAATCCTCTCTCGCCGTACCCTCTTTCGTTCCCTCTTCCGGTCTCTCTCGCTCTCTCCCTCGGCCTCCGGTCACGGCGCTCCGAATCCAAGAACCGCCCTTTCGCAAGCGAGCCAAGTCGACGAACCGAGCCGATTACGTTCCCTTTCTCGCGGGGGAGGGGGGGAGGGGGTCTCGTTCCACCCTCGTGTGCGAGGTTCCGCGCCTGCGTGCGTACTACACGCGCGTATGTCGTTTCCGTACGTCGCGTGCGTTTGTCGTTGGCGTACCGCACACTCACACTCTTTTACAGGAGAAGGTATATATCGCCCTCTGTCCTCACGCCTTCTCTCTTTCTCTCTCTCTCTCTCTCTCTATACGTCGCGCACCGGCGTTCCCGTTTTGTGAAACCAGCGCCTAAGGTCCCTTCTTATCGATTTCATTCTCTCGCTTCTTTCTTCCTCTCTCTTTCTCCCTCTCTCCCTCTTTCTCCTTTTTCCGGTTCCGTCGTCGTCGTCTCGCCGCTCGCGCCTCGTGGACGATGTCCGATGCGGCTCTACTCGATTCCCAGGGAGACGCGACGGCGACGCGAGACGAACGGCAAATCAACCCCCGCGACCGACCCACCGACCCACCGACCAACCGATCCAACCGACCAACCGCACTACACTATCCACCGTCCACTACCGGAGCACAGCCACTTCCGTGCACTGACGCCGCCACCGACACCGTCGTCGTTACCGCCACCGGCGTTCGCCACCCTCGCGCTTACCCACCCTCTCTCTCCGTGTCTTTTCCCCTCTCACTCTCTCTCTATCGTTCGCGCAGTCGAACACGGGCCAGCCACCCCACACGCATACGCGCACACATATATACGCTCGCGATTGCGCGAGCCCACGATTTTACTCCCCCGGCGACGCGTTTGTGTGTGTATGTGTCACCGGCCACCACCGAAAGTCGCGGAAGAGACGAGGAGGAGCTTCGGCACGGCGCGCGACGGATACGCGCGCACTGAGAGAGTACTCGTAATACCAGCCGGCGATTGTGCGAGAGAGGCCACCCTTTACCTACCACCACCATCAGCATCATCACCATCACCAACCACCGCCACCACCACCAACTACCACCACCACCACCATTACCACCACCATCATCGCCAGCACGACTGCCGGCTTCGCCAACATTGGCGCCATCTTCGTAGAAACGTCACCGCGAGTCACGTTCTTACCCCCCGAGTACGTTCTATAACGTCACTATCTCATCGTACTAGATATACATACATACGCATATATGTGTGTGTATATTATATATATTATACATATTAGGGTACCAAGGTAAAAGCGTTGACAACGCCACTGATCGACGTCATCGACGTCATCGCGACAGGCGTATCACCCGCTCAATTTTTTTTTTATAAAATTCTCCCTTCTGCAATGGCACCCTCCCCCTCCTCATCCCGTTGATCACCCCTGACTACCCTACCGGTGGCGCGACGGTCTCTATGGTGGCCACCCCACCTTCGGGGTGGTTTTCCAATGCGCAGATGCACGCGCGGATTCGTGTGTGATCGAGAATGCAGGGTACCATGCAACTACATGATGCCACTGGGTGATAAACTTAGCAAAGAAATTTTCGAATTTTAAGAATTTTCGAGCGCCAGCGTTAAATAATAAGTTGGTGAAAATAATAAGTTAAATGAAAATAGTAGCATTTGAAAAACACTTAAGATAGTGATCAATATTTCGAAGAAATTTGCTCTACTCCTTCAGCCAAAAACTATTCACTGTCTAAGATAAATTAACGACAAATCTTTTCAGATCAATAATTAAAATACAATATTAGAGCAATGCGTGGATCCATAAAATATGACATGTAGCTAAGTAAATTTGACTTTTACCGTAAAATACATATTTGCATGAATTATTTCAAAGAATATGTACACGAGTTATTTATTTCTTAATATAGTTTTTAAAACAGTGGGTTGGCATTAATAATTAAATATTAATTTATCATACAATCAATATTTTCTTTGCACACCTAAAAATATTTATTAAAAAATATATTTAGTAGATTGCAAGAGATATAAAAATGGAAGATGCTTCTTAAGTTATTAATTTTTATAGAAAATATGCTGTTTCTTTCATGACAAATTATGCAAAAATGATCAATTATCAATAAAAGGCTACGTCTTAGATCTTATTTTTTTAAAGATTATTACTTTTAACTGTAAACACAATAGAAGACTTTTAATTGTAAGTATAGTCGAAGTTCGTCTTTACATATACATTCTTTGCATCCATATACTTTACATATACGTTACAAATACACGGTTTTTAACATACTTAGTTGAATTTCTCTTAAATGTTGCTATATGTATTATATTGTTACTATTATAATATTTTATAAAATTTTTAATTTAATATTCAAGAAATATTTATCAGACATGCTCCAGAAAATTCATGGAAGTTTGTAAAACTTCTACTAAAGTAATTTAGTCAGACTTGTGTTATCGCTTGTTGCTGCGGCAGTTTCTAATGAAAATGATTTTACGTAAAAAATATTACCGAAGCACGAGCCTCCCTGTGGCGCTCTGACTCCGTACTCCAACCCTGAATGCACGTTCTATTTGGATTTTCTCCCCCTTCACCCCCTGACAACCGTCGACCCGGCGTACGAGAGTCGCAATCAATGAAGCTACGATTCACCGAGCAGTAGCGTATCATCACAGAATTAGATTAAGGCGATCTTTCTGACGTAATAAAAGTAATACCGAGCGTAGAACTATGACGCGAGTTGTTATTACTTGGAAAAAAGATTAGAACGTATAGCGCGGTCAATTAAACTTGTTTCTGATTAGCATGCATCGTGCTGTTAAAATTTATAGTCTTTTATCTTGTGTCAATAGCATATATAAACTTAGTAAGTAAATTTTGCGATTTGTTTTGAAATATGTAACATTAAGAGAGATATAAAACACCTATAAAAAATATAATAAATTTTCTTTATAGATTTAAAGACAGAGTGAGAGAGAGAGAGAGATTTAAAGAAATTTAATAAAGTATATATATATATATTTATAAAGTTTATATATTTTCTTGTAGTAATTTTCTAATTCATTAATATAAATTATATTTTTAGAGTATTTTATTTTATTTCATTTTGTTTCAATCTATGCTTTAAAAGCGCTAATCAGTAAAATTCTGAAACAAGTTGTTGAATTTAAAGAATTAGCTTATAAATAGATTTACTGAAAAAAATCAGATAAACATGCATAAACAAAGTTCATGATGTTAATAACATGACGTTATAATTGCCATATCGAAATATTCTGTACATCCCCGAGTACTTAATAAATGCAGCTTCATGTGTGCGTTTTGCCTTGAATATGATTGCTTTCGTGATTGTATGTCATTATAATCATTTGCCTATAGAATCTTCCATTTCCATTGCATCTCAACGAAGAAAATCAATCGATCCGATTAATAAAGTATATTGAATAAATATAAACATAAAATTAAGGATTATATAGACGTAATTTTTAAATTCTGCTTTTTTAATATTTTGTCCTACTCTCATTTTATTTTTATTATCGGATCTAATTGCGGCTAACCCGTCGAATTAATCCATTTTTTCTAGGTACGGAGGATTACGTGAAGGGCAATTAATCAAATATTTTTGTATAACGCTCGCTCGAAAATATATCGAGAAGTTCGAAACAACTCGAGATAATTGTATCTGTCCGATATAATATTAAATGAAAAAATTATAAAAATCAATAAAATTATCATGAATATTATCGAATAATCAATCGCTGTGGCATAATAATAATAATTCGTCGACGTCGATGCCGGAGCAATCGAGAGACCATTGACCTTTGGACTCGACTGTTTGTAGCTTTCTGTTAAATCTTTCGATACTAACACAGTTGTGATAAAACGATCTCCTTGTCCACAAGATATACAATATCATTTGTAAATAATATACGATCGATGCACTATCAAATATTTTTACGAATGAAACGTTTAACAGAAAAATAAATTTTATCGCAATAAACATTTAAAGATATGATAGCAGACAAATGGTACATTACATATGTTTGTTATATTCTTTTTAAAATAAATAAATTTAAAAAATACGCTTCTTGATCGTTGATAAAAGTATCATAAAACACATTGTCAACACATATACATACATTTAAAGATAATTAATTAATATTACTTCTAAATAATAATAAATATGATAAAAGATTGAACAAATATAAAATTCAAGATTAAAGATTTTTAAAGATAAATTTAAGTGATTAATATCGTACGTCGCAATGACTTTAGAGTGTTTTTGTTAACACTCAATCATATAATCTGATCGTGCTATTGTCTTCTTGATAATTTTAAAAAATATCAATAAATAATTACTTTGATAAATTTGATATTTTTTAAATTTTTAAATTTTTATTTGTAATAAAAAAATATGTATATCTAACGTGTGTGTGTGTGTGTGTGTGTGTAAAGATAGATCTCGTAAATAAAAACAAAATATCAACTCCAGGATTGATAGCATATTTGACAGCTTTCTATTGCCATTTTATAAACTCTATTTTAACCTTAATAGATAAATACATATATCATTTACTTATCTACTAATGATAAATATTAAGAAATGACGAAGAAATTTAGCAGAGATAAATTGAGTCTACTTTTATCTAACTGATGGGACATACTTACAGATTAACAATACGAATGTCAAAAGTACTGCAAAATAAAAATGTATAAAAGAGCCAAGAATTTGAGAATATTTTAATTTCTTCGTTAGTTCCTTCAAAAGTTAAGAAATTAGGATCATCAAGATTAATTGGCAGAAACGTCTATGTCATAGACAAGACTTTTCGGAAATGTGCAACCAAAGATTTAAGGATAAATGGAGACTCTGCGACGATTACACGAGGACTGGTTATTCCCACTTGACCGTGAAGCTCTCTCTGGGGACCAAAGTGATAAAACTTAAGTGGCGCAGGCTAAGGTCGTTACCACTATCATACATATACATGCGTACGGTTCTGCGGCATCCTGCGATCGTCAGTAGACGATGATCACTCGGTGGCGTCGCATCGTTCCTCGATCGTGTATCTAAATTGCTTTCCCCGACGCGAGACCAACATGTGGAGCCGCGCGATCATCCTGATCCTGGTGAACGCCGCGCCCTGGGCGACCTGCTCGTGGCATGCGGACGCGGGTCCGTGGTTTGAAGCCACGAAGGGCGAAGTCTGGCCAATGCCAAATTCGCGTGTGGTGAAAGAAGACTTCTATCTATTGCGACCATCCAACTTTGATATCCGAGTGAGTCTTATTTTTATTTTTTTTTATTTTTAATACACTTTATCTCTCATCCAATTGCAGAGAATTTATCAATTCAGACCTTCCTACATCTATCGTAAAATGAAGAATTGGAAGAGTTGACAATATCTTGTTATACATGATTGTTATTTCCAGTTTTATCGTATTTTCGTGATAATGAAATAACGTGACACTTGCATATATCTGCGAAGCGTGGTCGTTTTAATAAAATTGTTATTTCGTTTTCGTATAGGTTTTATAGTAGTAATTATATGTTTTGGCTTCTATGATTTGCCTCTCTCCCCTCTGTTTATTTAATTTCTTTAACATTGTATATCTTCTTTATTGAATATTATTGTCATATATTTCAAAATAATGTGAATAATTTTTTATACCTTTGAAATTTTATAGAGATGTTATTCTGACTTTGTCTTATTTTAAGTAACATTATTATTCGCAAAGGTAAACGGCGAGACATGCGATATAATAACCGAGGCAATAGAACGGTACATGAGAATCATCTTGACGGAAGCAAGGATAGCGAGGTTAGTCACGGAAGGGCAGCCAAGAACATCCGTCCGGGATGATCCCCACTTTAAAGGCACTCTTGAAGCCCTAAACATCCGCCTTTTGCAACCTTGCGAACAGAATGGCGATCATTGGCCGCACTTGTACATGAATGAATCTTGTAAGTATGTAACTATATAAAATTATGCTACTTAACACAGATGATTAGACATAATCTTTTAATTTTGTTAATCTGCATGGCAAATAATTATATTCGTTAAATTACAGAAAATGTTTAATAATTTATGTGCATTTTAGAAACAGATAAAATTGATTACTCAATTGTTGAATAAATAGAAAAAAATCTGCATCTTTTATACTACATATTAATTCACGATTCGGATGAATGTTCCGTGTGCAGCGACCAGTGAGGTTGCTCGCTTTGCATGTGCAGCGTGCATTACAAAGTAATAGTGCACCAACAAATTAATTGAATGATGCCAGTGAGCAGCTCACTCGTAGCTACGATCTAACATTCGTCGCTTACGTCGATAACGTGCTTGCGTGTGCGCAAATTAAATTTTTCCGGCTTTTAATAACGTCTCTTCTTATCAACGCGATGTTAAACCGGTTTAACATTGATTCGATGGTTCCTAAAAGTCTATGTGCATTAAACGATACATTGACTGACAAAATGATGAATAGTAATGAGTAAACGGTAAAAAATCGTTAAATTGTGAAACACAAATTCCGTCCATATCTAACAAAGATAGAAATTATAATATATTTATCTTTTCTAACTGACTATAATTCTAATTGACTTAATTATTATTTGTTTTATATAGGATCAATAATTTTTAATCAGTTTTTTTTTGCATTTTAAAAAATTACGGAAAGTATTTCTGTATACTGAGAGAAGATTAATATTCCTTCATATATTTAAAAATTACAAAATGTACAAATTTATATGTTTTTATATCTGTGTGCGTAAAGTTTGTAACAATTAATGTGAATAACAGTGAAATTTTAATTTTCTCAATTTGTTTCTTGTGCTATGGCTATATCTAAAGTTTTCGAAACTGATTGTAGAGAGAATTACATGTAATTTACATAGTTAGATTAAATCGAAGTGATTCTATGTGGCATGAATGTGCGCGTACCGAACACGTGTAAGAATTTCCAGCGAATTGTGCAATAATAGTGCAATCAGCAAAACGACTGAAACGAGGACGGACAATAAGACAACTTTAAACCGCTTCCTAGTTTCTTATCGCGTAGAACTAAATGACATAAAGTCATGACCGGTGATTAGTGAGCGAGAATTCTACGATTTTATCCGTATTTTTCATGCAATTTAACACGTTTTGCAGATAAACTCGAGATAAATGAAACATCATCGGTCGCCGTTCTCCGGGCCGAAGCTGTCTGGGGAATCCTTCGTGGCCTCGAGACTTTTTCGCAAATATTGGCACCGTCCGGCGACGGCCCGAGCGTAAGTATATTTAAATATTCATATTTCTTTATCGCAAAACGCAAAATATAAAGATGTAAAATATTTTAAATTCGATTTCGTTAAATATGCATATTCTTGTAAATTATTAGTTAAAGAAAAATAATAATTTTCAGGATGTAGCGCTTATAAGCCTTTTTCTATCAATTTTTTCTCTTTCTTTTTCTTTTCTGCACAGATATTATAATTCTCGTTTACACGATCGAATCAGAATAAATAAAAATCGTGAATTTAATCATGTGTTACAGTTGAAAGTAAAATGCCAGACCATCGTGGACAGGCCGAAATTGCCGCATCGCGGTCTCCTGCTGGATACCTCTCGTCATTATCTACCTCTGTCTGACATCCTGCTGACACTGGACGCTATGTCGTACAACAAGCTGAACGTTCTTCATTGGCATATCGTCGACGATAACAGCTTCCCATATCAAAGCACCAGATATCCCGATCTATCCGCTAAAGGCGCTTACCATCATTCGATGATCTATACGCCTAACGACGTGCAGAAGGTCGTCGATTACGCGAGATTACGGGGAATTCGAGTGATGCCCGAGTTCGATACACCTGGACACACTAGATCGTGGGGTCTGGCTTATCCGGATTTATTAACCGTGTGTTACGGTAAATAAAACAAAGCAACATAATTTGTGCGAATCGATTGTGATATTCTTATAAAAGTCTAAATGTTGACAGACAAACGATAGTTTTGAAGATGCACACACATATACATATATATATTTTTCATTTTGTAATCTTCTCTAAATATTATTTTGTCAAACTCGTCGTTGAGTGAGACGGATTGAAGAGTCAGCTGTTAAATCTATTAATATCATCTTCGGTAAATTATATAAATTAATATCCGTTCGTATATCCATCAGATTCTTCCGGGAAGCCAAACGGTAAATTAGGTCCGATGAACCCGACTCATCCGGCGCTGTATAACTTCATACGAAATTTGTTCTCCGAGATCGTGCAAGTGTTCCCGGATCAATACCTCCACCTGGGTGGCGACGAAGTACCCTTCGATTGCTGGGGCAGCAATCCGGAAATTGGCGAGTACATGAAGAGACACAATATGTCCAAGAGATACGAGCTGCTCGAAAACCAATACATAGCCAACATACTCGCGATCAGCAAGACGCTGGACGCCAACACTATCGTATGGCAAGAAGTGAGTGTGCTTTTTTTTTGCAATCATTCTTACGTTTTTTTTTTTTTTACAACTGATAGTTGACACAATCTCTGTACCGTATAATTATTATTATGTGCAAATTGCACGACTTATAGGTTTTCGATAATGGCGTCGTTCTACCCACAACTACCGTAGTGCATGTTTGGAAACTACCGAGTTGGCAAAAGGAGCTCGAGAGAGCGACGGAGGCAGGACATCCGGTCTTGCTATCATCTTGCTGGTATCTGGACCATCTCACCAGCGGCGGCGATTGGGAGAAGTATTACAATTGCAATCCCTTCGACTTCGCCAATGCGGCCAATGCCACTCATCTAATGCTCGGCGGCGAAACCTGCATGTGGGCAGAGTTTGTCGACAAGTGAGTGTATCAACTCTCTTTTTATTTAACGGCGCTTGTATGCAAAAGTCTACAGATAGGTCTTATGAATAGGTAATTAATTGGACGACAGTAGCGGAAATTTACTTTCAACTGTAACACGCGATTGAAGTCAAGATTTTCAATTAAACTGACAAGAATTAAATTGGCGAGAATAAAGATATAACTGTTAAGAATTAAAGCAGAGTTTTATGGTAAATTTGCCGCAAATAATTCTTCATAATGTCACTTTTTATGTGAAAATTCCTAATAATTATATAATTTTAAATAATTCCTAATAAAAACGGCAATGCGTACGTAAGCAATAAAATAGAGTGATGATAAAATAGATTGACAGTTGTTTATTTTCTCTATGAGACGAGAGAGAATGTACGTCTAGCCGCTGTTTATTTTCAGAAATAACGTGCACTCGAGGATCTGGCCACGTGCGAGCGCGGCAGCCGAACGTTTGTGGAGTTTCAACAAGCAAGAAAACAACGTTGCTGCTAAACGTCTGGAAGAGCACGCCTGTCGTATGAATAGACGCGGTATTCCTGCCCAGCCACCGAATGGACCAGGATTCTGCGTGACGTAGTCAGCTCCCTATCAGTCTAATGCTAATCCTGTTTAATCCATGTATTATATTGTGCTCGCGCAGCGAGATATACGAACCGTCATTTTGCGTTCACTCATTCACCGGTATTATATAAAAACATGTGTTTCATAATAAATATAGATTGAGTAGTGTATATGTGAGTTTGTAGTTTTTCTTACATCACGTATAATTACATAAATTCAGCAGCGACAATCACAAACGCACATGTATTAATGATAATAATTAAGAAAGAATGCTAGAAATAAACAAGTTGAAATTTTGAAAGATAATTGTATATATATATATATATATATATATATACATATATATATTATACAAATTATTATATAATTATAATAAACTATAAATTTGAAACTTGTAGCTGTACTCGATGTAAAGCATTTTTTGCATATTTTTTAAATATTAAATAAAATTTACTTTGATTATTTGATCCTCGGTGTAATGATGTCGAAATATCTAAACCACATCTCTTGCTTACATTACATTTATTATTCCAGCCCAGCAATGTCAAAATTATTATCTATTGTTGAATGCAGATATTGCGACAAAGATACGGCGCTGCTTTTGTTACAAGCCTTTTAGTCGAGCTCGCGAACCATTACTGGAATGTATCAGCTGAATGTGTATCGAGGGCATTGTCGAACGTGAACATGCGGTGGCAGTTGCATTTCCTACAAAAGAAATCCCTTTGTCTAAAGTCCAACAGTTGTGACGAAATTGATTTCCGCTGGCGGTTAAAGTCCATTTAGACTGAATACTTTTTATCAAATCCGAATGCAGCTAACGTTTTTACTCACGATTGGCAAATTAACGCGTTTACAAATTACGCAAATTAACTGGCTAGAAAGAATCTGTCTATATTTTGACGCATCTGCTTCTTAAATTGTCAATTATCTTCCGCATTGATTTTAATTGCAATATACTCTCACGAATTTTGAATTGATTTTCTCTTAGGAAAGATTCCATTTATCGCAATTTTGAACATTTAATATTAAATATCTCTTGATATAATTAAATTTCCAATTATACTGATATAAATTATAAAATCTTGTAATTTATTCGCGCCGAGATCATAAATGCTTGTGATTTTTATGCATTCTTATCAATATTTGAATAGCGCATGTAGATAGTCCAAGGCCTCTTGTGTGTCATCGGTGATAAATAACGTTATTTACATCTACTACAAAAAATAGCAATTCATGTCCGCTGCGCCTTGTATGCTTTGAAATGAGAAAGAAACGGGAATCACCGAGAGTGATTCATTCCGCGAAGATTGATCTATCGTTTTACGGTCACCAAGGTTACCGTTAAATAATCTTTAATCGTTTCACAATCATGAGAGATTGGCTTTAAAAATTTCGAAGTGTCTTTGGGCAGCAACTGACAAAATTCCAAGTAACTTTGAATGATTTTCACGACGATAGGTGTGATTGTCTTTCGGTGGATAAGAAGATTAGCTGTCATTGACTTAATACCAGTTCGCACTTTTCGGAATTCTGAACAAATATATTATCAATTATTAACATTATCCAGAATACATTTTTAGCGCGTCATGTCGAGGTAAATTTTAATAAAAAATTATCATTCTAATATAATTTAATTAGGAAGATACCGCGCCAACGCGATTTCAAACATTTTGCTATCATTATTATTGTATTAAATTTTCAGTTTCGTATAAATAACTCCGTTTGTAATCAATTAATTTTTTTAGATAGCAAAAGACGGAAACGAATAAACCTTAGAAATTATTTATTAATGTGAGAAATTCCTTAAAAAGCGTTTTATATACATAAATCATATTTTAACCGATATTCTTCTAAATTGAATAAATGGGATATACTTAAAAATATACGCAATGTTGATCAAATAATTTTTACTTTGCTTATTAATTTGCAATAATTATCTTGGATTATTCAATGACGTGCGATAACGTACATATTAAATTTCAGAAATTGCAACAATTTGTGTCTTTCTCCACCACCTTGCTGTTTACCGGCATGTTCGATCCCGTGTTCTGTAATTTGTTGTACTCCACCTGTGAGCTATCCTTGCATGCCTCACGTGCCCCGTGTCCAATGTAGGATAGCTTGTCGGCCTCAGTCTGTACCGAAACCCACTAAAGCGGTGGTATGTTTGTTATGCGGAATACGAATTCCTATTTTCTTTACAATTTTTTCCTAAGTAAAAATGCCATACACTGTGGTAACGCGAAAAATTTATCAACATGTTTATATTGTTTATACTGAATTGTACTTGTGATAAGATAAAATTTATTTGTAACAGATATCATGATATCACAGAATATCTCATAACATTAATTTAAAGCAATTTTTCTATTGTATTTTAATTTCGAGTAAATAATTATTGTTGTTATCTCGTGTACATTAAGATATAACACACACACATACACACACTCATAGATAATATTTTATCTATGAGACACATGTAAATTTTTAAAATTATTTATTTGAGATTGATATACGATTATTTTGGGCTAATATCATTACTCTCTTAAAGTAAAAAATAGCTAAGAAAGAATTTTGTGAAAGGTTTATCTGCCACCCTGTCCAACCTGTCCCATGTCCTATCCACCGAAAATGGAAGTGACATATTTGTCGCTCTCACCACCCTCCTCGCCAGCTTGCTTTTACGTTTGCAAGACGAAGTGCGTACCCTGCATGCCACTTTGCTCAAAGCAGACAGTCATGCGCCCCTCATCTGGCAAGATACTTTGCCGTAAGTTTATATTACCATATTTCTCTTTAGGAGAATTTGTTGTTGAAATTAATGTGAATTTCTCGTTTCGCAGCACCTTGTCCCCCTGTTAGAAAGTGTTCTAATTGGCGAGTAACTGATAATTATGTAACTGCATGCAGTGAAGTTGCGTCATGAGTTTATGTAAACAGCAAAAAATACGAGCTTGTTAAACAACACGTTTCAGTTGTAAGATTTAAAATTATAGAGTATTGTCATAATATACTTATTAAAGTAAGTATTGTTGAGATTTTATAAAATAAATGCATATCTTAAAAGTTTCTAAATAAGGATTTAAATAGTTTTTGTAATTATTTCAACATACTTCTTATCTATTTTCATGTGTATTAAATGTGTAATGTTCTTAAGTAAGAACTTATAATATCTTCTTTTATTTGCAAAGGATGTAGAAAACGTGAGCAAAGGATGTAGAAAACGTGAGAATAAATAGTGAAGTCGATTATCCGTAATCTATTTTGATAATGAAATTGGCTATGAAGTGGGATAAGAAAATGGACAATGTCTATTTTCTCTCGAAGAGAAAAATATTATCGCAACTATTTTAAAAAGTTTTATCAAAGAAGACAAAATTAATTAACATCTATGAAATAAATACCTAATACTAATCTTCATGTGCAGTTTCAATATAATGAAATCAAAAGAAATATAATTTTATCTTAACTGGATTCTCGACCAAAGATTCGTAATATTATTCAAGGCAACAAATTTTATGTTATTCTGTTCTATGATTTCTGATTATTTCAAACTAATTGTATATTCACATTTTTCTGGTGTATTATAAAATATTATAATTTTTATGTATGTACACACGTTGTTTTACAATGTGTTTTATAAATTGTAAAAAAAGCTAACACATAATTGTTACTGAAGTATAAAAATATACTCTCATATTGTAATTACACAAATTTCGATGTGTTTTATTATATATACTCATCATAATTCCTAAATAGAATAAATATCTTCTATATTTTTAAATCTTTTTCTACAATTTAACTCTGTTAGTCAGCCGTTTTATTGTGTAAATTTTACAAATAAAATTAAATATAAAAGAGATTAATTTTGCATACTAATATATTTTTTTTAATTATAAACAAATAAAATCCTTCTTGGTAATATATATTTCTAAGGAATTAATTTATAATTTATAAGCACATATATATGTATATAATATGCTATATATAATATACACACAACACATATGTATCCATGGTAACTAGTCACGCACTTGTCCCTCTTTTCTTAACACGTCAAAATTCGCGATCTCCTTTCGGCGGTAACGCAAAATCCGACTTGAGAATTTCCCTCATCAAGTTTAAACGATGACCTTTTGACAGCAAGTATCGCGTTACCCAAATTAGCATTTAAGCAAAATTAACGATAATGAAAAAGAGGTAAGAATGTTTCGAAGAAATGTATGTTAAATTAATAAATTTAGAAGATTTCCATTCAGAAAAATTTTCCTCAGGAAAGTTTCAGTCGAGAAGAATTCTGAACATAAAGAGTTGTCTGCACATCCGAGTGTGGCAAATTTACGAGCTACCAATACGAGCCATCAAGGACATTCGCGATCTACAAAGTCGTCGTCTGTACAGAATTTGGACAAATCGCACTCGTTAAATAATTTCGCGAAGTCGGGAAACGATCGAAAAAGAATGCTGCCGGATGAGATGAAACCTCCAAAAACCAGATTCAACTCTCGAGACAGATCGAAAGAGGCAACTTCCTCGCCACGACTCAAAAGTTTTCCTGCCGAAAAGATCAAGAAATTGGACAATCAGCCAATGTTCTCGCCTGAACCAAACGACGCTTTAATTGTACAAGACCCTCGGGAAACCGGGACCTACTTCGCGAGCTCCTCCATCAGAAGTAACAACGATCATGGCGATGCATTACCTGCTAAATTATCCTCACATCAACAATCAAAAGTAAATTTCAAAGAGATTTCTTTTTTCTTGATTTTAAATTAATTTATACAGCGCCATTTTAATTAAAATTGTTATTTAAATTTGATTTAATTTAGTAAAAAATGGAAAAAAATATAAATATATCAAATTAATTATATATCAAAAAGAATATAAAAGATATTTACATATATGTTAGACATATATCTTAACATATGCTGTGTGTTTATATATATATAATACGATACACAAGAACTACATTTTCGATATTATCATTATTAAATATGATTTTGCCTCTATGCAAAAATATAGAGCAATTCATTTTTTTATTAATGCAATTTACGTCATTTAATCGCAGGATACATCCGACACGGACCAGCAACAGGTTATAGCTAACCATCAGCAGATCTGTCAAACGAATCCACACTCTGACAACATGCTCATTCGACCCATTGCGTCTCCCGAAAGACATCCTTTCGTATCAAGCATGCTCCAAGGAACAGTCGTCTGCGATCGATCACTTCGAAACCCGTCCGCGATAATTAATCAGCCGGTAATCATGCAAACTCCGACGCAAGTCGCAATGTCGCAAACGCAACAATCTTCGAGCAATTCGCGTGAAATTATCGATCAAAATCGCAATGAAACTTTCGCTCTTGTTAACGGATGCGAAAGGCAATCGATCGGCGGCCGAAACGCGATTAATCATAAACAAATTTTTATACAACCGAAGCAAGCAGCGATCGTACAGGACGCAAATGCGCCGCTAAGTGATCGATGTGCCAATAACTGTCAAAATGTCTATCATGCTCAGTTGCATAATGCATTTCAGCAAAATCCTCAACAGATCAATGAACAAACGCAGCACAACGCGTATCATCAGCAAATGTTGCCGCAAGCGCTCAATCAAATGCAACCACCGATACTCGATCAGCGACAACATTTACATGATAATTCAGATACATTCTACGGTCATTACAATCAACAATTATCTGCTACGCAAGTTTCTGGACATGGAATGACTTCGCCGCAAGACATGACAGTGAGTCAGATGAGATTGCTACAACATAATTTGCCTATCCATAACCAGAATCTTGGATATCCTGTCAATCTTCAATCGGCATGGCCGCAAAAGGATCGATGGATACAAACGATAAATCAGCAACATCTGCATCAACAATCTCCGCAACAGTGGCCATATTATCATCAGGATACTAATTTCATTCAGAAAGATTCTAGAACTCAAGGTCAATTTAATACACCACAGAATCATAAATCTACTAACCGGCAGTCAGTTGCGGAAACTTACAATCAACAAAATGATGGAAAAAAGAAGCTGCAATTCACACCTGACATGATACGCGATCAAGAGCTGCTAGTTTCCACCATGAGACAACAAGGTATACCTGACGAGGTCATGCGCCGTCAATTTGAAGCATTGCTGAATGAGCAACAAAAGCATCTGGTTTATCTCGCGCAATTTCAACAGCAGGAAGATATTCCGGATATAAAAAGAATTCGACTTACGCAAAGAAGAATAGAGAAGGAAGAGAAGCCGGAATGGATGGTGCACATTACGCCGCCACGGATATCCTACAACGAGATTGAAAGAATGAAGACACAGCCGAGAGATCAGAAGAAACAATATCTAACGGACAGTCAATTGCCGGAAGAAGTTAACAGAACAGTGACTGCTCGACAACACGATTATTGTCAACAAAAAAAGCAAGAAATAAACGATCAAGCAATTCTGCCTCAACAGATGTACGTTCAGATGAATCCTCATCAATTATGGCAGCAACAGATGATTAACTGGCCATATAAAAATGATCGTAAAATTTCGTGTGGTTATACAGCCTATTATCCTTATGGCCATCAACAAAATACATTGAATAATGCATATCATCAGGCAAACCCGACTTTTAACAAATACATACCACATAACATGCGTTATAATCCATATTATCCGCATTCTGAGCAACAGAAAATTTGGCACAAGGAACATAATCCAAGTTCATTGAATTCGATTGACAATCAGATACTGTCAATGGACCCCGCACGCTTTGAGCAGAATAAAAGACCTACCGAACCGTCTAGCTTGCTAAAGATGCGGATGTACAAAGAAGTGATTCGTCCTCAGAAGCGCAATAACGGCTTGCAGGATCTAGACACTATACAGAAAGTGCTGGAAACACTGAAGAATCCGTCGAGTAGAAAAGGTCTCGAATATCTGGCCAATATGACCAAGAAGAAACCCGCCATTAAACTGAATGGTGCTCAAGATCATAACGAGATTCCGGAAGAAATGCAACCGCGATCACCCGTAGAAATGTCTCCGCAGCCTCAGAAAAAAATCTCGGCAAACGGTTTGGAGAACAGAAGAAATCCTAATAATCCTATGCCATGTATCCTGCGACCTAAGACAGTCAACGAGCCCGCGATGATGGAATATCCGCGACAGAGGCAGAGCGCGAGAATTTGTTACAGCATGCAAGCCGAAAAAGAAAACGGCGCGGTAGCGATCAACGGCAATCAACAGCGATGTCAGCCGCGAGATCACGCAGTTTCCTACACGCAAGACGCGAGATCGATTATTCCTTACGATCGACAGAACGTACCTGTAGCGCAAGGACGCCACGACGACAATGTCACGACCTTCCAATACGCGAATGCTCCACCTCAACATTATCACCAGGCGCAGCAATACTATCTAAACGGACAGAATTTGGCCGGCCACAATTTCGGCCAGGGCGACGTTGCGAGCATGCGACGACCGGATGCACCGGGTGCGATGAGAATCGATCGCCCCGGCGGTGACACCGGTGAGAAATCGAACTCCGAAGGGGCGACGAAACGCGTGAATCCGCAGGGGATGAACGTTTACGGTCAACCGGAAATCCGCGAGACAAGGACCATCGGAGGTATCACGTACCTCGCCAGGAAACCCGAATACGCCCCCAACAATCTCGTCATTTCGCCAGATAAATTAATCGCGAGCAGACACTTGCAACCCCCGAGAATATTTTAATTTGCTTGCAACGAGTCTCGTCTTGCTGAGATTGAGTTTAATTTTTAACTCTACGTGCGTTAGAATTACAAAAGATTCTGTATCTCATTACAGTTTGGCGTTGTGCACAAACTTTAAAATTATTTTTTGTATTCTTTTTATTTTATATAACAAACGTAATATTTTATGCATATTTTATTACGCTTTTACATCTAATAGCGAATTCGATAAATAATAAAAGTGCATAATTAGTCATTACATTCTAACGCAAGAGAGTTAAGATGTATAATTTTTTAATTTATATATTTGTGTATAACTCTATTTCTCTATATTTAAATTATTTAATTAAAACAAAGTTATTTATGTGAGTGATACAGCAAATTCGTTATACGATAAAATATTCACAAATAAGTAATATGCTATTTTGTATGTTATGTTTATTTTTTATGTCATGTTTATTTTTTTATGTCAATATACCTTGCAATTTTGATGTTTAATTTTCTGATTTTATTTATATTATATATATTTCTATGTGCGTGGACATTCTATTTTTCGATGTATTGTGTTGTGTATATTTTAAGCATAAAATACTATCGAGAAATGTTCACAATTTTTGAGAATGTAATAAATATCTAAAATGTGTCAAAACTTATACACTCTGTTGCAATGATAAATTTGTTACTCTCTTTTTCTTTCTCTTTAATGTCATATAATGTAATAGATCTAACAATAAGTAATTTTTATCATGGAAGAATTGATAAAGAGGACTTGCATGTTAATTTAATTAGATAAATAATAATGCGAAGTAAGCGATACAATACGAAATCGATTATTAAGTGTGACAGAAGAAAATTTGTCAATATCCATCTTTCAAGTTTCGGTGCATAAAATATTTACCGGTATTAAAATTCATACAAAATTTAACAAGTGTATTTAACATGGGCAAGCAAAGGCGAAATTTTATGGATGAAATGTATAATATTATACGCGAAATAGAAAGCTTGTAAGTATATATTTGCAACTTCTATTTATATAGTTTGCTGAAATTAATAATCTATTAATAGAATGTCCGATCAAAATAAAGTTTTCGAATAGATATTCATGAAATGGAAAGTTTTCGAATAGATATTCATGAAATAGATATATATTCACAGAATGTTCCCTCCTTTCTGTTCGCCAGAAAACCCGAGCCCGAGGTGTGCAACCTGAGCTGCCCCCCTTTAGGATGTCCCCTAGGACCCTGTCCGGGGATATGCTGGTCAAAAGGAATCTACGATCCTTGTGGCGTGTCGAAGATGCCATGCGATCCTTTGCCTCGTTGCTACGTGCCATGTTGTTTAAAGGACTATGCACGTAATACGGATTGCTTGTCGTATCCCTGCGACCCTTCATCGATAGACATAAATCGAGAAAATCAAACTGTCCGAATTTGCGCTTATTCCAATCCCGTCCGTCGCTGTCAACCAGGATTTCAACAGAATCCTTGTCCTCCCCCTTATAATCTTATTCCGATTGTATCGCCTTGTTGCACCGCGGAATCAATAATTTGGAACGCGTAGTTTAAAATGGAAATAAAATCTGTTAATTATATAATACGGAAAAAAATATTTCTCATTTCATCAAATGAATTGAAATAAAGAATCCAGATTGCTTATGAAAATTGTATTTTTTCTTCTATCTTTTCATTGTGTTACGACGCTTTTGTATAATTTTATAATTTATTTTATTACATTTATTTTATTTTTATACCTTTTTAGCATAATTGCATTATTTTATTACATCTCTGCCTTTTTATATCACTATTGAAAATAAATAATTATATTAATATAAATCCATATGAGAGAAGCTTATATGTATGCTTCGATGCATTTGTATTTCTTGAAATGTGTTATTTTGTCAGTTTTAAATGAGCCTGACAAAATAATCAAATCGACAAATCGATTTTAGATATCAGATGCAGTAGCATATTCTACTATTTTCAGTGCATATCAATGATATTTTGATTAATAATAGCCGATTATTTTAATTAGCAATCAATAGAATCTTTATTTAGAGAAAAGAGAGAGAGGTAATGTGTAAAACATCTTCATAGAATATTAATTATAAAGAATGGATGAGAAGAAGAGAAGTCTGACTACATGTTATCCAATTATACACAATTCTGTGGAAATATTTGTGGTTTTAACCGGTATAAAATCATGCGATCAGAGAGAACAGAAAGTTAGTTTCAAATGTAGAATAGTTTATATATAGAGAATCTCTCATATCTGTATAACGTTTATCAATTTCATTAATATTCTTGCAGTACGACATGACTCCCTCGGAATACATCAAACAGATGCTGATGAGCACTCAAGAGAGGATCGATTATTTACTGAAACCAGGTCGCAGTATAAACGTACGACCTTTGTACGACAATTGCGAAAGCCAATGCTTTAAGGCTACACCCCGCATTGTTCTCTTTCAACAATTCGTTCCTGGCAACGTATACAATATGATGCTCACAATTCGAAACGTGACAAAAGTAAAAGTCTCATCTACTTTAAAATTTTAATGCACAATACACTATTCAAATCATGCGTTATGCCTCAAGTTATACAATATTCACGAGTTTAACCCCGAATTCCCCTTTTTAAATGTCACATCGCAGATGTCGCGTCACCTGAAGATCTCGCGCTATCCCGATCCCTTCTTTTCCGTGGAATATCAAGGGTCGAATTATAGTACTATAGTAGCGCCAGGACTCGTTCACGTTTATAACGTCAGGTTCAACCCGGCGGAGAAACGAGACTATGAATATCGTATCGAGTTTGTCAACGATACCGAAATTTTCGCGGTGCCGGTAATCGGTGAGGAAGCAAATTACGTTTATTATACAATTATTATACATACAATGCGATTATTGTACATACGGTCTCACGTAACGCGGAATAATACAGGTCAAATTAATATCGTTCTAGCTATCGGCCCGAGACCTATTTTAGATATCCCCGATCAAATCGAAATACCAGCCACCGCGGTAAAAATTCCCTCCTCGAAGACTATTTTAGTGCGCAACGTAGGAGATATGCCGGCAATCTTCAATTTTTGCTCAGATAAGTATGTTATATTTGATTTAAAAAGTTTATAATAAAATTTAATATACTTAAGTTTATAAATTTAATATACTTAAGTTTATAAATCGTAATATATAAAATAAAAAGACTTTTAAATAATATTTCATACTTTTCTAAAATACCTTAAACAAAATTAATAATTACATGGAAGAATGATTTTTTTATATAAGTGATCTATATTTGAATCTATATAGAATTATATATATATATATAAAATTTATGAATGTACTACGTTTCAGTCCATGTTTCTCCGTCGAACCGTCAAAAGGCATATTAGAAGAAGAAGAAACGATGCAACTTACTGCGAATTTTTTATCCGAGAAATCTGGCGAATTCAAAGCAAATCTTTTTCTTAATTATGAATTAGGTATTGACAAGCAATTAACTGTACAAAAAAGAGAAAATATTGATGTTAAACTTAATAGTAACTTTATAGTAATTTTATGTGTTAATAAGATTAACTTTTGTATGAAAAAACATGAATTTATTGTAACGCAATATAAATGTAACGCATATAAATTATTGACAGGAGAGAAGCTTTGCTTAACATTACGAAGCTTAGCGATAAACTGCACGATTCGAATTGATAGAGGTAGTGTCAGAATGGAGAACACTTATTTAGGTTTGTCTAGGAGCAAGCTCCTGACGATTCACAATAGAAGCGACTATGTCGTGAGATTCCAATGGATGTGTTTCAGAGACAAGAAAGCCGATATACAACGAAAGGAAGAGTAAGCGTTAACAATTATTTTTTATATGAAGCTTTGCATATTTATCCATTTTTGCGATTTCTCGACTTTGTGGCAGATACAAAACATTATTTCAACTGGTGCACAATATGGAAATGGTGCGTCGTGTTAGTCTCGTTCATTACAATATTTGCCTGCCAGATATTCACGAGCTTGTCTGCCAGCGGATTTACACGGACGAAATTGCTTCCTTGATGAATGAGAATTTCCACTACAATCATATGTCCTTCCTTCTGATGCCTGAGGTGAGCTTTTGTTATCATTTTCGCAGCTCTTGCAATTTGATAACATTATATATCCTAATTATATGATAATTATCTTGCTTATTTTTTCATTTATTGATTGTTCCCTATTTTATCATTAAATGTACATCAGAAACATTTTTTAAATTCTAAATTTCTTTTTTTTTTCATTTGTAAAATATAATTTACATTATCTTTAGTTGAAAAAATAATGTACAATATTTTTTTAAGAATATTTTTAACGAACATTTATTATGAAATATTTAGATAAATGAAATATTTAAATAAATATTAAGATTCTATATAGAATATTATAAGTTTTTAATTAATATTTAGTATCACGTCTGATTTTAATATTCTTTTCAATGTCTCTAATGTACTTTTCTCAGAAAGGCGAAATTTGGCCTCAATCTTCCGCAGATATTACGGTGTTCTTTCGAGCCATGGAAGTAGGCGAGATATCGAGCGTCGCTTATCTTGAAGTTACAGGTCGCGAGGACAGAATACCCCTGAGGTTACAAAAAAAAAACTAGCATAAGATTATTTTCAGAACTTTCTTTTGTCTCAGAATTTTTTCCCTAATTTTTCGTTTCAATGGTAGTCTTTACGGAACAGGCAAAGGACCAGTTTTCCATCTCAATGTGATCACTATCGATGTTAAGAATATTTTTCTGTGTTCCGTGCATAATTACGAGGTAGTCCAATAAATTTATTTGCATATAAAAATTGATAAAAAAATTAATAGAGATTATAAAAAAAATATATTCTTATTAATTTTTTAAGATGTTATGTTCGACATTATTAATATTATCTGCGACAGATTTATTTATTAAAAATTTATATTATTAGAAATTATTTTTCTTGTATTTGTAGATGCACACATAAGTACGTTGCATGGTAAATTATAGGAACTTGAATTATTTATATTCCAGATTGTAGCGGCAAATAAAGGGCACATTTGTGGTACGTTAGTTTATAAAGCAAGACCGACAGATTTTGGTGGCATTATAAATATTACTCCGTGCGCTCTAATATTGAAACCAGACGAGTATAAGTCATTTAATTTATCATTCTCTTCAAATCGGAAAGGAGACTTTATAGAGCGAATCGACTTTGTCGTTAAAGAGAGTTTGGAAGTATTATCCTTGCATATCAAGTACGATATTTGAATTTGACAATTATTACCAAACCAAAAATTCGTTTCTTGTGATTCTTTGAATAATTATAGATTTTTAATTGTGAACATTATAATGTAGAATTGTACGTGTGTGTGATGTTATCTTAATTTATTAAAAATATATAAAATTATTTCTTCTTTGCTTATAAATAGCATCATAAAATATTATTTTTCCGATATCTAATGTATCTCTTACAACAATTTGTTTTCATTTTAATATTGCACATTACAAGTTTATTTTTTATAATATATTATAAATTTTAATATAAATTTTATATAAATGTTAATATAGAAATTTTTTTATTTATAGAGGATGCATTGTATGCCCAACGTTACATTTTGATAGGAGTAGTCTTGATTTCGGTGCAACTGCCTTAGGTATGCTTGTCATAATTGATGCAGTTCAATTAAAAACAGCAGTTTTATTCACACATTTGCAGGGTTTAGCAAAAAACAAGAAGTAAATCTTCGTAACTTATCGTTGGTTCCGGTTTCGTTTAGCGTAACTGTGATGGAAGATGGAGATCAGACACCTCTGACTTACGAAGAGTTCGCCATATCTGAAGCGAAACCAAGTTTCCCGACTAATCCTCGCGAGTTTACAATTACTCCACAAAAAGGAGTGGTGCAGGCGCACAGTTCGCTTAAACTAAGGGTAAAATGAATAATATCTTCGAACATGTAGCTTATAACGAGATTTGCAAGGAAAAGGCTAATTTGTGTATTTTTTAAATTACGCTTTACATATACATAAAATTAATATATCCAAGTAATAGTAATATAATAGACAAATATACAGGCCTTTGGGCACTGATGCACGTGCTAGAAAATACAATACACTTCTCTTAATATTCTTTTTTTGTCTTCGTAGTTTACCTCTAGAAGAATAAACTAACATAAAAGAAATGTAATGTATTTGTAATACACATTAGTGCCCGAAGAGTCGTATTTGCCTATCGTATTATCATCACTTAAATCTATTCTGAGAAAACAAACCGAGGATCACTATATAGAATAAATATTATTTTCCTTAATTATTTTTCAATTCTTTTGAAATTAAATAATTAACGTGGAGCGTTTTATGACTCTACATTAAAATATAGGTGACATATACAGCGAACGTAGTTCGAAGTGGACGCTCAAATATTCGAGTCGACATGTGGGATTCGGATTCGGATCCAGTAATACTACCGATCTCGTTTTGTGGTGCTATTCCCTCTCTATCGATTAAACCCGCGGAGATTTCTATTAGATTTGCTTTCATCAACTTCCCTTACGCTCGTTCTATCAACGTAGAGAACAACTCTGACTTGGATGGATACTTCTATATAATACCGCAGGCGGTAATTATTAAACTAATTTCGAAAGCTAAGCTTAGCAACAGCACATCACTCTGTTTAGTATACAAAGAACGTGTTATTACATAATGTAGATATTGTAAGCTAACTGTAATAATTTTGTTCTTTAGATATCCGAGAATATACCTGTAGTATATTCACTGTCATCCTACCAAGGTTTTTTGAAAGCACGACAATCGAAAACGATCGACGCCGCTATCATCACCAAAGTTCTGGACAAACAAACAACTACGTTAAAGTACAATAATCAATATAATAATTTTTGAATCTTTGAAAGTTAAAAGAAATAATTTTTTATCTTCTAATTGGAAAAAAATAAGAAAAATAATTCTGACTTTTTTTAGATGTTTATATAGAATATTCTATATATTTTTAATTTAAAAACTTTATTGTACTTTTTTTTTATTTCAGTATGCTAACAATAGGTAAGGAGGCTCCAGATACATCTTGTACAATTATATGTATCGGCCAAGGACCAGTAGTATCCGCGCAACCTACTTGTCTCAATTTCGGAGAGATACAAGTGCTTCAAAATAAAATCATGAATTTTCGCATAATTAACGACTCGCCGATACCAGCGCAATTCAAATTAACATCAGTAAATATTTTCCGAATAAATTGCTTTAAACAATGAGTTTACAGAATGTACAAAAAATACGAGAAAAGTTACGTTCTAAAATTATTTTATTATTATTGCTTAGCGTAAAAAAAAATCACTATGGCTTGTCGAGCCAGCCTCTGGTGAAATTGAACCGAACGGATCTATGGAGATTGAAGTAAAAATATTTTTATGCGACACTGGTAAATACATTGACAATATAATCGTGCAAGTCATCAACAGTCGGTCGATTCCCGTTAATGTCGTTGCAACTGGGATCGGTTGTAGTGTCGTTTTTGAGCCGCAGATATTTCCAATATTTGACTTGGGTTTTCTCTTTAGGTAAAGAATATTGAGAGAATGTTAACTAATTTCAATTATCAAGCATTAGCAAAATTATTTTCTTAATATTCATTGGTTTAATACAAAGTGTATATTTTTGACAAGTGTTACATTTTTGACTATTCAATAATTTTAACAGCCATCAAAACCAGAGTCTGCCAATAATAATGAAAAACTTTGGCTCGCGTCATTGCCAAATAATATGGTCAAATGATCCAGAAGTGCGCATTCAAAAAAACCAAGGATGGCCAACGTAATCATATAATCTTTATAGCAATTCCTAATTTAAATTTTTGTCAAGATGCTAAAAAACATATATTACAGTAGGAAGTTTCAGATTGAACCGCTTATCGTAGAGATTCCAGCTAATGGTTCTAATATAGTTCAATGCAAAATATGCTGGGACGTGTAAGTTCCGATTAGACTTTATATTCTTAATTATTAATATACATATATAGATTAATTAAAATAATTTTAATTAAAATTAAAAAATTATAGACGTTGAATTTTCTCAGCTTTCTTAAAGTCATAATCTTAAATTTACAATTTTATGTCAAAGAATTTTTTCTATATAGTGTTTTTGCAATTATATAATTACAATTTTTATAATATTATAATATTATAAGAACGTTTTTTTTATGTTAAAGCAATGAGATTTTGACAGAAGATTGGTACGTATTCGGGCAGATTTCTGGACAAGGAAAACGAGAATTGATTGGAACTTCTGTATTTAAAGCCATTTTTACGGAGCCACAAATCGCGTTCAATAAGAGAGAGTTAACATTTCGCATTGATATATATCCCGAGGGAGAAGAATTGCAACAGACAGGTAGAGAAAATTGTAATGTAGTACTGTGTGTTCGAAACTATTTTAACGAGATAAATTATCCGGAAAAATTATGAAATTTAATTTCCCATATTTATAGAGAATATCTACGAAGTATTTTGGTGTTAAAGTTTATTTCATGTAATAATTAAAATTTTTATATTATTTAAATTTAGATATAATTTTGTACGTATAAGACATTATGCTAAATAAAATAATAATAATGATCTTTAATTTGCTGGTTTTTAGACGAACTAATAGTTACAAATCAATCGCGATTAAATTTAAACGTTCTCTTATACGTTGACGCTCCTTTTTATTTAATAATTGATAAGAAAAAATACATACATAAAAGAAAAATCATTCTAATGGACGGAAGCACTACGTCAATTCCGGTGAAATTTTTGCCAAATATAAATCCCGATAATCCTTATTCGCGAAATTATAGCGGAACGCTTTGGTTCGAATATGATGAACATCCTAATAAGGTACGTTCTTGAAAGATTCTTATTACTAATTTATAAACGATTTTATACACGAAATTTGTTTATTTATTTTTAGGATAAAATTCAATGTAAAGGTGCCGTAAATTTCCCAAATATTAAGTTACTTTGCAAAGATTTGATTATCAATTGCGTTTCGGGTTTAAGTACCGAGAAAAGTTTGAGAATAACTAATAATGGACCAGTCCCTGTAGTGTACAAGTTTCTGTGGGCTGGAGAAAGTATTGAAATTCAACGAAAGGTATGTGACATTGGAATAAATTTTTGTCAAATTATAATTATTAATACATAATTATATATAGAAAAAGAATTAGTATTATTATTTGCTACTTTTAATAATTTAATTCTATAATCTTGAACAACTGACAGCATAATTATATATATACATACATATATGTAGGTATGTATTTCTTTAACAGGACTTTACAGATCTTTCAAAACTGGAAACTAATGCACAAGGCAAGTTTAATTATCACTTTTGTGAGGTCGAAAAGAATTTAGAAACTCAGAAAAATGGAAGTGAATCTACAGAAATGCTGGATTTATCAACGTCGAACGGTATGTATCTATATACAGGGTGTCCGGTAATAATCGCCCTACTCATCGTGTGCAGCTGGGGCGGGTTAAACCGAGTAGAAAAGTCCTCTACGGTTTTGCGATCTTCGCAATAATTAATGACAAATTAATTATAAAAGGTCAGCCAATTCGCGCGAATATAAGCGCGGGGCAAGAAGAGACATAAGCGTGTATAATACGAAAATCATTGCCAAATACCATAAATATTGCAACACAATGTCAATCTCATCAATTTAATTAATTAAATGATTTTGATATAACAAGTACAATTCGTTTAATTGCTAACGAGCATGCTACATTATGTGCAGTATGCTCAGAGAATGAAAGCGATTCTGTCACTTGCCAATCTGGACACGATGCGATAAAGTTGCGATCATTTCTCGAAGTAATTTGGATTATTTGATTGAAATAAAGACGATGCGTTGCGTAAAGTTTACAATGCCGATTGTATTAAACGCGCATTTTCACACGCAATCGATTCGCAGCGCAAAACTCTTTAACATCGCAATTTGTCATATAATTATATATAATTTAATCGACAAATAGTTGTATGAATATTAAAATTGCTATTTAGAAAGGGAATAGAGATGGTAAGATGCAAGCAAGGGTTTTCTTAGCATATGTATTAATGTGTATTAATTAATCCGCGCGGAGTCATCGCTTGGTAGCCAAATCATAGTCATTCTATTATTATAGTTCAATAAAAAAATCGTAGTTTGGGAGATGCATTGACACGTCTCACGGTTTATCGATGGCATGCCGAATTTCCTGACCTAAATACTCCACGCGGACTCCTCGGGCGATGACCAATAATCAAAGTCGCTCGATTCTCTGATCCAATAGAAAAGAGAGATTCGTGTCTTACTGGCGTTCTCGATTTTCTTCTCGTATCCTTCTTTATCCTCCTCGCATCCTTCTCGCGTTATCTCTAATTGTTTTTAAAAGGCACGCTCGAGCGAGCTCTGCTCGTATCCTTCTTTATCCTCCTCGCATCCTTCTTACTCTAATAAGGCATGCTCGCTGAGCATGCCTTATTAGAGTGAGAAGGATGCGAGGAGGATAAAGAAGGATACGAGCACCACTCGAACTCGGTACGCAGAAAAAACCTAAAACAAAATACTGTTGATACTTTTTTCGACGACCTTCAATTGTTTCGGTGTCGCACATCCCATCGAAGGTGTCATAATAATCGTTTAGCCGCATGTCCATCTGTCATCGAGTTTCTTATCGCATGTGATTTATGTCTCTATTTATAGTTACTCACACAAATTTATTTCATACATTTTATTTACTCACACACGCGATTATAACGTCGGTGTAGTTCCATTCATTTTCTACGAGCGTAGAAAATAAATGTATATACATCATTTCTCGCCCCGCGCTTATATTCGCGCGGATTTGGCCGATCTTTTTTAATTAATTTCTCATTAATTATTGCGAAGATCGCAAAACGGTAGAGGACTTTCCTACTCGGTTTAATCCGCTCTACCTGCACACAATGGGTGGGGCGATTATTACCGGACACCTTGTATATCGCAAGCCATAACTGCTACAACACATTGATCTATATTTTCGCGTTTTCTAATTCATCATTACACGGAAACAAAATTACACACACAGCATACTTGGCATACATATGAACCTTTTTCGAATATCACACAGGCAATTTGATCAGGCACTGATCACTCTAACGGGAATTGATTCATATTCTACTTTAAATATAAAAAGCAGTGTCCAAAATAATTAATATATAAAAGATTAATTATTATGTGCAATCTCAAATTTTTTGTTTTGTAAATATTTTACATGTATATGTATAAAAAGATTAATTGGTACAAATATTTTATTATATCTATACATATGTTTTGTTTATTTCAAAATAAAATCTGAAATATTTTATACGTTATATTATATGAAATAATTAAAAATGGATTTTACTATCGTAGAACAACAGGCAATTAATTTTATAAGTAATAAACAATAAATAATTTATTAATTACTCATGATTGTTCCATTATCGTTCGCTCCATCAACTTCCCCAGGTTTTTTTTCCTTTTTTGTTCATCACGAGGTCAAATTCACGTTCGGGGCGCGATAATGCTTCATTTTACAAGTGAATACATATACAAGTTAAAATAAAAATAAATATTGGCAGATTGTGTATGCAATATTCGAGAAATTTAGGTTTACCAATTATTTCGATTTTGATAAATTTTGAATAAATTTTGCGAATAAAATACGCATTTTGACAAATTACAAATTACAAAAGGTATGATACACGATTAATATATATAATATGTAACTAAATATACAAATTTTAAAATATATAATTATTAATGCGATTGTATTTACAAATTAAACGCGTCGGAATATTTCTAATAGTTATTGTAATTAGCAATTATTAGCTTGCGTTGTAGAAGAATTAATTCTTGCGATAAATGATATGTAAGAGTATATATATATACGAGAGGATGGGAACGCGGCTATTTGATTCGAATAATGAAATGATAGAATACATAAACTACTTATTAATGATACATGTATTTCGCGGAATTTACGCGAAATAAAAATGTATCCTGCTTGTAATAGTAAATTCCGATTATACATTTCGGTCTATCGCGTTGACTGAAAGTCGATTTGTGCTGTATCTGCGCCGTTTTGTTAATAGCCAGAGAAGTAATATCGGCGTCTTTGCTTCGATTGTAAGAAATAGCGACGCATCCTTGTTTAAATATTTGGAGGTATGTATGTCAGTGTGGCGTAGTGGGGTGCGATGTAGTGAGATGAGACTTAATGAAATGTGGCGTAGTGGGATTCAATGAAAGGTATCGAGAGGGGGAAAAGGATCGATGCGCAGAGACGAAAATATTATCATTCTGTCAGCGTTCGTACATCAAGAAAGATCAATAAAGTTCTTCTATCTGTGCTTTCTCTATAATAATTCCACCTCTCGTAAAACTAATTTTCCTTACATGATACCGCGCGATACTACAATCAACTTAATGGTTAGTTTATAGACGCAATGGACTGACAAAACATATATACAATAGGAATTTACTATTGGAAATACAGTACATTTCCAATGCGTAAATTCTGTGAAGTATATGTATTATTAATAGGTATATTTATAATACGTAATTATTAATATATAATATGTATTATTAATAGTTTATAGCTCTTGTCATTTTATTATTTGAATCGAATAGCCGCCATCGTATGTTCTTACATGTCGTTTACCGCAAGAGTTAATTAATTGCGCGGACTGATAGTCGTTAATATAATAATTATAATAATTATATGATTATATTTATGAAAAATTATGCGACGATACACGAAGTGGTTCACGTCGCTGCTGTGTATGCTCGAGTCTCGCCGCGCGAATGTCAACAAGATCGCGTTATATGCCGCGTATCAACAATGTTTATTTATCTTTTTTTTTTGCTATTCTTGTAGTGAGAAAGCGAGCAAATACCGAGGCGGGCCATTTCTATTATCATATATTATTTCTCGAAATATAATCGTGATGACGCTTGAAATAAAATATTGCAAATACTTTTGTTATATAATTATTCAACAGTTTTCTTACAATAGTATTTGTTTCGAAAATTGGGACTCTATATGTATATGTTATTCAATATTTTCTATTCTAAAGATATGATTTTAATATTAAAAATAATTCACATATATCTAACATATTATGATCATTGCATATTTTTATTTAAAGCTTTAGTTTACTTATGACGCGATTTATTTAAAGCTTTAGTTTACTTATGACGCGATTTGTAAAAGCTTTTGCGAGCTTTTATATTTGCCATGTAAATATCATCTGTATATATATTTTTTATCAGAACTGCAAAAATTGGAATCGGAAAATTCGCTAAAGGAAATTCACTCAGAAACGTTAGACGAAACGCTTGAAAAATTAAGAAATATTTTTTCGACGACAGAGATGTCTTGTTCACCGTGCTTAGATGATCCAAAGATTCTTGCTCTAATAGATTCCAATGTCAAACTTCCCTCAAAAGAGTTACTCGATGATGTTTGTCCTTTTCTTTTCAGTAAAATTTATTTTCTAATTAATTTTCATTTCACGAATATTATATACTCCTGATAAATCATTAATATATTAGTTAATTTCGCAAAATAATATGTTATCCAGATACTTGATATCGTCCCGCACGAAGGCACTCTTGTTCCATACTCTTCGCAATATGTGCGCTTTATCTTTCACGGTTGCCAGCCTATGCAGATCAAAGTCATTGCGCTTTGTGAAATTCTTCGGGGACCTACCGAGATAGTTAATGTGTTTGCCAATGCCGATATCGTTCAATATTCTGTTGATAGACAGGTCATCGACTTCGGTCAACAGGTGAATTGTCTCTCAACTTTTTAAAAATAACATCTGCATTTCATTATTAATTTTTATCTTTATTGGAACTTTGTTGACTACGGGAAACAATATAGAATTATATTTATGATATATATTATATCGACCATAGATAATAATTATACGAAAAAACAGTTATAAGTTTAAAAGTACAAAAAAATTAAATAAAATAAATTTATGTTTAATTAGTTAGTAAGTTTTATATTAAAGTTTTATGTATTTAATTAATAATAATTCAATTCCTCATTTGGTTATAGTTTAATATTCAATTTATAAAGAAAAATTAGTAATATTCAATCTATTGATCCACCACAGTTATTCGGTGAACAGTGTCGGTCGAGCTTTACTTTGGAAAATCGCAGCACAATATTCCTGAACTATAAGATAAATAAGAGGAATTTAATATCCAACGCAGAAAAGGTCGACCGTATAATCGATGCATTAACAGTCAAGCCAAATAAAGGATCTATAGATCCTCTATTGTCAATAAAAATTGAGATAGAGTTTCAACCAATGCTGCTTGGCGTTTTCGAAATAGAATTTGAATTGCATGTGTGTTATTACATAGCATACTTTAATCAAATAGTTTAAGTTTTTGTCATTGCACGTCATCATTATTATTTAGGTGGCTCATTTGGATCCACTGATTATTACTGCGAAAGGTGTTACAAGTTATTCCCAAATTTATCTCTGCATCTCACGTGAAGTTTTTAAGCGACACTCTGTAAAAGTTGGATATTGGGCGATCCAATTAATAACTCCCGATTACATTGTAATGGTATGAAATTTGGACTTTATATAAAAAAAAAATGAAATTGTTTTAATGTTTTGCATTGCAGAAAAAACGAGAAATAAGAACGCAATGTAATGATATGAATAATGATAAGCCAAAAAATCAAGTGCCTGAATGGGATGAGAGAATCTTATTAAGTAAATCTGAACATGATTAAATCCTTGATTATGAGATAATAACAAAACGTATAATTGAGTATAAAATCTGTTCAATTAATGAAAATATCTGAATTATTATTAATTGTCTTAAAGATGACGGATGGGACTTGATTTCATATGATGAAATATTTCCTAGTATTGTCGACATCGAGATGGCAATTGATAAATTTCTGGCAACTCGATTTATTGAGGAGAATACTTCCACCTTGATAAAACATCCTATTTCGCATAAGAAGGGTGTTATTCCTTTTCTCTATACTCCTGAATATATCATAGGTACATTTATGAAAAATATCGATTTTGTGAATTAATTATTCCAAAATAATTAACTATAGTTAATTACTTCCAAATTAACTACAATTTAATTTAGAGATAATTACGAGACAAAATTGGCAACGCTCGAAATGAAGTAATTAATGATATAACAAACATTTTCAGATATGGGTTACGTTACGATCGATCTTAAAACGTGTTACTCGACAACGATTATCAATTACGGGCCTTGGAATGTGGAGGTTGCAATAAAAAAATTAGAAAGAAAGCAACTTCAGTATTCCGGCATTCTCGTGCAATTTGAGAAAGCTATGTTAACTGTTGGAAGAACTACATCTTTGACTATTACATGGCAGCCAACATCGGCAAAATATACTGAAAGAAGCACGAAAGAACAGCATTCAATTTATTTAGAAGTAAAATTAATTTTATTTCGCTATTTAAATAAAATATGAACTAATTAAGTTATGATATTTTTTCTGTATCCCGATGTACTTTAACAACAATTTATATAATAATAAAAATAATATTAAATGTAATATATTACATAAATAAATACTTCGTTTAAATAATTAAATATTAATAATTTAAACAAAAATTTATTGCAGTTTTTCTGCAGGTATCTCGTGGTTCTACAATTCCCGTAATTATAAAAGGCATTATTACTTATCCATTCGTGACTATTGACACGAAATTATTAGATTTTCAAAATGTCATTGTGGGAGAATGTTTGATGATGAGCATTTTAGTGAAGAACGAGTAATATATCATCTTTTAAACATATTTGAAGCTTTATAAAAAGACAGTTACATATTTTAATTTTTAGAGGCTTCGTCGATTGTTGCTGGGAAGCAAAAATATCAACCACTCGTAAGAAACAAGAAGACTGCCCATTTCAGCTAAATTACAAATCTAACTTTCTTTCATCCGGTCGTTCAGAGATCATCAATGTTTATTTTAAACCACGTAAAACGGTACTACATACAAGTATGTTAATATGATATAGGCAAAAACGAATCATTCATCATTTACAGTGTCGCGTAGAGGCGAGTCTAAAAATCATTGTCAAAATGGGATTGGAAACACAAACGGTAACATTGCTTGGCCGCGGAGTCGAGCATAAACTGCGAATAAGCGATCTCGACATTAATTTTCCATCCACGATACTTTTTACTGAAGTGCAGGAGAAAATATTTACGATCGAAAATACTTGCGATTATCCCGTGGAATTTTTCTGGCATCATCTTGATAGGTAATCGATGTTGGGCAAACATAAATTAGACATTAATAGATTATAAGCAAAAGTGAAATAAATAAAGGAAATCAATAAAAAGGATTCTACGTATTTATGGAAATTGTCATAAATAAAGATATCCGGCTATTTTCTCATTTTGCGATTAACATGAAAGCAAGGATGATAGATGAAATAGCGTGGAATGTACTTTAAAAAGAATAAATCGACGCGTCTCGCAGTCTTTTTCTAGAGGAGGAACGACTCGCCGAGGCACTGACTCGCTACTACGGAGTTAAAGAAATCCTATTACCGCCTCGAAAATTCGGAGAGAGAATGCCATTGTTTTTAATGGAATTCTATAATAGTCTCATGAGTGAGATGGCATACGCTTTGTCAGCGGAAGCAATCGAGGAAAAAAGTATCACCACGTCGAAAGGTATATATTAAGAGTCCTTGGAAACAAATTTTCTTTCTTGGAGATTATCACCTTTAAATGTAACTGCGAGATAAAAAAGATCTAAAAAAATAATTACTTTTTTTTTAACAAGCGGTATTTGTTTGAAGAAAATTTTAAATTTAAATTATGACGCAATGTCTAATGATATTTGAATAGACGACGACAAACTGTCAGAACACAAGATACAAGTAAAAAAAAAGTCATCTAGTACGTCAAGATTATCTGTTCAGCATTCTCCAACTCAACGAAAATTGAAAATAGATTTGCAAAAGGAATCCAATATCGATAAATGGAAACGGAAAAAATCGATCAATTCTTCATCTACTTCTACAGATAATATAAAAAAAGATTGTCCACCTATGTCAGTTCTCAGCAAACTGAATTTTCCTCGTGAACCGCCTATATTGTCAACAAGCGATCCCGAGGAGCTTCAAAATCTACTTCTCTGTGAGTTATTTTATCATGTGAGAATAAAAATTATTACGATGTAATTTTTATTTGGTTTTATTTGTTTGACAAAATAATTATTATAGCTTTTATGTGTTTCTCTTAAGGCTATATAGAAACTTTGCGTAAAGATCCCCGTTTCTATGAGAGAATGAAAGATCCTGTAAAAGATTTATTCGATAGTCTCGAAACAAAGACAATTCCAGAACTCGAGCTAGTCGATCCTTCGCAACCGGTCAAGAAAATCTGCATTATTTTTCACGGTGCACCGTTCACTGGTAATTCTGTATGCGATGAAGATATGTGCAAGCAATTTTTATAAATTGTTCTATATTATTTAGAATATGAAGAAACTGCGTGTAGAAGCGCTAGAGTATTGCAAGTACCACTACTATATATAGACAATGTAATCATCGAAGAGATCGCACTCGGCGATAATTGGTCCTCCATTAAACTACGACAGATTATCGACGAAGCTTATCAGGAATATTTATTAGCATTTGAAAAACATAAGTAACTATAAAAAATTATTTAAAAAATTAAATTTTTAAATAGATAAGTTAAAAATTCTTTGTTTAGAAAAAGATTTTAATTTTCTTTTCAAAAATGGAAATGAGGGAGATTTAAAATTCGTTTTTCGCATCAGAGATGTTTTGAAAACTGGACTATCAGTAACAAAGAAGATCGGCGTCGAAGTTGCAGAACAAGAAATAATTGCAAAGGAAGAATCACCTAAACAAACAAAGCCATCGAAAGTAATTAAACTTGAATCAGAGGCGACGACAGAAATGGATAAACATGCCGAGAGTGACGCTCGGGAATTAATTATTCCATTTGAGACAGAATTTGCAAAGATTCCAAGAGAAGAGGATTTGAAATTTTTGGATCCTGTAAGCCTTTACGAATGTAAGATCCAAACTATTTTGCTACTTCAGAAAATTCTTTCACACGCGGCGATAGTTGGATCGAAAGTCAGCAAGAAAGATCAGGATAATACCTTCCTCGGAATTGAAATTGGCATGTTGACCGAAATTCTTCGAGAAAGGTAGCATTTGACGTACATAAATTTTTAAAATAATATAAAATTGTTTCATTCATGAATTATATTTAAGTAAATATATCATACACAAAATATATTTATATTATATATTTATATAAATATATATGTGCAAGAAAATGTATATTATATATTATATTTAATTAATTATGCAGATACTTTTTATTGATTGTAGATATTAATTCTATAAATATTTTGACTATAATTAATTGCATATTTTATACTCTTTTAATCTTTTTTTATAATCTCCTATTGTTATTGTGTTAACAAATAGATTATCGTCGTCAGATTTCAAGAGCGGTTTTGTATTGCAAACTTTAAACAATATCTTCTTCAAAAGTGATGTTACTACACTAATTACATTGCTGAATGTAGTTGGATACGTAGAATATTTGTTATTTGTAACTTTTCTGAATTCGATGGATAATTATATTCGAAAAATAGATGAATTGCGAGAATTAAAAGGTAGATTGCAATATATTAGATTAAATTATAAAAATTATTAAATTCTTACATTGATTATCTAAATAGAACAAAGATTAGCGGAGGAAATTGCTAAGAAAATTCAAGAAATTGATGAAATGTCATTATCTGAATATGAACTACTCGCGGAAGATGAGAAGAAACTCTATTTGGAATCGACTTTACCAAGAAAGAAACAAGAAGCGCTACAAAGGCGAATGCAATTTGTGCAACGGATGACGGAACTGAAAAGAAGAAAAGTATCGATTTCGCGATTTAACTTTAGAAAGACCTACATTTTCGGATTTCTCTATTTTCTTTGAAAATTAGTGTAGAATGTATAATTTTAATAATTATTATAAGTTTAATAATTATTAAAGATTTTCTATTTTGTTTTTTATTGTTAATAATAATGTATTTCTATATTCAATATTAATGTAAATTTAATTATATTCGTGTAATACTCAAGTTTCTCATCGACAATACATATTCTACAGATATTATCTCAGCAAGCATCTAACACACGCCCTATTAAAAATAAGAAAATAAATAAGAAGATAAAAGATGGAAAAACCAACAGTCAAGAGGAAAAATCTCAAACTTCTAAAGCGCCCATCAGCGAAAAAGAAATTCGGGACTTCAAAGAGCCAAAAAGTAGAGACAATTCTAAACCAAGTAATAATAAAGTTAAACAAAATATGACAGTAAAGTTAACAAAATGTGACAATAAACTTACTTTTTGAACAAAGAAAATTATAAAATTTAACTTTATATGCAATATTATGTCATTCAGGAAAGCAAGAAGTATCGAAAGAATTGGAGAATATTGCTAATGCCATGAATGATTACTATAGCAGTCTTTCGGCCATGGAAAACATCATCAAAAATTGGGATCCTTTTAAAAAAGCAAATATCCGCAAATATTCGATAAAACCTTAATTGTTCTCCTTTAATATCTAAAAATTATGTTCCCTGTATATATTTGTACAATTTCATTATTTCTACAGACTTATACAAATGAGTATATGAATGAATACATTCATATCTGGTATGTAAATGCCACGGATCCATGGGATCGAGTGATGTATGATGTAATAGTTAATCAAATGAGCGAAAATAGTTTGGCTAAGAAAGCTCTTCGTAAGTAATATAATTATTTTTTAAGTACGTACTTGTATCACATAAAAATTATTCAGTAATAATATTTAATGTTAGTTCTTGAAATTGTACCAAAACCGGATCTTGAGCCGCGAAAATACTATATTCTTAAGCCACGAAACATAAGAAAACGGGATATTAAAAGTGATGGCAAGTATATTATCAACGTCATTTGTAAGAATTGTCTACATGTGATATGTTTATTGTAAAGACGTATTAATAGTTTTATGTTATTAATTAGGAGCTTATCAAATCGTCTCGTTATCCGCAATGTCTGACTCCATAATAATGGGGAGCAATTCTTCACACGTTAGTTTAATTAATAAACAAGAAAATCACGCAGAGAATGCAAAACGCAAGAAGCGCGTCGTCGACAAAACTGAAGAACCATCATCGACATCATTAAATACATCGATAATAGAGAATAAAAATGCATCTAATGCAAATGCAATCTTCGAAGTGATGTTAAAATCACGATGGATTTTGCAATCTAACGAAAGCCAAAAATTTAAAATCCGATATCAACCCGAAGAAATTGGAGTTCATCGACAAACATACGCGTTATCCATCATCGATGGCAATGATATCACTTATGATATCAATATCCATGGCGTCGCGGATGTTCCCCGACTGGATATGAATCCTAACAATATTTTTTCAAAAGTATGATAATGTTTTTCTAGACGTACAGATATACAAAAAAACGCAATTATTACTAATTAAGTTTGGTATTAAATAATCATAAATTACGTATGTAATCTTTATTTAAATATAGCAAATAAATATATATTTTTAGAAAAGTTTTATAAAAGTAATAAAAAATATTTTAGGTCCAAGAAACAAAAGTAAATGATATAATTGATCCCACATATTTTTCCGACACTGATACCTACGACTTTGGATCCTTACTGGTGTTTCGAAAAGATAAGAGGTTCAATCTAACAATATTAATATATCTAATGATATATTAAATTATTAACAAAATAAATTACGTATGCATAATTTGTAAACAGCGCCCATCGTCGTGAAGCAGAATTAAAGTTCTGCAATATATCTAAAGTTGATGCGGAAGTGTCCTTCTTTCTGCAGGAAAATAATCCAGATATTTTTATTATGGAAGTAGAGAAACTTTATATTCAGGTGTGCTATCCCCTTATATTTTATTTTGTGTAATGTGTTTAATATTTTATAATTTAATATAATTTAATATACACAAGATATCAAATTATTCTTTTATCTATTTAATTTGTTAGGCTGGACAGTGTGGATTGCTAAAAATATCTGCTGGTGTTACAAAACTCGATTCATTTACTGATAAATTGCACATATGTATTGCGAATAATCCGCATATTGATACAATTGAGGTAATTATAAGAAAAATATACTATACGCTTTTTTTAATTTAAAAATATCCAAAAGAATAATTGTTTTAAAAATTATTTTTCTATTTAAAAAGTTTGAAAAAATATATTTAAATAAAAAAGTGTTATTTTATTGTTTAAAATATGCAGAATTATCCAGAAATCCGTAATGTTTTAGCTTCGATGTAATGGCTCGAAATTGGACATTGACCTTGACGGCAAACAATTGTCCTTTAATCAAGTACTTCTGTATAGAAAAAATTTTCTTGCTTGTTTTATTCGGAATAGATCTCCGGTTGAGATTTTTTGGCATTTAGATCCTGATGGACCCTTAGATCCTCAAATATCATTTACACCGATCAAAGGAGTTGTTAAAGCCCAGAGTGATCAAAAGATCGAATTTTGTTATCACGCAAGCAAGGTAAAAAATTCAATTAAATTTTATAAAAATTATTAGTTAAATTACATTCTCATTCTCTCTTCTCTCTTCTCTCTCTCTCTCTCTCTCTCTCTCTCTCCCCCCCCCCTCTCTCTCTCTCTCTCTCTCTCTCTCTCTCTCTCTCGAATATTTTTAAATTGAAAGCGTATGTAAAACTTTTTTTCAAAATATGAGTTTCGGTTTAGATTGGAGTAATCGAGGGAAGCTTAACTTTCAACGCTTTCTTTCACGAAAATGCTGTGGAATCTATTTTTGTGGAAACCCTCACTTTATCTGGCGAAACATACGATGTTGCTATTGACATTAACCAAGCAAATCCAATTGACTTAAAGTGCGTAAAGGTTGGCTTTCCTACAAGTGCGAACTTTACAATAACTAATCGGGGACATTACGAAGTTAAATATGTGTAAGAAAAATATATTTAGCGAGCTCATATAATATATATATATATATTTATATCAATTAAAATACTATAATTAAAATTTGCTAATTAATATAACATCATCAATTTGCATACATTGTGAAATGTTTCTTTATAATTCTTTTTTAACATTAAATTTAGAATATATTATTAATATGCTGCTAATTAAATTACCAATTATAGCGTTCTTTTGGAAGAGCAAAACAAACTGGATAAGATCGCATCAAGTTTGTCTTTAAAGTTGAAGGAAAACATTGAAATTAGTCCTACTTTCGGTTCCATTCAACCAAAAAAAGAGGTTACAGTGCAGGTATATTTTTCAATACAATTCTTCTTTATTTCTTATGTGTAATGAAGAAATAAATTGTTATATATTTGTATATTTGTTATTTTTATACAACTGCTCTATATTTTTAAAATAGAACCATTAAATTATATTAGTGGTAAACAATTATAGTCGATTTTAGCGTAATTTTCTCAATTTAATTACTAAAAACAATAAGAGAGATAAACGTTAAATAAAGTTTTAAAATTAAACTAAAATACAGCTTTATTCAATTGCAGATAACTTTCCTACCAAAGAATGAAATTATTCTAAAAGAATGCCCGATACTTCGATGTCATATTCTCGATATGAATAAAGAGACTGCTGTAATTGCGGAATTTCCTCTAAGAGTTTCCTTAGTTGCATATTATACTAGGTGGGACATTTAATCGAATCTAATTAACATTTAATTTAAACGTTTGAAGACAATCTTTTTTCCATTAGTTTCTAAAAATCTTCTTTTTTTAACAGATCTTAATTTTTATTATAAGACAAATTAGGTGCATAAAATTGTACTAATTTTTTTCCAAATATAGATTTCGCATTTATCCTTATCCCGAGATAAATTTTGCTTCACTCGGCATATGTACCAAAAAAACGATGTATCTTAATGTGGAAAATACTGGGCAGTTTTTGCTTCATTATTCTATTGAAATACCACATATCAAGCATCCATCTATTATCTACATGACAGAAATGAAGCTGGAAGATGCAATTAAAAATGATATTGACAAAACGACGGATACGCCAACGAAAAGAGATAAATTACGAATTGATAAGTCGATTGACAAGTAAATTTTTAAAATTCCTTTTTTGACTTAATAATTTTATAATATGCTTATTAAAATGAATTAATTGATCCTTTATTGCACATGAAATAATTTTATATTTATGGTATTTAATTAAATTTAATTAAATTTAATTAATAATTCTAAGAATAAAAGTGTAATGAAAACACTCGTTTCAATATGTCAATATTTAATTATTCTTACAGGAAAACGCCGGAATCTACGGCCATGTTAAAAATTGGTCCTTTTACTATAACGAAAACCGAAGGGAACATTCAGCCAGGAGAAATAGATACCGTACCAATCGAATGTTATCCGGAATGTGTGGGTTCTCAAGAAGAAGAAATAATGATTCTCGTGTCCGATAGTACTCTCGAAGACAGAAATGGCAAATTAATAAAACTATCCGTTAATTCCTGCATACCTAGCGTCGATTTGCAGGATCTCGACGCTATGTTCCATGAAAATCACATTGTGGACTGCATTGAAGATTTTATTTGCCCGAAAGAGGTACCTAATATTTCCAACAGCTTATCTCATATCCAAAGTTAAAATAAAGAGACTGTTTTTTTATTGTGTGTTATACTAGATCGGTGCACACACCGTATTCGTGCGTCAAGAGAAATGCCTGTATTTTCGTTATGTCAGCGTGTCACACACTCACACGACGTATCTTGTGCTTTACAATCGAAACGTAATACCCGCTGATATAGAACTGATCTTACTCGCAGAATCATTTACACCAAAAACTGCAAAGCCCGATATCTTTGTGCTGACACCCGAGAGAGAACGCATTCAGCCGATGAGTCATAAAAGATTTGCAATTTCGTTTAATCCTACGTTTATGGAGGTAATATTTTTGTTACTTTTAAAACTCACAAATGTCACGAATTACGTAGAACAACGTTATAAATTTAATATGAATACATTGTCACTAGTTATGCATAAATAACGGAAATGATATTAAAAAAAGCTATATTTTAAATATTAAAAATAATATAAAGTTAAGCTCTCTCTCTCTCTATCTCTCTCTCTCTCTCTATATATATATATATATATATATATATATATATATAAATTTTTAAAATTATTTTATATTGTACATAAATTATTAAAATTATTTTATATACACTACTGGCTATTAAAATTGAAACACTACATATATATATATATATATATATATATATATATATATATAGTTTTGCAATTTTAATGGACAGCAATGTGTGCATATAATAAATTTTAGAAGAGATAACAAAAAAAAAATTTAGAATATTTTTCATATACCTATAGTGAGACAATTCTGCGCTCCTATTATTCGATACTAAATATAATTGAATTATTATTTTTAATATTTTTATTTTAGCTCTTTTGTATTTAGTGTTATATTTATAATCACAGACATGTTATGCAGTTCTCGAGATTGCAGTCGAGCTTCCCCCGCATTTAAAGGATGAGAAGTTTTTCGTGAAATTAGTAGGACAAGCTTGCGTACCACAAGTGACAATCGTAGAACCACCGAGCGGAAAACGAGAACAAATCGTTCTAAACTTTGGTCGTACGCTTGTGAATGATTCTAATGAAAAGAAATTCACTTTTGAGAACATCGGTGTAATTCCAGCTAAAGTGATTGTCGAGATTTATGAGAATTCAAATTTTCTTTTCACTCTCGGTACTTGCGATAGTACAAGAAACTTGTCAAGTAGTTGGGACTATGGAGTCGATAGTTAGTTTCGATATATTTTTCAATAATTTTTCCATATATTAATTAATAGTAATTTAAGAGAGAAGTAAATTCTTCGCAGAACAAATTTTATGAAAATTTAAGTTTTAAAAATCTCCCAAATATCTATTTAAACAAATTATATTTTTATATTTGTTTATATCTTATATAATTTCTCCAATTATATAATTAAGATTATTTAAAATTATTAATAAATCTTTTTCAATGAAAAATAACTTTCAAAAATATGACAATTATTTTAATGTCTTTAATTTATTAAGTCTTTGATTCTTCAAAAGAATTTAGTTTCTAAAAAAAAGTAAAAAAATACATATACAACATAACATAAATATATTTTAGTAATCCACAAATGAAGTGATAGATAACTTTTACGTAACATGTATAAATTATTAAATTACAGTGTCAAACGATCGATGCGTTGTAGTTCGTTTAATGCCCGGAGAAAAGATTTCGTTTAAAGTAAAATTTATTCCGCAAGAGATTGGCAAGTACGAAGGTCAAGTACGACTATTCATCACCGATAATCCCTACGAGAATCTAATAATCGATTTAAAGGGCGAAGCATACGCAGAATCAATCGTGTTAGAGGGGCTAGAGCTCACAAATATAAAGATTGATTCTACCAATGAAAGGCGGGAGTCAAATATCAAATCGCGAAGATCGTCGAAGCCAAATAGTATAGTGGGAGGTAATGAAATTGTAAAAACAATATATACGTATGTACATAAGAGCACAATTGTACAAAATATTATAATTTTATTATAATTTTTACCTCGTGTCTATCGTGTTTAATTTTTAATAAATTTTTGTCAAGAATATATATTTATTAATTATTATCTATTTCGAAATATTTCTAATTTTATAAGAATTTCATTATTTATTCTTTATTCATAACTTTACCAACTATTTATTAATTTATATTTTTTTATTGATCTCTTTTTTAATAAATTTTTTTCCAAGTGCAATTTTTTGTTGCTTGTTTTACTTGTAATTTATATCTTACAGCTTTGACGCCGACAACGCTCCCGGTTTCATTGGCCTATAAACTGGATTATGGATATTGCTTTGTCAATAAGATATACAGGAAAAGCTTTAAAATCGTCAATAAATCAGAAAACCGGTACTTAAGATTTCAATGGAATGCACATCCAAATGTTGTATTTACTCCATCCATTGGTCATCTCCAACCCATGACTTGCAAGGAAATCGTTGCGACATTTCTTTCTTCGGAGCCAGCGAATTATGTCGACGTATTAAGATTAACAAATTTAAATTCTGTTAACTGCCACACCAATCAATACTTTGAATTTGCATTAATATGATAATAATATTCATTATTTTTATTTTTCTAGCTTACATATTCCTGGAGACTTTTCCTTTAAAAAAAAAATAGATTTTGAATAAAAATAAAATATTGTCAAAATTTTATAAATAAATCAGATTTTACATCTTTATGTTAAGTATAGTGGCAGTTACAGTTTTCTTTATTTGGTATTGTTGTATATTGCGCTCTTTTATATACATATATAAATTAATTATTTCCTAACGATAATTTACAGACGTGTGTCGATTGCACGATCTGCGTGATCGAGCTCGTTGATCCTTCGAAAGAATCGTCCTGGGACGATCGAGAGACAGAAGTACGATGGGTGGCAATGAATCTTGATGGCGAACAAGAAATAAACGTAGAAACATTGACCAGGAAAGCAATCGAGCCCGTTAACGAGCCAAGCCACGAAATTGTACCTGGTACGACGAAATGCATTCAAATATTACTAAACGCGATCGTGGCATTCTCCAAGTACTCTTGTTCCGTTAAGGAGATCAATTTTAAGGACTCGTTAATGTTTCAGGTAAACTACAATCATGGGTTATATCACTTACCTTGCATTCAAATTAGATTATGATTATTTCTCAGTATAATTAGATTTTTATAACTATGTCGAGTATAATTTATATATTTTTTGATAGATTTTAAAATAACATTAAAAAAATTTATTAAGTTATAAATTTTTTATTAAATTTGTTATATATATATATATACTTTTTAAACTTATTAAAAAAATTATTGCTCTATATTTAGTAATAAATTTTATTTTTATTGTTGTGTAAAAACTTTTGACTTTCTTTCTTCAATACTTGTAAGTTTTTAAAAAGTATCACAATATTTTTTAAAAATCCTAATTTTCATCAATCTATAGCAACCTTTTTTTATATTTCATATAGCCTAATTATTAGTTTATCCGCTACAATTAAAGCCCGCATTATCAGTTTATCCGCTATGATTAAAGTTTGCATCTGATTATTTAATCAAAGTATAGAATAAAAGTATCATAAATAATTTCGCAATCGATTATTCATATCAAGTTTAAATATTTATTTATAATAACACGGAGATTTTGTGAATTGACGTGTCCGCGAACAGACGGCATAAATGTCACGGAATTCTAGCGATAAAATGCAGACCGTCTCATTGTTGATTTTATATCAAATTCAATTCTGGCTGTTGTTTATGTGAAAAAAAAAAGAATAATACCTCTACTCGCCGGCAGCGAGTTATTATATCAACTTTTGATTTAAATATAAATCTTCTATATGCGTGAGTAAAATTCGATTTTCTTTCAACATTTTCGATATTTTTTCTTTAAATTATTTATAAGTTATATGTATGTAGCACGCGCATTTTATCTTGATAAAATATATTTTCAAAAGATATTTTAAAAAATCTATTGTCAGAACATGAATCTTATTACGTATATTATTTATATTATCATATAATTATAATTTTTAAAAATTATTTGAAAAAAAAGAAATGTCATTAATAATAATACCAAATTATTATAAATATATAAAAAACGATTTTTCATGTAATTATGGCAAATAATAGGTTCGGTAATATTACTTGATAACTGACATTTTTTTTAGTTATTTTATATATAAAATATAATAATATATTAATAATAAATAAGTAAAAACTAATAATTATAGATAAATATGTTAAATTATTTTTTAATTCATTTTTGTTTTACTTATATAATTTTAATGCTTTATATATATATATTTTTTTTTTAATGCTTATATATATTTTTTTGTACATAATATTAATTATTTACATTAAAAAATATCAGTTATCATAGTTCGAACCTCTGAAATAAAATTACTCACCGATCACGACCGATCTGCTTACAACAGCTCCTGTAAAAATTATATTTTATTTTAATAATTTTATTTCAATAATTTATTTATGTAATTCTCTCTACAAAAAATTTAATGTAGGTATATTATGGATATGTGCAGTTTCAAAATAGATTCTAATTTTAATTGTCGAATTTCTGTAAATAATTCATCGAGATAAATTAAATATTCCTTCTTCACGCGGTTTTATCGTAAATAGATAAATAATTGAGATAAATCCTCCTTTTATATCTCATTTTATTCTCAAATAGCCAATTTCCTGTTAGTTAAATAATTTTCCATTTTGCAGAATAATAAATTTATTTTCTATAAGTCAATACATTAGAGTAAATAAATTTCTATAAATTAATTTACTCACCAGTCGTGATTGTCAGTCTTAACCCGTTTATAGATGTCGTCTCGTCGGGACTGTGCAGTTTCGAATCCACGATGAATATTCGCTCACACATGTTCGAATAAAAGTACAACTAATTAACACCACACGATTATCGCGCGACACTTTATTCGGCACTCCCGATAACGGATTTTCCGTTATGCGCGCACTGCACTTTCGCGACGCGCAGCGACACTTTCACGACATTCCACGACGCGTTTGCCGCATATCGCGAGATAAATGTCGCAGTTTAATGAAATTTCAACGGCATTCCCGGCATTCGAGATTCACGGCGCACGATACGCACTCCCGACAAGCACTAAATTCAACGATGCCACGTTTAAATTACTCTACGTTCTGTACTAATTCATTCGATGCTAATTTACGCGCGACTCATCTTTGACGATATATTTATTGAATGTTTACGCAACTAACCGACGCATCCGCAGCCAACTTATCTCTGAATCTCGTAAAGATATCTTTTGATCGCGGATCGAATATTGCAGAGGAATAACCAATTATTTGACACGCGCGTTTTCTATATTCATTGCTTGATAGTTTATTTAATCTTTCGAATGTCTATTTATATGCGAGACTTACTTGCGATGGATAAATAATGTGAAAATTGCGGAGCGACTCTGACCGCGCATGGACGCGTAGCTCGGCACGTTCGACTATACTCGGTTTCGCTCGGCCTGCTTCGGTTACCCGCCGAAATATTCCGTGCGCAGCGTCCGGCATCACGCAGCGCAGCCAACTTGTCTCAGAATCTCGAAAAGCTATAGCAAATGGTCTGATCGCGGATCGAATATTGCAGAGAAATAACTAATTATTTGACACACGCGCGTTTTCTATAATCATTGCTTGATAGTTTATTTAATCTTTCGAATGTCTATTTATATGCGAGGCTTATTTGCGATGGATAAATAATGTGAAAATTGCGGAGCGACTCTGACCGCGCTTGGACGCGTAGCTCGGCACGTTCGACTATACTCGGTTCCGCTCGGCCTGCTTCGGTTACCCGCGGAATTATCCCACGCACAGCGTCGGCGCCACGCATGCGCAGCCAACTTCTCTCAGAATCTCGAAAAGCTATAGCAAATGATCTGATCGCGGATCGAATATTGCAGAGAAATAACTAATTATTTGACACACACACACGTTCTATAATCGTTGCTTGACAGTTTACTTAATATTTCGAATGTCTGTTTATATGCGAGACTTACTTGTGATGGATAAATAATGTGAAAATTGCGGAGCGACTCTGACCACGCTTTCGACGCGGAGCTCGGCACGTTCGACTATGTTCGGTTCCGCTCGGCCTGCTTCGGTTATCCGCGGTATTAATTCTACAGAGACGCGTTCCACTTGATGTTCTCAACGCTCGCGGAATTATTTCCATGTTGTTTAAATTAAACAAAGACAGATGATACTTGCGAGCGTTGCGAACGGCAAATAAAACGCATTCTGCACAGCGTTCGGCAAATATCGCAGCTAACTTATATATTGTATGAGCAATTCCACGTCAAATCAGACAAGAAATGACCTCATATTTTTTAATTAAATCGATCGAAACTTTTTTTACGTGAAATATTCATAAAATAAGGGGATACGTATTTTTTTATTTGTCCGAAATATTTTTTTTGCAGAAGTTATAAATAACATTTTCGTGAAAAATGAAGAAGTTGTCAATTTTAAAAATTAATATTTCTGGTTATATTTATCGTAAAGATATTTTCTGGAATTAGCAATTTCTTATAACTTAAACCATTTTTATAAAAAAAATTGTCTCCTTAATTTTAAAATGCATTTTTTAAAATACCTCTACGACAAATATAACTAGAGATATTAATTTTTAAAGTTGACAACTTCTTCATTTTTCACGAAAATTTTGTTGTTTATAACTTCTGCAAAAAAAATATTTTGGACGAATAAAAAAATATATAAAATATCTCCTTATTTTATGTATATTTCACGTGAAAAAAATTGTGATCGATTTAAAAAATAGCGAGGTCAGAAAAGGTCGATTTTGTCCGATTTGACGTAGAATTGGCCATATGCATATTATAATATTATGTTAATGTATAAAATTATTCCACAGATTTTAAGTCTATAGACTTAATTTTTTAATTTATACGATTCACTGATGTACAACAAAATGCAATTAACAATTTTCTGTGGATAGACCCGCGAATACATATTTACTCTTTCGAATACTGGCACCGTCGATGTGGAATACATATGGCAAATAAACATGGACGAGCAGTATCCGATGAGATTGGCCGCAAATTATTCGCGATCTACGCCAAGATCACGAGGAAATATTCGATCTAGAGCTAACTCATCAATATATGCGTTTCATGAACGTCGTCAGCGACATAATCCAAGTTACGCGATGACAGAAATCGTTGAAAACATAAAATTAAATCGTCAGCAGGCCTTATCGTCTCGAGGTTTTAATTTTCAAACGATTCTAATTTAATTGATTTTAGATAGAGCAATTATATTAATTCAGATATAAAAAATATTTGCAGAGCGTATTATCGAGGTGAAGCCAACTGTCTGTCACTGCGGTTCATCCGATCTCTTCAGCAGCAGCGCCGGGCTGACAGAGCGAAGTAGTGACAGCTGGTTAGAAAGTGATGATTTGCCATTTGGAATTTATCCAGAAAAGGGAACTTTACTACCCGGTGAATCTATGGAATGTATTTTGCAATTCTCCCCCATGGATGTGTTCGATTACAAAGCTCATCTTACGTGCAAGTACGAGGATCACAAACCGATACAATCGCTCTATTCATTCATTCAATATATCATTTAATTTAATTTAATTTAATTATTTCATATTTTTATCTAGATTATAATAATGCGTCAAATATTTTATATAAAATTAATTATTTGCTTATAATATATATAATTTATTTAACGTAAATTGGAAGAGGATGGGTGCGCAGTTGATTTTCACATATTCTTGTTTATAAAATATAATTTTCAATAATAAAAATACTAAAAATCAGAAAAATCAAAAATAAAATCAATCTAAAAATAGTTTGCTAATAGAATCACAATGTGTCCATTTATTCATCGGATTTATTGTGTGTATAAATCCTTGATACTACCTGCATATGTGCACTTCTGTTTATCCGATGAACAGAATGGAGAATCTCGATCCACAATTGCCAGAATTGATTATTCCCATTGCGGGAAGAAGTTTGTTACCGTATTGCCATTTCGACATACCGGAAAGTGACTATCTATCCGGCGATAGACGTGACGCGAAACTGCCAGGACCAATCGATCACCAATCGATCGATGGATCTCTTCCGCAAGGTACGAGAGTAATCGAGCTGAACGTGGTCGGGATCGGCGACACTCACGTAAAGTGAGCATTAAATTTAAACAAATATGTACAAATTGAATTGTATATCGCGCATATAAATATTACATTTGTTACATCACACGAATCTCAGAAAATTTCGGATGATAAATCCAACGTCGGACGACTATCACTTCGCCTGGAAAGATCAAACTCGTCAGGTTGAAAGCGAGATACCGAATTTCCACTGCGTATTTCCGGAAGGAATCGCTGAGAGAGGAAAGCAAGTCGATTTCGTTTTTACGTTCCTCGCAGAGGACATTGGCACTTTCGAATCCTTCTGGTTATTCTCCATCGAGAAATATAACCTGGAATGTCTCTTTCTGTTTGTCGCGATGGTCAGAGAACCGTCGGTTTGCTGCTCGTTTATCCATCTGAAAATGAAACCAACCGTATTAGGTAAAAGATATTAGTAGAAAAATATATAATTTAATATAAATATATAATTTATATATTTTTATATTTTTATATATTTATATTCGCGTATTCTCTACAGGCGTTAATGTACGAGAATCGATGAGCGTAATCAACAACGAGGAATTTCAGCTTTCCTTTCATATCGCACGGGACTCTTTGTATTCTGAAGGGCGCGTTCAGAGCTTGAAGGTAACACCTATGAACGGCATTTTAAATCCAAAAGACGAACAGGTTTTTTGGTAAGTGAGAAAAACAATGATTCTGAATAATAAGAATTTTCGTGATGTTTAAATTACGCTTTTTACAATGTAGGATCGAATACCAGCCTACATTTGTGGGCGAATTTCAATTTTGTATAAAATGCATCGTGAAAAGGTTGAAGACACCGTTGACTGTATTTGTTACGACAATGACATATGATATTATCGTTTCGGTTACATACGTGGATCAGAATGACCAAGTCGTACAATTAAATCAAGATGAAGAAAATACCATCGACTGCGGAAAAGTGTGTATTAAACTACATATTTTAACAAAAATTAAAAAAGGGTAATTTTAAGAGTAATACATTTTCTTTACTTTTAGATACTGTTAAAAGCGCCCTTCACTATCACGTTTGAAATAACGAACTCAAGCAAGATGTCACTTAATTATTCTTGGGACCTCGGCATGACACCGGAAATAATCAGCAGAAATATGTATACGATTGCGGCGCAACAGAAACAGGGTCACGTGGTTAACGAATCGCGGTCCAATTGCTGCCTCATTATTACGGCATTACAAAAAACGATGATAAAAAATCATCCCATTCTTTTGAAGGTATCGTTCTCATTTAAGTATTCAATATGGTGTATTTTTTTGTAAAAAAATGCGAAAGGAGATAATGTTATAAATTTATTTTTTTATATTCAGATTTCTAGAGGACCAACATATCGGCTAGTCTTGAGAGCGACTGCGAATAAACCGGTTTTGGAATTCAGTTTTAATCATTACGACTTTGGACCTTGCTACATACGAGACATCACTGCGCCTGCATATCACGTCGACTTACGTATCACAAATTTAGACGATGTTCCATATATGTAAGCTGTTTTAATCGCGTACAAAAAATTAAGATTAATGGACAAAACAATTCTCGCAGATTAGAGTGCAAATTCGAAGAGAAACCACACATCTCCGCGAATCTTGACGCTCTTTCAGAGACGATAACTTCTCGATCAAGTATCATTATTCCGATAAAATTTCGTCCTCTGGAACAGCTGCATTATCGCGACAATTTACATTTTACAATCAATTCGACGATCGAGAAGAAGATTATTATAACTGGCGAAGGAATTACATATAAGGTATATTGTCACGTTTATAATTAACATATATGTATTAGAAATTAATTTAATTCTATTATTCTATTATGGCAGATTCGTTTAGTAAATCCGCGCGACAAATTGGTGGATCTTGGCAATTTATCGATCAACAAAGCGATCATCAGAAAGGTGCCGGTGATTAACGACGGTCGTGCTGCGCTCGAATTGAAGTTCGATCTCATGAAGAATCTACCGGGATATGAACAATTTCGTGAACGAATTCAAGTGTGTCCGAGGAAGATGAATGAGGAAAACTCCAAAATGGATCAAACTCGAGCATCAATTACTGAAACAAAACGTTCAGATACGTGTGACGTGACTCTTCAGACGATCGAACCCGATCTGTCCGAAGTTCTCGAGATCGAGCCGGCAGAATCGATCGTACTTCAATCGGCAAAGATCGTAAATGTCGTCGTGAAGTATAAATCTATGCGAAGAATGCGTCCTTTCGTCGCTAAAGTAGCTTTCCAAACCAATTGCACGATTCAGCCATTATTTATCCTGCGCGGAAGCTGCATAGGAGCGGAATTCCGTCTGAACAGGACTTGTGTTCCTTTCGGTATAATCGTTCAAGGTTGCCTGAGCGAAGCAAAGGTAGTGCTATTGAATACAGGAGACATTGGTGCTAGGTTGGTGTTTTTATAATTAACTATTGTTAGTTAATGTAATAAAACAAAAACAATTTAATATCATATTAGTATAAGATATTTTACACTCATTTTCAAAATTAGGAGACCAAGTTTTTTTTAATGTTATTCTTTTCTTCTTTCTTCTTAAATATGTTTTAAAGTTTTTGTGTAGTTTCTTTTAGTAAATGATTTAATTGTCCTTTATTTTTCATATGGTTTTTATTCGTATATATTATAAGTAATTTTCATATTTTTATTAATAATCTAACGCGTAATAAAAATATTATTTGAATTTATTAATGTCACATGATGATATATAATCTATTAATTCAGATTCAAGTGGAACACGTCGAAATTGTCACGAGATTTTAGCATCGCTCCTGCGACTGGCTATTGCTCTCCCGGTATGAACGTCAACTTCATTGTCAGTTTCCGACCTACTCGGCATGGCAGTTTGATCGAGGACAATGTGAGTGCACATATACTAACTTCTAGCCTTCTATACTTGTACATACAAATATTTGATTAGCGAGAATTTCGTACTTTTCGTATAATATACGTCAGACACAAAAATGGTTTATTACACACCACAGTATTTTTTATTCTTTTGAATCATGTTTAACTTTCTAAAATAACTTTTATTTTCAGGACTCGAGAATTTCTCGTATATGTATTTGACATATATTTCTCGAAACTTTATTATGTTTTAATAAATTAATTTAAAATTTTTATTTTAATATCTAATTTAATAAATATAATTGTGATTATTAGTTTGAAAAATCTTGTATTATTTAAGAGATATGTTATTATATTTTATATTAAATTGTTTAATACTTTAAAAAGCGTACATATCTCGTATTTTATATATATATTAAAAACATGCAAAATACATACAATAGTAGAGAAATGCCAAAACCAGCAAAATCTTGCAGAAAAATGAAGATATTTTTATAATAGTAAGGAGAACATTTCACATTGTTCTCAGGCAACGCTTGAAATTGAGAAATATGGAGTTCTTGGCGTAAAAATTACCGGAGGTTGCTGCAAACTACCCGACCCAGTTGACACTTTGTTCTTTTCCTGTCGCGTTCGTGAGAAACTAATGCGATCTTTAAACGTCGAGAACGACACTGCGACTCCGTGGAAATTAAAGCCAGAGATCTTCGGTGACTATTTCTTTGTCGACGAGGTCTTGCACGTTCCTGCAAAAAAATTTGCTATCTGTACAATCACCTACGCCCCCCTGATTATGAACAGCGAGAACAATCCTCACAAAGTAATTAGAGGATACTTGGCGAATTTCTCTTATAGAATAATTTTGATGATTTTATAGAAATGTAGGAGATCATCTTATATAATTCTGTGAGCAACAAGTCGACAAACATGATATATCATATTCATAAACTGTCTCAGGGTACGTTGCTTTTGAAGCTGCCGAATGACAAAGCACCTTTGGTGTATTCTCTTCAAGGGCTCAGCCTAACTCCGCAAGTTCTACAAAGGATTACACGTCAGTTTCCTGCAAAGACAAAATATACAGAATTATTATCTGTCTACAATTGGATGAGTAAACGACAACGATTCGAATGCAAGATTGAAGATTTGGAGAACAAAGCTTTCGTCAAGGTTTAGAAACTTATTTTGAGTGATTTAGAATGTTGTAATAATTATAAAAATTTTAATGTTTTTTCGTAATCTTTACTTCTTTAGGATGTTAAAGCATATACTTTTGTTGGTAACAGTAAGATAGACGTGCCGTCCAATAGTCAGCGAGACTATCGCGCAGAGTTTTACTCTTACAAAGAATCGGAATGTAACTTCAAGGTAAATCATTAATAAAAAAGGAAAAGAAACGCAAATAATTTATTATCAAGAAAAAGTTTTGCAATATACGAATATAGGATACAATTTTTTAAGTTTTTCTAATTGTACACGGTATTTTATTCAGATAACGTTCATTAATGAAGAGGGCGAATATCAATTTTATGAACTGCAGTACAATGTTACAAAACCTGAAGAAATCGAATCAATCAAATTGATCACTTCGGTGCGATCTCCGGTGTGTCACGCTTTAAGACTCGATAATCCACTCAAAGAACGACACATAATATACACGGCAAAATGTCAGCATCCCTGCATCACGATCTACGATGTACCAAAACTTGTGGCACCTTTATCCAGCGTTAGTTTTATTGAGATTTTTGATCGAAATAATTTTAATTAAAACAGTATTAATCAAAAAGGCTATATACAATTTAAATAAAAGAAGTTTAGATGATCAGGAAAGAATGTAACTACTAACAATCGATATAAATGCAACAGGAAACCATTGGTATCGAGTATCACCCTATACATCCTAGCGAGGAGTCTACGATAAACTTGGACGTTAATTGCGAAGAACTCGGGTTGTTTCCCTACGAATTGCGATTGCGAGCGACACCGGCACCCGCAGAAAAAACGACGCGTATTGTCGCAGTGCTCGGTGCTTCTGCCACCTTCTCCTTGACCGTAAGCAATCACGCCGAAAAGAGTGCAACATTTGCAATCAAGGTAAGTATAAAAGAAAATGTTTCTATCATAATGATCACACACAGACACACATACACGAAACGTGAAAGTTTTGTCATCTTACTCTAGGTGAACAATGAATGCTTCACGACTCCGAAGAACATCGAAGTGCCGGCGTTGAAAAGTGCCTCATTCGATGTAATTTACGAGCCTTACGACATCGATAACGTTTCTGCTATTTTGACAGCCACGTCCGAGATCGCCGGGGAATTTATGTATGATAATTTGCAGCTAAAATTATTTAAGCTTGTCTTGTTAACACATTATTAAATGTGCAGTTGAAATATAATAAGTTAAATATGTATACGTGTATGTATATGTGTATATATAATATAATTGTTATTTTATCTAAATTTTTTTTATGTACAGATTTCCTCTCGTCGGCATATATTCACTACCGAAACCACAAGGACCTTATACAGCTACTTACAATGCACCGATTCTTATACCATTTAAAAATATATTTAGAGAAACTAAATTTTTCGAGCTTATCTTGGACAATCCTGAAGCTTTCGCGACGACAACATCGTTGGAAGAGATTAAACAGAAACAGGTGATCTATAGATGTATATAGTTTAAAAATATCGTTTTAAATTTACATATTTTTGAAAATGGAAATATTCGTTGAACGTAAACGTTTGACATCTTCATAAATTTCTTATATATAAGTGATATCACTTATATATAAGAAATTTATTTATTTGAGATATATTTGATGAGAAAGAATATTTATATTATTTATTATAATATTTATATGATTTGTAAAATTACTTAAGATAATTATTATGATGTCAATAGTATATTGATTTTTAATATATATATAACCAAATCTTTATAAATTAATATTGCAAGATAATCAATATCGTCGTTCGCCTGAAAGATGTATCAAATGAAAAGAAGAAACTGGAAAATGACAGCTATCCAATAACTGGAAAACTCCTGGTATACTGTACAGATCCCAAGATTTCTCACATCAACTGGACTTATTATTTAAAAGGTGTATATGACTGATACATAAATAAGCAATGTATCAGTATCTAACACATGATGATATTACTGTTGCTTGTCACGTACATCGAATCATATTCGGAATATAATATAAAATTTTATGATTAATTAGTGATTGTAAATTTCTAATTATATTATTTTAAAAATTGTATACATTTTTGATATCCTATATATGTTTCGGTATAGACTGTCAGTATTGACATTTATATTAAAAAAAAATCAGGTGTACTTCATTCAATTCATATATAACGCGACACACATAGCTGCGTTCCAAAAATTTATTCCTTGAAGTAGAATTGCGTTTAATTGATCAATTAGGGCAAAAAAGGAACAAAAATTTCTTTGTTCTAATTAATCAAACGCTACTCTACTCTAAGGAGTAAATTTTGGAACGCAACCCAGCTATCATATACTTTTATAGTTCATGTTCTGTACTGGCGGGAAGCGTCGTATCTAGATATCCGTATATACATAATGATTGTTGACAGTCACAATCAGCTGTAGCAGTCGCGTATCGCGCACGCGTGGACAGTATGATGCTTCACTAAAGTCACCAAAAAGAGAATGAAAAAAGTACTAACTACGGCCATGGTGATTTGCAATCTTTGTTTGATAACGAATCGTCACTTCGTAAACACAAAAGTATAATCCAGAATTGTTCTCGCTAGACAGCTGTTCGCGTGTCAACATGTGAATTCCAGGAAATCGCGCCTTTCGAATCAGGCAAGGCGATGGTTCCGAAAATTTAATCCTCAACGAAGACTCTTATACGACGGCCGCTGATTTCATATAATCTGTCAAACTCGTCAACCATCGATCATCATTCTTTATGAAGAATATTTTTTTCTCAGACTCAAATTAAATTCTTTTCGAGTGAATAATTAATAATTGTTGAACACAGTCACGAAAGTAAATCCCGCGAGTTCCGTTGAATAAAATTTGAAGAAACTGCTCGTATTAATTGATAAGATCAGGCATGCACTTCGTGCATGCTGCACTGCCACTCTTTGCGATTTTCTTCGGATAAGCATATCGTTATTCTGCATCGCGTCACCATGAGTGAAGAGTTCAGGAAAATAGTAACTAGATTCCATCCTATCCACGGTGAGAATATTCTGCTATGTGAGGACAGCACGGTGGCAATACGCACTACGAGTTTCGCCAACTCAGTGGCCTTCAGCGAGAAGCCGTTGCAGCCTGGAGAGATCTTTCTCGTGGAAATCGAGAAGACGGAGAGAGGATGGAGTGGACATATGCGATTAGGACTCACACTAATCGATCCTGCTTCGGTCAACAACAATCTACCCCAGTATGCGATGCCTAATCTAGTCAGATTAGGCAACACATGGATCCTCGCTATAACCAGGAATCAAACTATCTGGGATAACTTTGATGGTGGTCTATCGTCTACGTATACATCCCTTACTGGTATATCCCTCATATCCCTACTGGTTAATATCTGTTAATCTAGAATTATTAGTTTATTCTTGTTGTACGAGTACGTATTTAATATATTCTGTTCTATTTTATTAGAATTATTGTGTATGTTGCATATACTTTGATAAATATTGTGTCTTTATACATTATCAAAGGTATACCACCAGGAATACCAGCCAGAGAGAAGAAATTGGTCACAGATGGAATCAATGTACAGACGTCGCGCGGTGTTATTCCATTCAATGCTCTGAAACCGAACATAGATGGTTCCTCCCAGTGTATCTTGCCCACAGACGTCGGTAGTCGAATCGGTATCATGTATGTACCACAAGCTGGTTGTCCTGATAAGGCAGAGATGCATTTCATCATTAATGGTGAAGATCAAGGTGTATGTGGAAAGGATATTCCATACAAGGCAGGACCTCTGCGCGCGGTGGTGGATGTCTACGGTACCACAAAACAAGTTCGGATAGTTCAATTGTATGGGGGTGAGTATTTGTTGTCTTGTTTTTTTTTTTTTTTTTTTTTGCTTCAGCAGTTTCTATATTGTTTTTATATGTTTCAGTAGTATCAACGCTACAGAGCGCGTGCCGTGATGCTATACTGCAATATACCAAGAGGAATGCGGTTAATCTGCTTCCACTACCGAGACTGTTGAAGGACTATCTGTTGTATCAGTCGCAGTGAAAATCAGCTCACATTCCATTTATACATACGTTTTTATACTGTTTACGAAACATTTCCCGTTAAATTCTTTTTGCTCTCATTGATATCACATAACATATCTCCAATGTTTAATATATATATATATATATGCTTTAACATATATATGTGTGTATATATACATCTAAATCTTAGGTACTGAAGGATTATCTCGACTCGTACAGTCTTAAATTTATTTGTCCATGTCTTGTTTATATTGGAAATGGTTGTCTGTGTCTTAATGTAAATTACACTCTTAGTTTAGTCTAAAATTTTTTCTCTTTGAAATGGAAATATTAAATCATTGTGTGTACATAATGTAACGAAATCGCTGCATCGAGGATATCAGCGAAATTGCATTGAAAGTTTAATTGTAAGTATCATATGGACATGACCATATTTATGGGATATAATATAATGCTATACATAAAATTTAAGTGTATTTTTTGAACACTTACCCTTCACTTAAGCATCTATATAAGACGCAACTCGATATTCGAAACGGAAGTCTACTCTATTACGGTTTTCCTATAGACCGAAACATATTCTTTTATTTTCTAAATAGTTTTAATCATTAGCAGCATTAATTAATTTTTTCATGATTATATGGTCGTTTGATTGTAGTTCCCATTAATTCTCATTGAGAATTATGTCAGCGAGACAGAATCTGTCAATTCCCATTAATTCTTATTGAGAATTATATCAGCGAGACAGAATCTGTCAGTTCCCAATAATTCTCATTGAGAATTATGCCAGCGAGACAGAATCTGTCAGTTCCCATTAATTCTCATTGAGAATTATGCCAGCGAGACAGAATCTGTCTCAAGATAATTTATAAATATATTAAATATATTAATATATATATATATATAATTATATTAAATATTTATTATTTATGTTATATATATATAAATATATATTTATTTATAATATATAATATTAATATTTATATTAATAATATAAATTTATATTTGCTGTTGGATTTTGTGGCTAAAAAAGGAGCTTTGTTTCTTTCGTCAGTTTGAAGAACTTGATTGATTGCATTGTAAGAAAGAAGGATCGATGTAGATCATTTTAAATCCGACAAGTTGAAACCACCGTGCATGGAATTTAATAAATACTAGTATGTCTTTCCATCAATCTAATGTTCAATAGAATCTTTTAAACAATGCGACATTCTATATATACTATTCATTCAGTTTTTCTAACAATAGTGTACGTGAAAGTTATAAAAGTTTGGATTATATTTACACAATGTAATTTTAATTTAACGAAATATGCTTTGAATTATTTTATTGCACAATTAATGTGCAGCACTATATTAACTTGTTTTTGCTTCAAATCGAAGATTATAAGAGGATTGATGTAGATAATGTGTAATTTATATTTGTTCTATTACATCTATTATATGTATATACACTTTAAATATATTACAAATATTATAAATTAATTCATATTTTGTATATAGTACAATGGAAGATTCGTATTTACATGGATATGCAATAAAATAAATTGGCAACTTTTAAATACTATAATCACATTTTCACATAAATTAAATATTAATAAGAGCGATATGCTTTAGCTCTATAGTAATCTTATTTATAAATAGATTTGATTCTAATGATTATTCAATACCTCCATCTTTAAATAGTTATGTAAATTGTTTAAGCTTTGAATTACACGAGTTTAAAAATTAAAATTATTAATAAATAATGATATACAATTTAAATAATATTAATACATTCTTTGGTCTCAAAAATATTTTAGATTTTGACTTGACTCTTCTCAATCATTTTCCATTATTTCACTGCTCTTGTCATCCAAAATAATCGTATTATGCTTTTCTGTAAACAAAATCTCTTGACTCAGAGCAGGAACTTGTCGAGAAAATTTGCTAGTTGCCCATAAGAATAAATCCAATGTCTGCTCTGTGCATTCTGCTATAAACCTTACAAATGGTCTCACATCTCCGGTATTTGCTAATTGCAAGTTTTCATATTTACGACGATGTTGCTTGTGGATGATAACAGGCGGATATCCTGCTTGCATAAGAATCATGTTCATAAGTAAGCGAGATGTTTACCGTTTCCATCAGCAAACGGATGTATATGTACTAATTTATAATGTGCAAGAGCCGCATATCTACGAAAAAAAATTTCTCGATTAAAATTTTGAACAAAATCTTGGAATAAAAATACATGCAAGAGAAAAGATATATAGTAAATGTAAAATGAAAGATCTGTTTACCTTACTGGATGCATTCTGATGGCTTGTTCACTATTTAACCATAATGCAAACTCCTCCATCAAATAATGTATATTGTCTGGACCTGGAGGTATATGGCCACCAACATACACTCGAGTCCTTCGAAATTCACCACCTTCAACAGGATTCACATGCCCTAGCACGTGCCTATGTATCTCTAATACATCTTTTATAGAAATGGAAACATTACCCTACCCTGAAACATTTACATATGAATAATAAATATTAGAATAGTAACAAACAGGATATTTAGATTTTCTCAAAATTATTAGAAACTTACCCATTTACCAAGGTCGCATTTATATATTTCATGGCAGCATCTAATCCAAGGATTTCATTGTGTTCATCAATACTCTTTCCATCAACTGCAATGCGTGTCTCGACTATGGCTCTTGTTTGTGCCAGATTCATAGTATTTCCCTCGATTCCAACTGTATGATAAATATGATGAAAATAAGCTTCTTTTTTAGCATGTATTAATGCGACATTGTTATCAAGTATCATGGATAGTGTATTCCTTTTCTCATCCATGCGTCTGAGCATTATTCTGTCAAGTTCCTCAACTACACGAGCTGTCCTATGACTGTTTATCAAAGCGCCTTCATGGTTCGGTTCATAAGTTAAAGCACGTATATAAAATTCATTAGCTTTAATTATATTGTTCATCATCAATCATTAGCTTAATTATATTCTGAGTATGTTCTAAAAACTCTCCATAATGATTCAAAACATCTGGATGACAAGGTGCTAGTGCCACAGCATGTTGGAACAATTTTATAGCTTTCTTTTGCTTTCCAGATAATTTCATCTCCAGTGCTAAATGCAAAGACGTCAGGGCCTCTGCTGTCGATGCCACGGTATTCTGAACCAACTTTATCGAGTTCGGTGTTACCCAATGCAAAAGCGACTGTGTTGTCGTCGTAGACATCCATAATACTTTCCGAGGGAAGCGGCACAAACACGTGACGGAATTCATGCTCTGAAAGAAAGGATCGAAATAAACTGTCAAGTCTTCGCAAATATCACAATAAATATTTTAATCTCACATGTCATGGCAAACATGGTTATAAGAGTATGCAGGTATGTTTATCAACTTTCACTCACCTTCGTAATCGGTGGATAAGTCGTGTAGATATTGTGCCAGTAATGCGGCGATGACAGTAACCGCGATTCCCGAAATAAAGACGAAGGAGACGACGAAACGGTTTGGTGTCATCCCTGTGTTTGGCGTTCACGTTAGCAACCTTTGCATAATGCACATATATGTAATTATAAATGCACGTAAATGCCGATAGCATCCTTCTTCGCGGCGATTTTCGACGGATTTATTACACCTGACAGCGAACCGTGACATGCTTGACAATTGTATCTCATACACGCTCATGTGACGCAACGCGTTCATCTCCCGTCGACGAGTGACAACTCGAATGTATCCATGTGATGTATTCTGATTGGTCGGGACTTGCGCGTTCGGCGAATCGACGATGTCGCCGTTTGAATCGCGCGCGCTTAGTTCGTTCCTCAGTTCCGTCATTCCACCGTCCCGTCATTCCCTCTCTTTCCGGCGTCGCTTCGCGCCACTACGCATCTCTTCGCATCGCTCCTCGCTGTTATTATATTTTGAAACCTTTCGACGCTTTAACATACAAAACGTATGCAACGCACAAGTGAAATACTTAAGGTATAACATTTTTCTATTGATATTTAATGATAATCTTTTCAATCCTCTGCGGATTGGATCGATTAATTATGTCTTGCACAGCCGTCTCTCCTCCCCCTCCAGCCATCTTTCCCGCGTTTTCTCCCGCGTCGCTCCGTGTCACCGCGTCTCTTCGCGTCTCCTCGCTGTTATAATATTTTGCACAAGTGAAATACTTATGGTATAACATTTCTCTATTGATATTTAATGATAATCTTTTCATTCTTCCGCGGATTGGATCGATTAATTAGATGTATTTCTTGCAACCGTCTCTCCTCTCCCCTTCCCCCCCCCCCGCCCCGCGCCAAACAAGCCATCTTTCCCGCGTTTTCTCCCGCGTCGCTCCGTGCCACCGCGCGTCTCTTACAATTTAATGCATACAATAATTTTTTGAATTAATAATTATTTTGGGCGCTGCTATAATTTGAATTCTACTTTTATATTACAGATCAATTTAAGCTGACGTCCCTGACAATCTTAGAGGAGGAGGAGGAGGCCGAGGAGAGGCATCGGGCACCGGCGGAGCAAGCCTAGTGTGAGTATTGTTATTTGTATATTAATTATTATAAATCGTGTACACGCATTAATTCTGTTTATTTGAATTATTTAAAAAAAGAAAGGGTTAGACACAAAAATATTTTTATGAATTTTTTTTATAAATCCTGTAAAAGTTTCTATTATAAAAAAATTGTTTTTTTTTTCAAAATTTAGAAAATTGTTTAATTATATATCCGCTCTATATTGTACGCATTAAATATAAAATTAAATGTGCATACAATAATAATTTTTCGAATTATTAATTATTTTAAGCGCTGCAACCATTTCAATTCTATTTTTATATTACAGATCAATTTATGCAGACATCCCTGACAACCTGAGAGGAGGAGGAGGCTTAGGAGAGGCATCAGGTACCGGCGAAGCAATCCTGAGGTATTTATTATTTTGTATATAATTGTTATGTATAAATCGCGTACGCGCATTAATTCGGTTTATTTGAATTATTTAAAAAAAGAAAGAATTAGACAAAAATACTTTTATGAATTCTTTTTATAAATCCTGTAAAAGTTTCTATTTTAAAAAAATTGTTTCTTCAAAATTTAGAAAATTATTTCATTATATATGCGCTCAATATTATACGTCAAATATAAAATTAAATGCTTACAATAATAATTTTTTGAATTATTAATTATTTTGGGCGCTGCTACAATTTGAGTTCTATTTTTTAATTACAGATCAATTTAAGCTGACATCCCTGACAACCTGAGAGGAGGAGGAGGCCTATGGAGGAAGAGGCATCGGGCACCAGCGGAGCAACCCTAGGGTGAGTATCGTTATTTGTATATTAATTATTATAAATCGTGTATACACGCATTAATTCGGTTCATTTATTTGAACGATTAAAACAAAAGAGACTCAGAGAGAAAGAGAAACTTTTATATAAATCGTATAAAAATGTCTATTTTATTTAAAAAATTGCTTTTTTTTAAATTTCTAAAATTATTCCATATTTATATATTTGTTTATTATTGTATGCATCGGATATAAAATTCGGCGCGTACAATAATAACAATTTCTTGAAATATTAATTATTTTCAGCACTGTTATAATTTGGATTTTATATATGTATGTTACAGACAACGTAGCTTCACACAATAACTCAACAACTCCGCTGTTGCGCATCGGTGCCGGTGAGTGACAACTTTTTTTTAACTTTTGAGGTAACGGATTTGTGGAGATTATAGATGTAGATTGTAGATTGTAGTTAGGTCCGTTGCCTAAAAATGGATGAGCTAGAAGAGATTAGATTAAATAACTTTTAATAAGAGATCTTTCAATATTCATTACATCTATTACAAAAGTTAATTATATATTATAAAGTAAATCATAAATTATAAATTAAAGACGGAAAATTATAAAAAGCATTGTTTTAATTAATAGATTTTAGTTGATTTATTGAATATAGAACCCTAGTATTTTATTGAATAAAGAACGCTAATAATTTTATTAATTATATGCGATAGTAACTGAATCTTATAACGTGCGCCAATCTTAATCCTAATTTTTTATAGCCCATCCATCTATATTCTAGAATTTTGTAGTTAAACTTTGCTTTAACTGATGTAAAGCCAAGTGACCACTCAATTAAATTAGTAATGTGTAATAATAAATAAATATAATATGTAATAATAAATAATAATAATTAATAATGAGTAATAATAATAATAAATAATGTTTAATTAATTTTGTTTTGTTATAAAATACATTTTATTATAAACTATATATTATTATAAAAATTTTAATCAATCAATTTTGATCGGAAACTTGGCTTTATCTTAATTAAAGTAAAGTTATATTAAAATAGAATACGTCCAACGAACGATCAAAATCGTACGATCGTCAACGAGCGTAAATTGTTTACGCTCATATGCCGGCAACGGTAATTAATCGACAATAGAAGTTTATCCTGAAGAAGAAGAAGCCATCAAGAAGAAGCCTCTAAATACAGCATTGCCACGAGTCTTAATGGCTCATATGTGGCGCGCTCATTTGATGGGTTGGACGCACGTGCGTCGTCGGTTTCCGATGTGCCGCGGATCGGCATTCGCGTCGTCGTCGCGTCTTCGCGTAATAGCCCGAATTCATTATTGTCATCGAGGATCGCACTTCCGATGCCGACAGAATGGGATGTCTCATTGAGGCGTTGCGAATGCAACGTTTTCATGCCTCGTGTTTCGCGACACGAGGTGATGCCGGCCGCGTGCGTATGGCATGTACATCCACGTACGATGCTTGCGCGGTTTTGAGTTTATTCTCAAGATTCGGCTGATTGAGGTACACGCTCTGCTTCGACAAACGGTTCGATCCGAATCGGTAGATTGTCTTGGAATCGTTGTTAATGGGTTCCTTCTCTTTTACCGTCTACCAGCCATATATCGCAATGATATTTATATTTCGCATGGGTCGGCTGACGAGACTAACTTAGGTACGATTTCAGCTCGCGAAAAGAGGTTGCACTCCTATTTTCTAGATTGTCTATATTGTTAGCATCGAAAATGGGTATCTTCACTCTTTTCGCGTCTACCTGCCTTGTGATATCGCCTGTGGTATAGCACCCTGGCGTCTCATTCGAAATCTGCCTAATCGAGTTCGAGTCGGACTGAGATACGAATAGGCGCGGACAAGAGTCGAGCGAATCCCATTCCGTCGATTCCATCTTCTTCCGCTTCGGGCTTAACCTTTGCTTGAAAGTACCGTTGTTATCCCGACTTGTTGACTCGAAGTTTGATTTTCATGTGAAATGGGCTTCGATCGTAAAATTCGGGAGTGCCGTTAAAAGTATCGCGCGTACAAGTGCGGGAGTAAAGACAATGACGTTTAAAGACAATGTCGCGTGTGTTAGTCAACGGACTTTAACAACCCTGCCAATCTGAGAGGAGGAGGAGGCCTAGGAGAGGCACCAGGCACCGGCGGAGCAATCCTGAGGTATTTATTATTTTGTATATTAATTGTTATATAAATCGCGTACGCGCATTAATTCGGTTTATTTGAATTATTTAAAAAAAGAAAGAATTAGACAAAAATACTCTTATGAACTTTTTTTATAAATCCTGTAAAATTTTTTATTTAAAAAAAAAAGTTTTTTTCAAAATTTAGAAAAATATTTCATTATATATGCGCTCAATATTATACGTCAAATATAAAATTAAATGCTTACAATAATAATTTTTTAAATTATTAATTATTTTGGGCGCTGCTACAATTTAAATTCTATTTTTTAATTACAGATCAATTTAAGCTGACATCCCTGACAACCTGAGAGGAGGAGGAGGCCTATGGGGGGAGAGGCATCGGGCACCAGCGGAGCAACCCTAGGGTGAGTATCGTTGTTTGTATATTAATTATTATAAGTCGCGCATACACGCATTAATTCGGTTTATTTATTTGAACGATTAAAACAAAAGAGACTCAGAGAGAAAGAGAAACTTTTATATAAATCGTATAAAAAATTTTATTTTATTTAAAAAATTGTTTTTTTTAATTTATAAAATTATTCCATATTTATATATTTGTTTATTATTGTATGCATCGGATATAAAATTCGGCGCGTACAATAATAACAATTTCTTGAAATATTAATTATTTTCAGCACTGCTATAATTTGGATTTTATATTTGTATGTTACAGACAACGTAGCTTCAATAACTCAACAACTCCGCTGTTGCACATCAGTGTCGGTGAGTGACTTTGTTTAACTTTTGAGGTAACGGATTTGTGAAGATTGTAGATGTAGATTGTAGATTGTAGTTAGGTCCGTTGCCTAAAAATGGATGAGCTAGAAGAGATTAGGTTAAATAACTTTTAATAAGATCTTTCAATATCCATTACATCTATTGCAAAAGTAAATTATAAATTATAAAGTAAATAATAAATTATAAATTAAAGAAGAAAAATTATAGAAAGCATTTTTTTAATTAATAGATTTTATTTGAATTATTGAATATAGAACGCTAGTATTTTATGGAATATAGAACGCTAATAATTTTATTAATTAAATGCGATGGTAACTTAATCTTATAACGTGCGCCAGTCTTATCCTAATTTTTTATAGCCCATCCATCTATACTGTAGAATTTTGTAGTTAAACTTTGCTTTAACTGATGTAAAGCCAAGTGATCAATTAATTAAATTACCCGTAAAGGGATGATAAATGATATATATGTTTAATTAATTTTATTTTATTTTATAAATTAATTATATTATAAATTATATTATAAATTATATGTTACTATAAAAATTTCAATCAATTAATTTTGATTCAAAACTTGGCTTTTTCTTGGATAAAGTAAAGTCATATTAAAATCAACATCCAACGAATGATCGTAATGTCATACGATCGTCAACGAGCGTGATATGTTCACGCTTATCTGCTGGCAATAATAATTAGCCGGCAAAAGAAGGAGTTTTTCTTCTTCCTCGATCGAAATGCGTGCGTTTAACAAACCGTCAACGCAAACGGGCGCATATAAAATCTTTGCGCTTTATATTCGCCGACAATAAGTAGCCGGCAATGAAAGGAGTGTTTATATCTCCTATTTCGATTTCTGGTTAGAGGTCGAGAATGTAGCCAGGAAAGGTAGGTCCAACTGGCTCAAAGAATTGATAAAGGCTACGCAAAATAAACGGCCAATACTGGCCAAAATGCGTAGCGAGAGGTACATTTGAGAGTACCATTGAGAGGATATGAAAATGTTTCGCGTACTATATATTTTACCTACGTGCAATAGCACGTAATCAGGAATGCAATCGATTCATTCGATTAGGACACGCGAGTAGGGCACGCGACTAGGGCACGCGATTAGGGCACACGCGATTAGGGAACGCAATATTGCTAAATTTCACTCTTAAAATAATTGAATATCATTACACATGATTAAAAAATAGACATTAATGTCATCTCATTGTCAAAATTATTCTCATTATATATAAATAATTTTATATACATATAAAATTATTTATATAAAGGAACGATTTTAATCCGAATTATTATAACTGTTCTATTTATCGGTTTAAATTTATAATTTATTTAAAATTTAAACCGATAAATATAACAATTATAATAATTCGGATTAAAATTATATTATCGGAGTAAAATCGTGTCGCCTGTATAAATGCGGGAGTGCCGTGAAAAGTATCGCGCGTTCGTTTTCATCGTGCCGAATGAACTTTTACATAAACTTTTCGCGAGTAAACAGTTTGTTTACTCGCAACGTGTGAATTGAAAGGAAGAGATTGAGAAATTGAAAGGAAGAGATGAGAAAAGAAGAAGAGGCATCGGGTGCCGGCGGAGCTACCCTGAAGTGAGTATTATTTATTTGTTTATTAGTTTTATTTGGGCACTGTTACAGCTTGGATTTAGTTTCTGTTACAGATCAACATACTTGACGACTCTAACATCCTGAGAGGAGGAGGAGGTCTGGGAGAGGCATCTGGCGCCAACGGATCAATCCTGGAGTGAGTATTTATAATTTCTTTTTAATTGTATTGAATCAATATTTATAAAATTATTTAATTACATTTGTGCTTATTGTTGGACGCATTGAATATACGTGAAATTCTATGCTTATAACAATAAGTTTTTTAAATATTAAATATTTTATGTGGTTTTTTAATTTGGATTTAATTTCTATGTTACAGAACAACGCAGCTGAGAACCTTGGCAACCTGAGAGGAGGAGGAGGTCTGGGAGAGGCATCGGGCGGCGGCTGAGCAATCCTGGGGTGAGATATCGTTATTTGTATATTAATTATTATAAATCGCGTACACGCATTAATTCGCTTTATTTGAATTATTAAAAAAAGAAAGAGTTAGACAAAACTATTTTTATGAAATGTTTTACAAATTCTGTAAAAGTTTCTATTATAAAAAAATTGTTTTTTTTTAATTTATAAAATTATTAAATTATATATCCGCTCATTATTGTACGCATCAAATATAAAATTAAATGTGCACACAATAATAATTGTTTGAATTATTAATTATTTTGGGCGCTGCTACAATTTGAATTCTACGTTTATATTACAGATCAATTTAAGCTGACGTTTCTGACAACCTGAGAGAAAGAGGAAGCCTAGGAAAGGCATCGGGCAGCAGCGGAGCAACTTTAGGGTGAGTATCGTTATTTGTATTTTAATTATTATAAGTCGCGTACACGCATTAATTCGATTTATTTATTTGATTCTCACCCTTCCTATTAATTCTCATTGAGAATTATGCCAGCGAGACAGAATCTGTCAGTTCCCATTAATTCTCATTGAGAATTATGCCAGCGATACAGAATCTGTCAATTAAAATTATGTACAGAATTAAAATTACGTACGGACATAATTGTAATTCTATTAATTAAAATTGCGTATGGACATAATTTTAATTCTATGAATCGGAGGACTATTCTGTTAGAATTTTTTTATAATTTAAACCATATTCTTTTATTTTCAAAGGAATTTAAATCGTTTGCAATTTTAATTACTTTTTTTATAATTTTATGGTCGCTTGGTTGAAGGTATAATGTTAAGTTTTTTACGTTTCTTTTTTAGACACTTGTTTTTGAAACGTAAGTCTATTTGATTAGAATTTTTTTATAATCCAAATTATATTCTTTTATTTTTTGAAGAGATTTATTTATTTCAACGCAAATTAACTTTTTTATAACTTTTTGAGAACAAACGATTCTAATACAGATGTTTAAATTAAACTTGATTTTACAATACATGTGTATATGTATTTATAAGAGGAAAAGAAGAGAGTCAAAAATCCTTCCATCTCTGTCTTGCAAACTATGGCTGTGAATTTATCCAATATACTTTTGTACTGTTTTATTTTGTGAGAGATAATTATGTTATTTTACAATGTTAAGACATATATTTTTAATGAACATTTATAATATTCAAACATATATTAGTTAGTCTGTAACATTAAAGATTTAAGGTATTACAGTATAATATGTAGGAAAACACGTGCTTAGCAACACGATATAGGCGAGTAGCACACTTAAAAATGCAAACCATCCAACGAGTACTATGACATATCTCCATGGCGATTTTTTGTTATTTGATTGTACAAGATCGGTATTATCGTCCGCATCAATTTCTATCTTTGCCGTTACGGCTGGATCTAGGATGCTGAGTAGAAGAATCTGTCCAATTCTACTGCGCAATATGGTTGTTGTGCCGATTGAGATCCACGTGGGTGGCTCGGTTGTCAAATCTTGCAAGTGTCGCAGGATACTGGTAAGTATGAGAGCGAACGATGCTATCGCGAATGAGCTCTCGTAAAAGATGACTAAAATCAAAATATTTTTATGAGAGATATATCTTTTCTACAATAGAACTCACAAATAAATTAAAAATTAATTAATTATTAAAAACTATACGATTGAAATTTGAAGAATTCCACGAATTACAATAATTTAAAAATAATATCGAAATATTCTCCACACAAGTGTGGCTCCTAATTTTGAACAAATTATGTTAACAGAATTCTATTTTAGGAGATTTAATTGTCAAGATATTATTTATTGTTGAAAATTAAGATTAATGATATTATAAATGCATATAACTGTTTTTGTTATCTACACTTACTCAGTTTAGGAACGTTAAAGCCGCTCTTCGGCACTTCCCAATGTATGTCTTGTATACATAATAAGTGACAAATGAAATTGAGATTAACAATCACCATCCGCTCGAAAGATTTCGGTTCTAGCCACAATGCTGTCAGAGTCATCACCATTAACACTGTAAACATCGCGTAAAATTTCACATATCGAGATAATGAAAGGAGCACATTGAAAATTTTATTTATTATATTTATTTATCAACATTAAACGCAGTTTGCGCGATGCATACCTATAGTAGGCGATATATACGCAATGCGTATGATGCCCCAATGCCTTCTTAGAATAAAATGATAAGAAAGCATTTTAGCTGTGGAACCAAAATTGTACTTATACCGGCCTTCCCATTTTGTTACGTACATTTTCAATAAATCCCACTCAACATCTTTGGACTCTATTTCGAATGACTGTAAACACCGATTTAATTTACAGATTGTTAAAGAAGAAACAAAAATAAAATAGTATTAATCAAAGATTATTTCATATATCACGCAGATATCACTTATCGAGATATGTAAGTAAATCTGTGTCTTGTTGGGAAATAAATGGATAAACGAATTATATACCGCATTCTGCAAAGAAATGAGTTCAATCTCGTCACCGGAATGCGACCACGATCCGACTTGTATGGTGCAATTCATGGTGTTGTAAGGCCACCACGTGTTATCCGCGAAACAATATGTAGTATATTTTGCTGCCGTTAACCATTGAACCATTCCTTGTTTCTCGACCCAACCTTTCGCCTGACTATGACCCAAAGAGCTCTCTCCTATTCGTCTAAATGTGCAAATAACTCGATAAATATCTTGGAAAACTAAACCAAACAATATCGTTTTGCTTGGATATAAAAAAAAAATAGAATCAAAATATTTCTTATATGTTAATCCCAGATTGTTTTAACTTCAATAATATATGGTTCTTATCACTCTTGATTAAAACATATTTAATTGAGATGAAGAAAAAGATCGAAATTTTTAATTTAAGTTTTAATTATACAAACAATTTAAATTTGATGAAATAATCTATGTTTATTCATAAGTTTTCTGATTAGTTTGTTGATTAGTTTAAGTATATCGATAACTATATTACGTTAGATTAGCACGTTTTTAATGGCTAAAATACGAGAATATATCACTTACTCATTATGTATTAAAATGTCCGGCACCCAAATTTGATAGCCTGATACAGGTATCCACTTGATATTATCATATTGTTCAGGATCCCATGTCAAATGTGAATCATGCCATGCCTGTCTCAATAAGATATTAATATAAGTAGAATTGCGTTACGTTTGTTTTAGAAATTTATATCCAATCATATTATTCATTAAAATGGAAGCATCCATAAAAATATAATCCGTTAATCTAACAATCAATATATCTTGAATCAATATATGTATCATTCTTCTATCGTTTAAACTTATTTATATGGATATAATATTTATATGCAATTATATAAACTTACCATTGCTATCCACGTATGTAACTCGAAGAGCTCTTCCTCATTATTCTAGACAAACAATTTGTAGCTTTAATTAATATGATCATATGATTTTTTATTTTGTAGATTGCGCATTTTTAGCCTACAGTTTAAAGTTGCAAAGAACTTATAATTCAAATTATAAAATACTTTGTATAAGCAGATTAAGAAATATATAAAAAGAAAGGATTAATTTTGATTGACAAAATATTGGCTTCTTTAGGAAACATCAGGAATTTTTTATTTACTTTTTTATTTTTATTTTTTATTTTTAATTGTTGATTTTTTTATTTTAAAAATAATTTTTACGAATACTTACAAAGTGAAGAAAGTGCGGTACCATACGGAACGTTACTCGCGTCATGTTATTGTTGTTCTGGACCGGTCTTACTTCGGAGTCATATTCGCAGAGGAGATGCCTCTTGAGTCGCAACATAGTCGATTTGCTTCCGACATCGTTGCAACTGCTACTTGCTGTCACATTATTATATACGACATCAAAGATAAATAACAGGACAGAAAAAAGACCGCTTCTATTCATCTTGGATGTATGATGAACGATGAACGAATCTAAAACGACTGAATCGTTTAGCGATGTATTATGCGAGAACAGAACTGATGATAATTATACGCCCAATGAAACATAAAACTGCAGATCTCAAAGACCGCCCCTTCAACAAATTCTTATCGCTTTCAATATTTGGGACAATTCTCATCCACAAGTAACATATATTTTACGGACGAAAATATAAAATAATTTTAATTATTTGTTTTTTTTACGATGCTCTAATTATATTTGACTTTTTTTAAATTTAAATTCAAATCTTTATATATTATACATATATATATATATATATATATATATATATATATATATATATATATATATGTACATAAAGATGTAGATTTAAGTTATGTATATGTATATGTATATATATATATATATATATATATATATATATATATATAATATATTAATAATTTTTAAAATTATAAAATTAAAAGTTATTATGATAATAATATTGTTATTCAGTATTTATACGAATCATAGATAATTTTTAAATAGGTAAAAAAAAGTAATAGAAATAAAAATGTTATATTTATAGTTATATTTATAGTTTGTTTTATACAAATTTATCTATTTTTATCGATTCTTTATTACATGACATTTATATATATATTCATTATACATTCTCGCAAATAGGTCTTCCGAGATATTGTATTCTTTCTTATAGTTACAGATGTAATTATTAAGTGTTGCATCTTTTTACATAGTTCTTAACATATAAGACAGTGTTATTAATAAGATTCTATATGGAAGGAATGAAAAATGTCGTATACTTCAAATAAAAGTAACGCATATCATTATTTATTATAATCAGCCACAAAAGCAGGCGCAAGATTATTTAAAAAACTTTTATAAACAGATGTTTTATCATTGATTAACCTGTAGGTACAAGAGTAATTAAGATAATGACGTAAATGAGAATAACGCAGAAGAACGACAACCATTCGACAATAGCGGCAAAATATCTCCAGGATTCCTTCATTCCAGATTTTGGGGAGTCCGAGCTGTCTTCAATTCCTATACTTTCACCTGCTATCTTGGATTCCTCGTCATTTAGCACTAGGAAACGACCAGCCCTGTTGTTCAAAACGAACATTGTAGTGGATGAGATCCAATTTGGCATGTCTGTACTCATGTTTTGCAGTTTGCGCAACAAGGTCGTCAGGATTAATGCGAAAGTAGCTAATGCCAAGGAGTCGCGATAGAACAGCACTGCGGAATGTGTTAATGTAAGAAAAGTAATTCGTCAATTAATATAAACTATATATGTATTAAGCGTTTGATTTTAATACTGATTAATATTTTGATGTATTTTAATTTTTTATCTAATACAGCTAACACACACGAGAATGAAAATTTTCGTATATTAAATATATTTAAACAATGTTTAATATATGTTCTCTAAGGCTATTAGAGTAAAAAAGTGCCAAAATCTCTTTAAGTTATGAAATTGAAATCTCTCGAAACTTTAATTTAAAATGTTCTTTAATTCTATAATTATCATATTCTTACGATTCTGATACTCACTTATGTTAGGGGGATTAATACCATTATATGGCAATTGCCAGTGCAAGTCGTATATGCTGAGCAGATGACAAATCAAATTCACGCTCGCAACCGCCATTCGTTCGACCGATCTCGAGTCCAACCAAAGCACCGTCAAAGTGAGCAATATCAAAGCTAAAAAAAAGCATTTACATTTAAGTTTATTTTGTATTTTTGCTTTTACGAAGAATTACCTACCGATTGCCGGTGTGATGACAGTTTTATGATTTATACCGTGATGTCGAATTAACGAAAATGTATAATCGATCTTCGGGAAAGTGTCGTTCGGACAACATTTGTACTTTTTAACGTGTTTTACTGCGTCTACAAACTTCAAGTCGTATAATGTATTATTTTCATAGCTGTCCATGCTAATCTGAAATAAATATAGCCAAACGCAATTATTTTTTAAATAAAATAATGAAATATAAATCTACTTATAAAATGAAAAGGCATTACATAAAGGATAATCAAGTTGTGTAAAGATTTTTCGCATTAATTCCAGATACGTTAAGTTTTAATTGTACAATATTTAATTCTTTAAGGTTTTATTGGAAGTAATATTTAAGAAATAAAAGAAAGATATACATGAGAAAAAAATAATTATAAATTGGTAATAAATAAGATAATTCACATACTCCGTTTCCGTCCAAATGGAAATCGACTTCCTCCCCTGCATACGACCATGAGCCAAGTACAATACGACACGTTTGCTGATCGTAAGGCCAATAAGTGTAATCGCCATCGCATTTGGAAATGTATTTCACAGCTGGCACGCAAACGACGGAGCCCGTGTTGAAGACCAGACAATCCGTTGTAGGCAGCTCAAGTAGATCGTTTGACATATCACCACTAAAAGAATTATAAAGATAATTATCATTTTTATGTCATATAATTAAATGCTAATATAAAGATAAAAATTGAAAAAAATTGCAATAGACAATTTATCTTAAAATCGAAAAAATATTTTAAGTCTTCTTAATATTAGTATAACATGCTATATATTAATAATACGACTAACGAGCTAACTTACGAGTTGTAGACGCATAGATCGGGCACCCAGAGATCATAGGATTTTACGTGAATATAAGTAACGCCGTCAAAATCATTTGGTGTCCAAGTAAGATGCGTGTCCGTCCAGGACTGTTAATTAAATATCTGTTAATTAAAACAAGAGCAAACCGTAAAGAACAACATATTCTGCAACTCACAAATGACATCCAGCTGTGGAGTGTTAATATCCCATTGTCCCCGCGCTGTAAGTTAAATTAATTAATTATTTTCTTTACCCATGCTTTATAATTATTGTAAAAAATTGTGCACAAAATTTATAGTTTGAATAATAACAGCGTTTTTAATTAAATCTGTTACATATGTTAGAAAATACACATATAAAGCAAAGTCGTTAAAATATGATAATACGAACATTGTTCCCAAAAATATTACACTTTCTTGAAATTTTAAATGTGGAGAAGATATTAAACACATTAAACACATTAAAAATTTTTTCAACATTATTATACACAATCGTATATCTTTAATTCTGTTTATATACGCAACATTTTTTTTATACTGATTTCTTTTATGATGATATACTTACGTAATCCATCATCTTCGGTATTAGCCTCAGAGTGACGTTGGTAACAATTTTGTGATGATTTGGACGAACTGTGCTATCATAAGTGCAGAAGAGATACTTCTTAAGGCGCAGTAATGGCGTTGTATCTTCCAGATTTTTACATCCTCGTGTCACAACATCCTCTTGCAGTCTCACAGTAGGAATATTGAATAAAGAGTCTAAACATTTAGATCGATTTTTAAATTAATATACATAATATCTGATTATTATCTAATTATTTGAATTTATATTAATTTATTATCTAATTATTTTAATTATATATGATTTTTAATTAGAATAATTCTTACATTACATTTATAATGTAAAAATTATGTTTTATATAAGAGAAAATTATGACATAATTCTTTTATATAACTATCTTTAGAAAAAATACAAAGTACACAATTATTATTATTTAATGAAGACATGCGATTGTCATACGTACCGACTCGATCCTGCCATAGAATAATTAAAAATCCGAACACCTGTAGTATTCTCATCTTGATCGGTATGAGCCAACAGTTCTGATTCGACTAATTCTCTTCATCATAATAGCAGAACAATTTTATCAGACGCCTCATGAAATTCTACTCTGTTGATATATTAGACGCCCCCCTAAAGTGTCAATTCTAATTTGAGAGTTTTATGATAATCAACTATAAATATAAAGATAATCATATATGGGGCTCGAGATCAAAGTATGGCTTAATCAATCAAAGTCTGCAATTCCTTGAGATTCTAGAGATCTTGTTTTTGTAAATATTTATTGTTTTTATATTTGTAAAATACTTTAAATTAATGTCATATAAAATACTTACAGCAATATATTTTTGATATTTTTTTGAAAATATTAATTTATATTTGAAAAAATTAGTTTTTAAAAATAAAATTTAAAACTAAATTAAAGGCTAGATTAAAAAATAAGAATTCAGCTTTTATGCTACTGCATTAAAGATACTCATTTTTATAACAAAAATATCTTTTTTTGGGTTTATGATTAACCATGGGTTTAGATACTAATATATCTATTAATGTATCCATTTTTGTACAGGTTTTTAAAATCTGCATAAAAGTTGCTTTCCTATTTTGGATAAGATATAAAAATTAGCAGAATGGTAAAAAAATATCAGATCTAAATTATTTTAGGTAATTGACACATTTTTATTAATATAATATTTTTATCAGGAACATAATAAATTTTTTTTAAATAAATAAATTTTAGAAGAAAAGTAATTGGGCAAGAAATCTATAAGAACTTTTTAGTTATATTTTTATATTTTTTTAGTAACTATAATTTAATGCAATAATGTAATGCAATAGAATTTATTCACATATTTTGTATGTGCAGAATAGTTTACACAGTTTAATAAAAATAGTCATTACAAAACTTATACTTGTGTTTAGAAAAAAAATATAAAATATGTAACTATGTAAACTAACAGCCATATTCTTTATTGTGGCATTTATATACGTTCATTATACATTTCGCAAATAGGTCTTCCGAGATACTGTATTCTTTCTTATAGTTACAGATGTAATTATTAATTGCAAGTGGTGCATCTTTTTATGTTACAGAAATTGCTGACATATAAGACAGTGTTATTAATAAGATTCTATATGAAAGGAATGAAAAATGTCGTAAACATCGATTAAAAGTAACGCAAATAATTATTTATTTTAATCAGCTACAAAAGCAGGCGCAAGATTATTTAAAAAACTTTTATAAACAGATGTTTTATCATTGATTAACCTGTAGGTACAAGAGTAATTAAGATAATGACGTAAGTGAGAATAACGCAGAAGAACGACAACCATTCGACAATAGCGGCAAAATACCTCCAGGACTTCTTCATTCCAAATTTTTGGAGGTTCGAACTGTCTTCATTTACTATGCTTTCACCTGCTATCTTGGACTCCTCGTCATTTAGCACTAGGAAACGACCAGCACTGTTGTTCAAAACGAACACTGTAGTGGATGAGATCCAATTTGGCATGTCTGTACTCATGTTTTGCAGTTTGCGCAACAAGGTCGTCAAGATTAATGCGAAAATAGCTAATGCCAAGGAGTCGCGATAGAACAGCACTGCGGATTGTGTTAATGTAAGAAAAGTAATTCGTCAATTAATATAAACTATATGTGTATTAAGCGTTTAATTTTAATACTGATTAATGTTCTAATGTATTTTAATTTTTTATCTAATACATCTAACGCATCTAATGAAAATTCTCGTATATTAAATATATTTAATGTTTAATACATGTTCTCTAAGGCTATATTAGAGTGAAAAAGTGCCGAAATCTCTTTAAATTATGAAATTGAAATATCTCGAAACTTTAATTTAAAATGTTCTTTAGTTCTATAATTATCACATTCTTTACGATTCTGATACTCACTTATGTTAGGGGGATTAATACCATTATATGGCAATTGCCAGTGCAAGTCGTATATGCAGAGCAGATGACAAATCAAATTCACGCTCGCAACCGCCGTTCGTTCGACCGATCTCGAGTCCAACCAAAGCACCGTCAAAGTGAGCAATATCAAAGCTAAAAAAAGCATTTACATTTAAGTTTATTTTGTATTTTCGCTCTTACGAAGAATTGCCTACCGATTGCCGGTGTGATGACAGTTTTATGATTTATACCGTGATGTCGAGTTAACAAAAATGTATAATCGATTTTCGGGAAAGTTTCATCCGGACAACATTTGTATTTTTTAACGTGTATCACTACGTCTACAAACTTCAAATCGTACAATGTATTATTTTCATAGCTGTCCATGCTAATCTGAAATAAATATAGCCAAACGCAATTATTTTTTAAATAAAATAATGAAATATAAATCTACTTATAAATAAAATAAGGAGGCATTGCAGAAAGGATAATCAAGTTGTGTAAAGATTTTTCGCATTAATTCCAGATACGTTAAGTTTTAATTGTACAATATTTAATTCTTTAAGATTTTATTGGAAGTAATATTTAAGAAATAAGAGCAAGATATACATGAAAAAAAATAATTATAAATTGATAATAAATAAGATAATTCACATACTCCGTTTCCTTCCAGATGGAACTCGAGTTCCTCTGGTCCATACAACCATGAGCCAAGTACAATATGACACATTTGCTGATCGTAAGGCCAATAAGTGTAATCACCGTCGCATTTGGACATGTATTTCACAGCCGGCACGCAAACGACGGAGCCCGTGTTGAAGACCAGACAATCCGTTGTAGGCATCTCAAGTACAAGATCGTTCGACATATCACCACTAAAAGAGTTATAAAGGTAATTATCACATATTTTTATGTCATATAATTAAGTGCTAATATAAAGATAAAAATTTATTGCAATAGACAATTTGTCTTAAAATCGAAAAAATGTTTTAAGTCTTCTTAATATTAATATAAAGTGCCATGTATTAATAATGATAATACAATGCTAATTTTTACGTGTAGACGCATAGATCGGGCACCCAGAGCTCGTAGGACTTTATGTGAATATAAGTAACACCGTCAAAATCGTTTGGTGTCCAAGTAAGACGCGTATCCGTCCAGGACTGTTATAATTAAATATCTGTTAATTAAAACAAGAACGAGCCATAAAGAACAATATATTCTGCAACTCACAAATGACATCCAGCTGTGGAGTGTTAGTATTCCCGCGTCCCCGCTCTGTAAGTAAAATTAATTAATTTTTATCTTTGCTCGTTGCTATATATTATAATTGCAAAAAAATACGCGTGAAACTTATAATTTGAATAATAACGGCCTTTTTAATTAAATTTGTTATGTCAGAAAATAAATATGTAGGGTAAAGTCGTTAGAATATGATAATATCAATATTGTTCCCAAAAATATCACACTTTCCTGCAAATTTATATGTAGAGGACGACACATTAAACGCATTAAAAATTTTTTCAAAATTATTTTACACAATTGTATATCTTTAACTCTGTTTATATAACGCAACATTTTTCTTATAATGATTTCTTTTACAATACACTTACGTAATCCATTATCTTCGGCATCAGCCTCAGAGTGACGTTGGTAACCGTTTCGTCATGATTTGGACGGACGGTGCTATCATAATTACAGAAGAGATACTTCTTAAGGCGCAGTAATGGCGTTGTATCTTCCAGATTTTTACATCCTCGTATCACAACATCCTCTTGCAATTTCGCAGCAATAAGAGCGTCGAGATAGATAGAATCTAAACATTTTGATCAATTTTTTAATAAATATAATATCTGATCATTATCCAATTATTTTAATTTTTATATTATTTTTAATTAGAATAATTCTTATAACGTTACAATTATAATGTAAAATTATTTATTAAGAACTTATTTAGTTTTTTATATGAGAGAAGATTATGACATTTATAGATAATTCTCCTATATTTCTTCTATATTTAGAAAAAAATACAAAATAATACACAATTATTATTATTTAATGATGACATGTGCGATTGTCATACGTACCGACTCGATCCTGCCATAGAATAATGAAAAATCCGAACACTTGTAGTATTCTCATCTTGATGAATATGAGCCTACGGCTCTGATTCGACTAATTCTCTTCATTATAATAGCATAATTTTATAGAACAATTTTATCAGATGCCTCATGAAATTCTACACTGTTGATATATTTAACGCCCCTAAAGTATCGACTCTAATTTGAGAGTTTTATAATAATCAAGTATGTATAAATCTAAAGGCAATCGTGTATGGCTTGAGATTAAAGTATGGCTTAATCAATCAAAGTTTGCAATTCCTAAGAACTTTTTAGGTATATTTTATTCTTTTTAGTAACTATAATTCAATGTAATAAATGGAATTTATTTATATATTTATATTTTGTATGTGCAGAATAGTTTACACATTAATAGAAATATTTATTACAGAACTTATACTTGTACTTTCTTGTCTTTAGAAAAGAAATATAAAACAATATGCAGTTATGTAAAAATAGTAACCATATTAAGGAAATAGATAAAGAACACACACACATATATATATATCTTATTTTTATAAAAAGATGACTATATATTGTTACTATTATTATTATTATTACTTACAATTATTAATTGGTTTAAATCAATTGACTTGAATGATCGAAATGATAAGCGAGAATTATGTAGAAAAATGGTATGACATTTTAATGTGCTTCAAAAACACAAACAAAACAACTTTTTTTAAACAGTAGTAAATATTATGGAGGATATTTTGTAATATTAATATTTTTCATTATAGATTAACCAGTGGATATAAAAATGATTAGCATGATGATGTAAGTAAGGATCACGCAGATAAAAGACAACCAATCGATAATAGTGGCAAAATGCCTCCAAGACGGTTCCTTCATCTTCGCTTCAGATTTTAGAACATTTGAGTTTCCTTCAGTTACTGTATTTTCGTCTGCCATCTTGGTCTCGTTGTCCTTCACAATCAGGAAACGACCAGCCCTGTTGCTCAAGATGAACATTGTGGTAGATGAGATCCAATTTGGCATCTTCGTGTTCATGTCTTCCAGTTTGCGTAACAAGATCGTTAGGATAATGGCAAAGGTAGCCAAAGCGACGGACTCGCCATAAAATATAACTAAAGATAATAAAAGTAATTTATTATATATAAAAAATTTTAATTGTATATTTTATAAGTTTGATTTTAACACTAATTGATATTTTTTCATTTGCAATTTATAAAAATTTATAAACTTTTAAAGATTATTTAGATTTTAATTTATATAATCTTCTAATTTATATAACAAATAAAATCAAAATTTTTTTCAGCCATAGTTTTATCTTAATAATATATCTTAATATTTAACATTTTAAAATAATTTATTTTATAGTTAATAATCCAATTAAAATTAAATATTAATAAATAGTTAATGTATATTTTAAAGCTGTTAATTATAACAGATTTCTTGAAATTATATAAATTAGAATATTTTGAAACTTATAATATTTTCTGCTTATTATATTTTCACATTTTTTTACACTTATATTATTTATAAATCTTTTATTACTCACATATCTTAGGTGTATTAACGCCGTTGTACTGTAATTGCCAGTGCACAAAGTAAAGGCAGAGCAGGTGACAAATATAATTTACGCTCGCCAACGCAAATCGCTCCATCGATTTTGGATCCAGGCAAAGCACCGTTAGAGTAAGAAGTATCAAAGCTAGAAGGAAACATTAGTACTCTCTTAGGTTTATCCTGTTTGGTTTTGCTCTCGCTAACAATTGCTCACCAATGGCAGGTATAACGATAGTTATGTGTTTTCTGCCCTGATACCGTGTCAATAAGAAGTTGTAATCGATACTTGAAAAAGTGTCATTCCCACAGCATTTATGTGTTTTAATCTCCTTCACCGCGTTTATAAATTTGAAATCCCATTCCGTGTTATTATCGTAGTCGTCCATACTAATCTGCCAAAAAAATTTTGAGTTCGCAGCAAGAATATTTACAGTCAACATAATAAATATCATTCTAATGTCTCGAAATAAAATTACAATTCCTATTTATGTAAGCAATCATGCATTATAAATTGCTAATTAAATACGTAGTAAGAAAAATATTTCACTCCAGTTAATTTTAGATGCATTAACTTGATTCTACAATGCATAAGTTTGATAAAAAATAATGTCATTTATGTGCAGAGAAAATATATTAGACGTAAGGAAAATTGATGATTAATGTTCTATTCATAAATCAAATAACTGCAGAAACAAGTAATTTTCAATTGATTAACACATACCCCGTCTCTACTTATCTGATAATCGACTTCCTCCTCTATATACCTCCACGAACCGAACGTGATGCGACATATATATTTATCGTAAGGAAAATAAGTATAATCGGGATCGCATTTGGCGACAAATTTCACAGCCGGCACGCAACTAACGGAGCCCTCGCTGAAGAGCAAGCATTCTGTCACGGGTAACTCAAGTTGATCATCCAACATATCGCCTCTAAAAGAATCGAAAAAAATAGTCAGCTGTCATTTATGTCACATAATTATGTGAAGAAATCAGAATTGAGAGGATCAGTACATAAGAAAGGCAATTTATCTTAAAATGAAAAGAATGAGATCAATTTTTTTTCAGTTATTAAAAAAAACGTCAACTTACGAATTGTAGACACACAAATCGGGCGTCCAGATCTTCGAACTTTTTACATGAATAAAATTGATCCCGTCATAATCGCTCGGTGACCAAGTAAGATGCGGGTCAGACCAAGTCTATTAATGAAGAACTTGATTAAAGCACAAGGATGAGACAAAATAATAATAATAATACTAATGCCTTCTATAAAAATTGTACACTTACAAGTGTCATCCAACTATGCAGTGACAGTATAGCGAGATTATTTTCCTGTAAACAAAATAATTTAATTCTTTTATGCGCACTATGTATGGTATATATATTATTTTATAATTATATGAAATGAAAAGAAAGAATAATGAGTATGTGAAAATTAATAGTGGCAAGAAACCTTTATTTTATTAAAACACATGTTATATCAAGAAATAAAAAAATTAAATTTATAAAAAATTTTTAAATTTTATGGAATTTAATTTATTAATTTTATGGAATATTTTTGGAAAATGATGCTTAACTCGTTGTAATTTTCCGATTATACACTTACTAATTCCATTAGCTTCGGCATCAGTCTCAAAGTGACGACGGTGACGTTGTTCTTGAAATGATTCGGATGGCTCGAGCTATCATAATCGCAAAAGAGCTGCCTCTTAAGACGCAGTAGCGGTAGTTTAGTATCTTCCACATTTTTGCATTTTCGTGACACAATATCCAAATATGAATTGACAACAATAAAAGAGTCTATAAAAAAATTTCAAGAGAAATTTATACTGAATCTTAATTGATAAATCAGACATATATATGATGCTTAATTAATATTGAATTACTTTAATTTAAATATTAATTTTTATTATAAAAATATATAATTCATAAGATGATACAATTATAATGTTAATATTATTTTTTAGATTTATACGACATATCTGGGATATTACTGAATTTAAAAAAATGCATAATATTATGATTAATTTTATTTTTTATACAAACAATCGATTGTTTTACATACTGGATTGCCAGAAAATGAAAAATCCAAACACCTGTAGTACTCTCATCTTGATCGTGTACGGATCAATGGTTCTGATTCGACTAATTCTCATCATTATTGTACCAGAATAACTGACAGACGATTTGTGATATTCGACGCTACTGATATACGCCCCCCAGATATCGACCGATTGAAACACATTATGATATCCAACGTAGTAAAGACAATCGTAATTACAGAATAATAATTAATCAAATTCAACAATTTTTTGAAACTTTATAGTAATCTTGCGTTATTCTTTTATAGAACGTCTTAAATTGATAAGTTTTGTAATACTTGTAGCGATATTTTCGAAGTCTTTAAAATGTTGAGATCACAAAAGTAAACAAATGTGAAAACTCACGATAATTAACGGTTTTGACGATTAAATAAAAAAAAAAAGAATAAAATTAGAATAAAAGATTAGAATTAGATTATAGAATAGAAGAAAAATAGAAGTATCAATATAAATACATCGAGACAAGGAAATCGAAAATGTTTTAAATACAGCATGTCGCCAAAAATTTTGACTTTTTATTTATTGCTGAATAAAATATCAAGCTAGCAGACAAAGTTGCAAATTAAAATCTTAAACTGAGAAAATAAAACTTTTAGCTTTTATGTATGATACTCTATTAACATTTACTTACCTTTAATACGGAGACATCTTTTTCTCGCATCATTATAATTAACAATAATTTAATAAAAGACTGTGGAAATGTTACATACGAGAAATGTTTATTTCTATATTGTGTACACGCGGTAATTTCACAAAACGTTAACATATCACAGAAATTAACAACGAATATACGGTGCGTTTAATTTTTAGTGCATCGATTTTTGTGCATATCTCAAAATATTATTCCGGATAAGATATAAATTAGCAGGGTTGTAAAAATATGATAAGATCTAATTTTTACCTGACAACATTTCCTAATGATTTGTACAATATTCCGATCGGGAACACAGAGAGTTCCTTTGAAACTCTTATATAAGAAATATATAATCGAGAATAGCAAAGTAATAGAGGCAAGAGTAATCGAGACAGAATTATAAATATTCGAAATGACTATACTTTAATGCGATGGACGGAAAACATATTTACATATTTCGTGCGAGAGATAATCTACACATTTACAAAAATAGCGATTAGAGCAATTACATTTTTTCCGTCCTTCCGCGTTTTAAAGAAGAAATATTATATGTAATCATGAGAGACGAATTGACACGTTAATGATTTATTTTTAAAGGCTCTAAATTATTGGATCATAATCATTATCGTCTATGAATGGAAAGTACATGGAACATTTGTAAGCATTATTATTAGTATAACACATAATAGAAAAATTAAAAGAAATATTCACACAATCGAATAAAGGTAAATATTAAGTAGCATTTATTTAACGTATCAAAACGTCTTATCAGATTTCGCGAAACGCGTCGTCATGCCGATATAATATTCTCAGCTGTAAAATAGCAGTGATCTTTATTGCGCAATCATACGTAATAATTACAACACAGATTTCACAGGTTCGCTCTGTTATCGATATACTCGTCATCGTCGTCCGCGAACTTGATGCCGTCCTCGTTCTCCCGGATCAGATCGTAGAAGGAGTCGCGCGATTCCACCTTTATATCGCTCTCGACCCCGTAATCCGGACTCTGAATCTCCTTCTTGGACAGACTGATGTTGAGATTGTCCGTCGTTAGTCTTCGAGCTGTCGCCGGCGAGTTTAATCGCGGCCCCGAGAACTCAATCATCGGAATGTTGGTGCAATCCGACAATTTATTGGCCTCTCGAGGTTGCGTGAACTGCATGAAATCTCGGTATTTGCCACCCGTTACGTTCAGATTCGTCAGAAGGATATCCGATCTGGAGCCGTCTTTGGCATCCTGATCAAGCTCCTTCTCTCTGCCATCCACGTATTCTTGTGTCTTCGAACTCGATTTACCGGACAACTTACTGGACGTGTTCTCGTTCTTGAAATAACGATTCCTCTTGTCCTCTTGAGAAACATCCTTCGTCTTTTGATTCACATACGACCTCGAAGTAACGTGATGAAGTACCGCGTCTTCGGCATGTCTCTTCGAAGTCTGCTTTGATTTCTCCGCTTTATCTTCCGTTTTCGCCACGTTGTCGGTGATATTTACATAACTACCCTGCCGACTACCTCTCGATGAAGCATCCTGCTCCTGGGAGAGATCGAATTTAGTGGCGTGAAGGCGATTGGGGATGACGCATTGCGTCCTGTCGGTCGCGAGCTGACCGCACAAGGATTCCTCGCTCACCCGGGTCCTGGAGTCCTCCAGGATCCGGTGGATCGGCAGCAGGCGTTCGTTCAGCCTGGCGGCTCTGCTCTCGCTGCTGATGCTATCCTCGGACAGGGCGCTACCGCCCGACGACGAGTCGTTCTTCGATGACGAGGACGAGGACGTCGAGTCTTGGCGCTTCTGCTCGAAGCTGCTCAGTCTGGTCTCCTCGACACCAGACGCGAGCTGTTGTCGCATTCGTCGATATTCGGCCGGGGTCAGGGTCGCGCCCTCGGTGATCTCCTCCGGCAGTCGGAACAATGCCGGACTCGTCGTCGTGCCTTGAAAACAATCCGGTCGATCCGCAGACGGACCTTCAGAATCCTCAGACATCGACAACGGGGGAATCCATAGGAGAAAAGCTGGATCCATACCTAAGTAGGAGCCCGGCGCGGCGCCGGCGTTCGCTACGTTGTAATCGTAATAGTCCAGTTCCATATCCGTTTCCGGATTAGTCAGGCTGAACTCCGAGCCCGGTCCTTGGAGCAGCCGCTCGCGATTTCGACGATCCTTCGTCTCTTTACCGCTGCGCAACGTAGAAACGCCCGACAGTGGACTGCTCGTCGACGAATCCTGATAACAATTTTACAGCCTTTTCAGAAGACGGCATAATTCTTTGATTCCTTCCTTAATTTCTTCGAAATTATGTTATCTGGGTATTTGTGCATTTACATAATTATCTTAAATTTCTCATCTTTTTCAAATTGTCTCGACTTGTTCAACATCTATTCTTAATTGTTTTATTAGATATTGAAATATTGCTATGTTATTAAAATTATATAAAAAATATAGCTTTACATCTTTTTTTCAATCGTTAACTTCTGCTTTGTGTCGTTTCAGATCAAATACACATATAATCGGATAAAATATTCTCTACCTTGGATTGCAAAGGATTGGACGTATAGCGATGAAGTCTTGCAATCTGAGAGCTATCGGTGATGCCCGCTGTGCTTTGACATCTCGTATCGTCAGACATCAGCTTGTCCGCTGTCAGGCTGTTGGATCCCAGAGTGCGTAATCTGTAATGTGTGAGTAACATACAAATTATTAACTATCCATACAACTGTCAGTGATATTCCAAAATACATATAGCTAAGAGATATATTATTTGAAATATTTTATCTCTACAAAAAATTTACATATTTACATATATTTATTGTACAATAAATACATATTATTATTTTACATAATAATTGTCTTTATTGCATATAAATTATGGCTCAAGATTTGACAATTTAATTAAATATTTTGCGATTTATTGTTCAGCTGTGTATTTCAAATAGATATTATGTAGAATAATATACATATATCTACATAAAACGTGATAAATTAATTATATTTACTTGACTGGTTGGGCATATTTTACTTCTGGTTGACCAACTGCCATGATGGCTGATACTGTCGATAGTGTTTCATTAACATGCAGTTTATTCGGTATTACGCTTCTCTCCATAGAGCTTTCTTCATTATCTTTTAGTTTCAAAGTAGTAGAGCTCAAGCTGGTTTCGTCCTCGTATCTATTACATGACAGATGTAGAACAAGCAATGAAATATTCAACGAATCGATAATTTATAAAATAAATAAAGCAAAATATCATGTAATATTTATGCAATGTCAAAATATTAGATTTAAATAAAATTATAAATTATTAAAATCAAAAATATTTAAAAGTATGTCACAATATTAAAATGTTAATGTTTTAATTGTGCAATATATTAATCACACGAACTTATTACTTACTCTGCCAAAGTTTCTGAACTATCGTAACCATCCTCCACCGCACACGGAGCCAGCTTGCGTTTTGAAAGTCTTGGTGTACATTTTCTTGGCAATCCCACTAGAGACGCGACTTCCGAGATTAATGTCGTAGAAGACATCGATTTTGCCCGCCCCATCGTATCGCTACATTCTGAGTAATTCGCATATTTTTAGTAATTTTAATATTTATGCTTATAAAATACTTGTTGTAATTGTAAATAATTCAATTTAATTTTAATCGTGTTTGTTTTTAATTAAAAAATTTTTAATACGCAGTAATTTTTATCGCGTCGACTATTTGTTTCGTTATTGTAAAAGATATTCACCGGATTGCTCGCTCAGAGTATCCAAATCTTCCGCGATATGATACTTTCTATATTTCAGCGCAAATTGCAATGCTAGAAAAATAGATATAAAGAATATGAGTATCAAAAAGGATGCTGTCGCCAAATGCGCGGGTCCCCAGAAGATCCATCGCTCAACAGCGGGAGTGGAACTCGTTTCTGAGGAGAGCGACGTCTTGTTCTTCTCGTACAGTTTCTCTGAAAATAAATTGCAAAAGCAATAAAATAGATTACACAAGCATCGAATAATTACAATTACAATTTTGCAATGACATAAATTAAAGGATATGATGATTTAATGTAATTAATGATTCTATTCTGTTAATCTTATTTAATATTATACAATTTATCGTTGGAAAAAGATTACTATTAAAATTTCGTTTTGCTTTCTTTTATGTGATTTATGTTAATTCATAACACTTACGAAACATGCTCGCGTGTCCCAGAAAACCACCCACGCAGGAGTCTCCCGAAGCGGTCGACTCGTCGCTGAAGAACTCCAACAGCAAGTTTTGACCCGAGGAGAATATTGTTCCCGTTGCGGGCGCGCTTTTGTCAAACGCGATATCCGTCAAGAGTTCCGCGCTCCGCGAATCACCGTCGCGAGCGCGAAAATATTGCCCTGGACAGGGAAACTGCGTTTGGTCCAAGTGCAGTCGGATCACGTAGTCTGATTTTGCCTACGCAAATTAAAATTTACCGATAAATATCTCGTCTCAAAAATAAAAAGAGAGAAAGAATCTTATACTTGTCTCATCTTTTGCGATTAAGTATAAAAAAAAATTATTGTGTCAAGTTCCGAATATAAAAATAATACACTACGTACGCACAGAGAAAGAATTTACCTGCAGCAGCCAGAAGGATCGACCGGGACAGGCTTGTGTATTCGCCCCAAGGAACTTGATCAAGATTTGATCGTGGAAATTTATAATACAACCGCATCGGCACTGAAGGCCGATCTGAGCCGTGACTTCCGGTCTCATGGCCGCTAATGTCGTTCCGTGTCGACACTCCCATCCCTCGGTGTTCCACGCCTCTTGAAAATCGATCCTGCCGGTGCCGCCGCACGATTCCGTCTCGACTGCTTTTCCCTGTTTCAGAACGAGCGTGTTATTACCTTGCCTGTGATTGTCATTCGTCGATTATATCAAACCTACCTGACAAAATTTCGCCCCGTATTTCGGGGGTGGTGTATCGCAGAATCGATATCGATTACGCGTTCCACCCACGCAGGAGCTGCTGCAAGGACTCCACGCGCTCCAAGGACCCCAACCGGCCGCGTCGTTTTCTGCGTTAATAATTAATATGAGAAGGATGGAGAATCTACATATACATATAGGGAGTGTCTCCAGAGATCGAGCACTTTTGTTCTCTCGACACGAAAAGCTTGCTTAAAAGATCTGACTTTGAGAGGGTGGAAGTTTTAATTTTCGATATTATTTTTTTAGCCGAGAGAAGTTTAATTGTTTTAGATTATTTAATTTGATTTTTTCAGTTATCATTCATGATTCAGAAATTATTGAAAAGGTTGATGTTTGATATTTATAGCTCGGGAAAATTAATTAAACACAGCAATACGATATACTAATCAAATTAATCTGTGTTTCAGATTTATTCCATCGGAAATGATCGCATTTATTCTATCGTCTTTTCTGACCCAGATCAAACGGCGAACAATCGCGAGGCTCGTTAAGGGAATCAAATTTACGTGTCTCGCGATCTCGACGGCGACTGCGAGGCGATAAATCTGTCGGGGGTGGAGGCTTTTAAACGGGCGCATTTGCATGTCGCTTACCTAGAAGCGGGAAGGTGGGTATGCACGCGAGCTTCACTTCCGCCATCGCGCCGGTGATCGCCTGGCTCACGTAAATGAAGCAGTACTCGATGAACTTCTCGGTGAAGATATCGCAGTCGAAGTTCAGCGAGTGCTTGCCCGGCGCCGCCTTCAATTCCGCGATGTAATGCAACGCGGACGGCGGCGCCAGGGAGCTTACATCCGCTCGGAGGCGGCCGTAAACGCGCACGCGATCGCCCTGAAGACGACACGCTGGATACTGGAAGAGGACCGATATGCCCGCCGATCCCTCGCAGGGATAGATCGATCTTGCGTGAACGTTGAAGCTGAATTCGTCGGACCATTCCACCTGCGAGCAAAAAAGAAGAGAACGCGATTTCGTGGACGTTCTTCCCAATTAATTCATTTACAGTGCAACAGACGCGCGTACTGTACATTAATTGTTCATTATCTTGTAGTAATTATTTTTTTAATTAGCATCCCGCGATGATAATTCTGTTTTAATTACTTAGAGTGAGAAGCTCAATTACCTTGATGTACGCGCTGGTCGTCGGCGCGGATGGATTAACGTCCGAGGCCTTTAATCTAAGCGCGTAATTTCCAGCCAGGCCGAAAAAATCGCACTTCAGTTCGATGACCTTTGGCGAAGTGAAACCATTTATCTCCTCGTAATAGAGCACCTGGAAAAATTTAAAAAAACGTGAGAGAGTAGATTACAAGGAATTTTATCGTTTGACGAACGCACGATTCTTGCATACACACTTTATCGCATACGTGGTTTACATACATGGTTTATCACCTTTACATATGTAACACTTACTTGCGTGCGACTGTTGTTCTGTGGATCGCAGGCGGCGGCGGTGGTGCCGCAATATATGAGCTGCAAACTATAAGCCGCTACGGGAATGCCGTTGGCAGGCACACATGAAATTCCATTGTACTTTATCGTTGCTATTACCGGCTGACTAGGATATGTACCGAAGTGTTGGGATTCCAGGAGCAGAGAAGGGATTGGCCACTTTACATCTAAGGCACTGCTCATCTAGATTTCATTCCGATTAAATAAATTCTCCGGACATCATTAATGTCACACATGTAACGTCCATTAACAATCTTCTTCGAGAAGAAAATGTTTAAAACCAAAACATAAATTTAATCTTGATTTTTATATATAAATTTTATTGAAATTATATATATGTATATATATGGGCAATTCCACGTCAAATCGGACAAAAATCGATTTTTTATGACTTCGTATTTTTTAAATCAAACGAAACTTTTTTCACGTGAAATATACATAAAATAAGGAGATACGTATTTTTGTATTTGTCCGAAATATTTTTTTTGCTGAAGTTATAAACAATAAAATTTTCGTGAAAAATGAAGTAGTTGTCAACTTTAGAAATTAATATCTCTGGTTATATTTGTCGTAGATAAATTTTTAAAAATGCATTTTAAAGTTAAGGAAACAACCTTTTCTATAAAAATAGTTTAAGAAATTGCTAATTACAATTGTTATAAATAATTGAAATGTTTAATAATTTTTTTCACCAAAAAGTACACTTTTTAAAATTTTTGAAATAATCCTATTTCATTCTCCATTTCATTCTGAAAGTGTAGATATTTTTTATTTTATGGAGAATCGATAGATTCTATATTTTATGTATTTTTAATAAATGAGGCGCCGCGCCGTGCTCGCGTCACTGGCTCGGCCAAGTAGTATGCTACGCGCTATGGTGCGTTTCTTCGGAAATTTTTTGTAGGAAGAATGTACAGTATGAATGACATAATTTATAAAGTTGATTACATTCAACGTAATTTATAATGTAATCAACATTATAAATTATGTTATTCATACTGTACATTCTTCCTACAAAAAATTTCCGAAGAAATCGGCGCGCCATAGCGCGTAGCATACTACTTGGTCGAGTCAGTGACGCGAGCACGGCGCGACGCTTTATTCATTAAAAATATATAAAAAATAGAATCTATCGATTCTCCATAAAATAAAAAATGTGTACATTTTCAGAATGAAATGGAGAATGAAATGGCATTATTTCGAAAATTTTAAAAAGTGTACTTTTTGGTGAAAAAAATTATTAAACATTTCTATTATTTATAACAACTGTAATTAGCAATTTTTTGTAACTTAAACCACTTTTATAAAAAAGGTTGTTTCCTTAGCTTTAAAATGCATTTTTGAACATTTCTCTACGACAAATATAATTAGAGATATTAATTTTTTAAGTTGACAACTTCCTCATTTTTGACGAAAATTTTGTTGTTTATAACTTCTGCAAAAAAAATATTTCGGACAAATACAAAAATACGTATCTCCTTTTATGTATATTTCACGTGAAAAAAGTTTTGATTTAAAAAATACGAGGTCATTTCTTGTCCGATTTGACGTGGAATTGCTTATATATAATTTCAATTTAAAAAATCTTTTACTGATTGCATGAAGTATATCCATAATTCTAGAGATAACATAACAAATTATGCGATTGTTATTAATTGTCGCATGGTTACATGTGCGTGGTTATGTGTATGTGTATAGATATATTTAATTAATTATTTTAATAAATTAAAATATGTTAAGCTCTTTGATATTAGCTGATGTGCTCACCTCAATTTCGGGCAACCCAGCAATGGCAGTGTTGTGTCTGGCAGCCACGGTTGAGAACTTGTACTGAAGTCGTAGTGCATAAATTCCGCCGCGCGAGAAGACACCACAAGGTATTATCACAGAAATATTCTCACCCTTATGCGGTAAGGTATCAAGAGGAAAATCACCGATCAGTTCCGACGTGAGGCCATCGACATATAGTACTCTGGAAACAAAACACACAAAACATTGTAAATGCAATCTTTAATGTTATCGTTTTAATCGTAATTAATTTCTAATATTTGTGAGATTTTATATAGACAAAAACTGTAATTATTATTTTATCATTATTTGATATCTCGGAGAAAACATGTTAGGAAATATCTATAAAAATTATCTCGCGACTGCAGACATGTAATTGAAAATGTGATAACTTTATTTTATCGTCGTGCTTTTTTTTTATTTTAATGCTCACACTTATTTAAGTGTGTGTGTAAATTACGGAATATTTCAGAACGCTGTGCGTGTTTGTTAAATTGTTTTATGGCTTTTTTACATACCTAAGCACGAGCGGTTCGTGACTCCCATTAATTTCGTTCTTCTCCGGATCGATTTTATCTTCCTCATCTTTCTTCATGCCATTTGTGCCGTTGATGGCCACGATATTGGTGGATATCGTAGAAGATTCCGTTTCCGCCGAATCTAGAATAAAAACTGTCACATCGCCGGACAAGGCTGTGTGGGACGAAGGAGCGACAACTTTTAACAATATCGGCTCCCTCGCGTCTACTATCGATCTTGTGATACCTGAAACCGGTAAACACGAGTCTAAAGACGCGAGTACTTTCCTTTATTAATAACAATGTTGTTAGTCAATAACTATCCATTAATTAATTTAATTTAAAAAATGTAGGCGCAGTGCATTGGCTTTAAAATAAAATTAAACTTGACTTAATAAAAACACATTAATAATTTTTTTTTTTATAAATATTGGTATTTTAACTGCAAATTTAATATTTCATACAACATTATTATTTTTCAAATCGTTTTCGTCCAATAGTTTTAGTACATTTTTTCAGTACGATATTACATTTCTTATATGTCTGCAAATATCAAAATGTAAATTTAATGATTATTACCGCATTTCAGCAGAAGGATGATTAATAATCCCAGTGATGTTCGTTCGGATGTCCAATTCATGTCCGGCTCTTCATTGATGACTGCCAGGGCTTAACCGAGATATTTCGGTGCCCCGGACAAAATAATAATTCTGCGTCCCTATCCTGTTAAGAGTAATGAAAAAAATAACATTGAGAATTTTGGCAAAGCTAAACAGATATTCAGAGTACACGGATAATTATTATAGCTCAATTAAGCAAATGTGATTTTGATACAAAATAATTTTAAGTAAAGTAGAACATGCTAGATTATGTTCAAAGAAAATAAACCAGCGTAACCCAGATTACGGTAAGCCAGAATAATGGATGTTCCTATAAAACCTGAAATATTTTTAACTCCGATAACTATCGTGCACACATGCGATTGAAGCATTACGTGTTTAAAAAAAATGCCACATATTCTGGCTACAATTTACTAACATTAAAAACGCTCTATATAATTATTTTCAATTTTATTTTCGAAACATTTTAGTATTTCTTCCCGCTAGTATTTTTGTCCATTATACATTTTTATATAAATAAATTAAAATAAGTAGAAAAAAGATATTAATTTTCTGATTAAGAAATTTCCAAATTTTCTTAAATACTAGGGATAAAAATTTAATAAATAATTAAATTAAAAGTTAGAAATTTATAATTTTATAAACATTTAATTAATTCTAATCGCGTAAACATCTTATTTTTACAAACAATATGTTAATGCAAGATATGTACGCCGTTGATTTAGCAATGTCTCTCAGATGCAAATAAGTTAGTGCTGGTAGCAGGATAATTTCGCTTTGGGCCAACGATCAAAGTCGGCCTGCGTGCGTGCGTTTTGCACCCCCGCGCTCCGCTTCTGAAAATCTGCAGCCCTGTATAATTGCACGTGTTGCACCCTTAAAGCGACCCCGCAGTCGCTTCTCGGAGGGAAATCGAAATCGGGCATCGTCCTTTCGCGTTCGTATCGATCGGCCGCGTCCCTATACTGTGCACCGTTTCAGAAAACGCACGTACGCATACATCCGTGTCGACCGCATTAAAGGATACGATTTTTCATATCTAAGATAATGTCTGCGAAGCTAATGAATGATATAAATAACATTTACAAATTTGACGAATAATATATTTAACATAGAATTTTGCATTTTTGTTGCACAACTGTCTTTGATGTATAAAGTGTGATAACTGTGGAAAAATGTAAATGTGTAGAATATAATTTTCTTGTAAATCCTAATATTTTATATAGATATTATTTACATAAATCTATGTTTATCTTTTATAAATTTATTTTAAAAACATTCGACAATTATTTAAAAATTTTTATTTATTTTAAACTATATTTTTTAAACTATATGTGTGATGTTTGTCTAACAATAAATCATGTTTCGATGTCTGTGTCCAAAAAATATTTGCGCATATCTGTGAAAGATCTAACTGGTCTCCGCGGGGTGTCTCGAACCCCTTGAGGATTCTTTTCACCGTGACGTAAAAATGGATGGATGGCGGACCCTTCCATAAATGTGCTCGTTAAAATCGGGATTTCTCGCTGCCTGCGTTCCTCTGTTAATTTACGAGAAACCGCGATCTGTGCGTAAATCTCTTGCTATTTAAAATATGATAATTGAAGAACTAGAAAAAAATATTTACATAAAATATATTACTAAAAAAATCTCCAGCATAAAATTTTTTGCAAGATAATATCGTAAAGATTTATTTATTTTGCATTATTTGCAAAATTAAAATAATGTCACTATTAATTAAAGTAAGAAAATTATATTGAATTAGAAGCTGCGAAACATTAGATTATTACTTTTCTTATCTTTTATATTACTTTTATTATATTTTTTCTTTTTTTTTTAGGCACACAAAGAAGGTAAAATTGCATTATATTATTGCCTATTTCGTTATTTACTTAATTAAAGAAAGTTATTGTATAGTACTTTATTTTAGCATTTTATTTAATGTTAATATTAAGAATTTACAATGACTAATGTTAAGATGATAGATGATGCCCAATGTAAACAGTCCACGTGTCGGAATGATGTAAAAAGATGTTTGGATCGATTATGCAATTGGAATAATGAGTTTGATGCCGCGTGCGAAAGGGAATACAGACTGCACGCAGACAGACATACATTGCTTATCGCTGCAGACATGCGTAGTGGTGATTAACATTGATATGTCAAGATAAACATCGCCCCTTTGTCGAGGAGGTGCCACCATGGGGTAACATCGAGTGCTTTAAAAATGACAGTCGCAAAACATGCATAAAATATATCTACAATTTGCAGCGTCAAATAAACTGTTTTAATTTTTTAACGGTATTTATATGTAAATTATTTTTATTATTTACATCGAATATTGAGTAAGAGTATGTCCTTTTTCAAGCAAATTTTAAAATCAACTAACAAGGAAGTGTATCCGAGAAATAATTGACAATGTTATTTACATTAATATATTTATATTACTCTATGTTTTTAAGTGAATATCTCTCTTGATTGTTAAAATCTAATCTATGATTATATTTTCTAACGCAAAAAGATTTGAATGAAATCTTAACTCAAAATTAACTCGATGCAATTAATTAATATAATTAATCCTGAGTTTGTACTATATTTAAAATATTTTTTACTTAAAAGATCTTATTCATCATCTGTCTCAATTATTTTTTAATTAATCCTATCAAACTTATCTAGCATTCGATTAATCTCCAACCGTTATCAAATATCTTAACATACTTCACAATAACATAAAAGTGAAAGATACTTTTAAATATCTTTAACATATATATAATAAATAATTTTTTTTTAATTTTTGCGTAGAATATCTTTAAATATTTTTTTAATATTTACGTTGTTTGAATGTCAACGTACTTCGCTCACGTAGTGGCTTTATCCGGATACATTCCTCATCTTCCCCAGCGCAGTTTGGTCGCACGGGGGTCAAAGCACAGTAGATGAGCTCGATCGCCGGCTCCGACCTGATCGATCGATCTTGCCTTTCATCGATTCCGCGGACAACCGATGCGTCGACAAGCACACGTCTTGCCGTCTTGCCGTCTTATCGAAGGACGGACCGAGGGGTGCGCGACTACTTCGGCGGCGGCGGCGACCTTCTGGAATCGATATCGAGAGCCCGGCAGCCACACGCGAAATTACCGGTTCGCCTATCCACGCCGTACAAACACCCTCGCGCGCATCCCTCGCGCGTTCCGAGGGTCAACCCTCCACGGACACGAAATTATCCTCCCGCCGTGAGGGGGATACGCCGACGGTGTTTACGAGACGCCAAGAAACTGCTGCTATACTTTTACTTCTTTCTCTTTCCCCCCCCCTTTTTTTTTTAAATAAATAAGGAATATAATAAGTTTCAATTTTTCTTCTTCTAATAGTTATTTTGTTACAGATTTGGACTCTGGATCTCTCTTGAGAAATAAATCCATAGCTGCGATGTTTGAACTTAACAAAGAGAAAAATAAATATTCTTCGCCATATTCTTCTCGATCGTTCCCTTGAGACTCGCTGTCAACACTATTACACTGATGATGACACCGTGGAAATTATACCACCCGAGATCGAGACTAGATCTATAAGAATTCAAAATGTACAGTTTATTTTTCAGAACTTTCTTTAATCGAACTGTTCAAATATCACCTATCACTCTTTCATCATGTCAGATTGTTTCGAAAATTTCAGGGAATTTAATGAGATTCTCGCTCGTCGACCGAGGGATCCCGCGGAAACGCGAAACGGGGAGCAACTGCGCCGGGGCGACGCGCACATCGCGACTAAAGCCGGGGTCGCCGGCCACCCCTCTCTCTCTCTCTCTCCCTTTATCGCGGAGACGGGGTCGAATTGCCGCCACCACCGCCGCCGCCGCCGCCCGCACCCCCGTTTATCGTTCGGGGTGCGCCTCGAGGGTGAGTATTATGACAGAAGGTTGGCTTCTATGAATGAATGGCCGATCTATACTACACGGCGCGCCACGCCGTTGCGTGTTTTCGGAGCCGGAAAGGCAAGACCGATCCAACCGGAGATGACGATTCGATCTTGCCTTTGTAGGAACGATTAAGAAGTGATTGCGAAGGCGCCAGAGTCGGGGGTGACTTTGAGCGCTCTTCGTAGAAAGCGAAGGGATGATGTTGGTAACGTCGGACGAGAACGACCAATATGTAATATTTACGTTTGAGAGAAGGAAATTATTTGTACGCTGGATATATATGTATATGAGAGATTTTTTTATGGTTCTTTTATCTCGCATTAATAATATTAAAAATGTTCTTTAAAAATCTAGATTATTATTTATATATTGTTCAATTATTAAATTATATTATATAATATATAAATCGATATATACAGATATCTCAATTTTATTTGTCTATTATAATAAATATGTGATCAATAAATATTGCAAAAACTGCAAAGAGCAATTACATATCTACAAACTTGTATTGCAAAAACACTAACTTATTTTTATCCTTTTTTTCTAGATAAATACTTAGCAAAGGAATTGGAAAAAAGAATTTATAGAAAAGATTTCACGTTCAGGACGCCGTATTTTTTATTCCTCAGTAAATCGTCAGATAACGAGACGCAGCGATAATTATCGCGAATAATGTGTTCTCAAACAAACGAGGGTTTGAGTACTTAACTTCCCGGGGTGCGAGCCACTTCCGTGCAGCCCTTCGTGATGCAAGTCCAAAGAGAATGGAGGGTTGCTATACAGAAGCAAGCATACTCAGCCAATTAACGCGAGCGGAGTCCTCATTTAAAGCTTTCTTTTTTTTTTCTTCCACGTCGAATTTTTCCTATTTATTGCCTGTCTATTCGATAGAGAACGAAGGGTGGCACTCTCTTCGTCTCGCGCCACGACGGCAACGATAGTGTACAGCTTGAATAATCGATACTTCCAGCATTTCTCCGCCGTTGCACACACAGACCTGCTATCGGCGTCTGCGAAACCTAATTGCGCGGTGTTCCGAGAACAAAGGAATTGGTGGTTCTTTATGAGGAACGATAACTACAACAATGGGGTGAATGTCCCTTCTCAATGCAAATCCTTGCTTTTTGGATTGTAGATCCGAACGAGTTGCGTGGATGAAAAGAAAATATTAGCTGATGAAAAAGAAAACTCAAAAACCTTTTTCTATGATTTTCACATCTCTCTCTCTCTCTCTCTTTATACATATATATATATATATATATATATATATATATATGTAAAAATGTGGAAATAAAAAGTTCTTAATTAAATATGATAAAAATTATGCAAATATGAAAAAAAGCTAATCTTTATACAAAGCTATTGAATAAAGATTGTAAAATAGTGCGAAACAAAAATGCATTCTCTATATAATTGTTAATAGCAGATAAAAGTATGAGCATGTGTAACATTTGAAGCGGTTTTATTAAATTCAAACAGCAATATGTTAACAATCGTACACAACAGCGAAAATAAACAACAAACAGATTAGATAATATAATATTACAAATGCCTATAATATATTTTCTTGTTTCCAACTATCGAGTTGTAATATTACATTTGCTTCAAGATATTATTTATATATAACAATTGCACATGTATAAATACGATAAAAGAAATTTAAAACTCAGATATATTATATGCAAAATTTTGAATAAAATTAACTGTTTTGATCACTTATAACAAATAACATTTGATCATTTTATATAATAATACAGAAATATATTATAAAATAATCTTTGTATCTTTACAGCTTTTTTATATATGTCGCTATATGATGGAGATAAAGCAGATGCTAGCAGATAGTCTTGTTAATGAAATCTACAGATTATGATTATGTAAGCACAAACAATGCGTTATTACAAACTGCGAAGTATGAAATGGAAACGACGATCCATGATATCCTGAATTACATTTAATACCTACATTAATATTTCTTGCATTAAAGTTTTTCTTATTCTGTGACCAAGCTATATATACATCAAAGCGTGAGGAGGTATGGCGAATTAAATCACGATAAAAATATTATGCATTTCTGTATAAAAGACTGCGTGACTTCCATTTTATTATCACATTCGAAGTTACTATTACTCAGCATTTGTAGTAACTTGTAACTAGTTTGATAGAGTATGGATTAATGTTCTTTGAAAGATATATTTCTAGCAATTGTCGACTATATGTGTGAGAATGTCTTATAAATACATACAACTACTTCAATAATTCATAAATATTAAAACGCGAAATATACAATAAAACTGACGATCAAGGGAAAAGTCAAGAGGATTTCATATATAAACTTTTTTCGATATGATATTGTCGGAATGTAGATATATGAAACAGACGAATTTTATACAAGACTGTGCATTGCATTAAAGTCCAATCATGTATCTTAAATATTAGAAAGAAAAAAAATATTAAAAGACAGATATTTCAATTTCAAGATTATACGAATATATTAATTTCATACTAAATAAAAGTGTTTTTTTTTCTTCGATAATCAATTTTTTTTAAGATTTCTTAAGATTTGCAATTAAATATTACTTCATACAAAACATTTTCTGAATATAAAGTATGTAATAAAAATGTCATTTATCACTGATATATGCAAAATAGTACAATCTTTGATTGCTTGTGCTGACATAAAAAAACGATCTATTTCTTTATAATTCCTTATTAAATAACGGTAACATTCATCTTCAATAGAACTACCAAAAATTTCACTAGATAAAAAGAATACAATGTATTACAATCGCAATGTAGCATTATCATATCACTCTTTAATAATACCATTATCTTCTTAATTCCATCATTAATTGCAAATGGATTTATGTTACTTATTAACTGAGCAAATCCATGATATCTTGTGTGGATGAATTAGATACATTCGTATTGGTTTGCGTATTAGTTGACGACATAAATGGCTGTAATGTTCCAGGAAAGTTTAAGTTTGGCCTAATTTCTGGTTGTGTTGTAAAATTCATATTATTCTGGGGAGTAATAGAGTTCCACATTGACGTGGATTGTTGCGAGTTCCAATTTATAGGCGCATTCATACCATTAGAGTTCCAATTCATCGGTCTATTCGTTAGAACATTATTCGGCATTGTTTGCGTCGGAGACGTTAAAAATTGCGATTGCGTTAAACTAATCTCATTATACTTGTACGTAGTATTTTTAGAATAATCTGGCTGCGACATAGTTGATCTCGACATGGATAGATTTAATTCATCTAGATTGTTTTTCAGCAAAGTGGCGGTTAAATCCTTTGGTTGTGGTTTTGCAGGTTGCGACACAGTTTTAGGAGTCAATATAGATTGAGATTGCAATCTTTGATGTGCCTCCTGCTGCTGAATTAATCTAGAAAAAAATTATTAATATATTTAATATTGCAATTAATACGAGATAAATGTGTAAAATATATCGAATTTTTGAAATCTTGCTGAGACAAACCTGAGCTTATCTTCCATGGTTAATCCATTTTCAATATTTACAGATTTGGGATTAGCGTTCGAAGATGGAATTTCGGGCGTTAAATTAATATCGCTCAGGCTATTGTTTTGCATAAAAGTGGGCGACGTTACTTGAGAAAGCGCCTGATCGAATTGTTGTGTCTCGCGACGTACCGCATCCAATTGTCGTAACGCTTCTCGATGTTCGCTAGTTACTCGATTTATCATATCGACAACCAACGTGGAAAGCGTCTCGTACTGTGACATGCTAAGATTTTGCTCTATGCAAAGAGGCAACAGGAACGGTAGTGCTCTCGTTGCCAGTATTTCTTTGCCCATACCTAACTTACTATGAGTGAGTAGCATCCTATAAATACCTGGTGACATTAGAAAAAGATATTTTTTTTAATAAATCGAGAATAAAATTGGACTAAATGTATGCGAAGAGATGTAGTTTAAAAATTTCAATTTTTTACAATAAGAAAAAGAATTCATGTTTTTATACATGCACAAAATATATGAATATTACCTATAATAGCCATTAAAATGGCTGGTTCGCCAGAATGAGGAACTTCTTGTAGGAACGGTAATATCTGATCGAACACCAGCCAGCGATCGAAGTTCGGCAACATTTTCGCGAGACACAGCAAGCAGTTAACGCGTATTCCGAGACTAGTAGATTTCTTCCCCGGCGACAAACAAATCTTTTTCATTCGCGGTAGTATAGCGTTTTTAATAACTGGTCCCTCGATCATCGTTACTATGTTCGGCAACGCCGACAAACAGAGCTCTTGAAGCTGCTCCCATTCGGATTCCAATGCCCGTAGTAGCATAGGCACTATGTCGGTCTTAATGACGTCCGTAGGGCACAGTTTCAATAACAAATTTATTTGCTGCATGAGGACTAAACTGATCTGTAAAAGGTATATTAATACATACATTTTATTTGTCATTATATAAAAATTATATAAATATTTATTATATTGTCATTATCTCATTTTTATTTTGTATCTGTCACACATTTAATTATTTCATTGACTTTTTCGCACAAATGTAAAAATATGTACTTACTTGTGGTGGATCTTCCAAAGCAAGAACAGGTTTCAAATTAGGAAGGATATGTTCTCGAAACTCCTCTACCTCAGTAACTTCCATAACCTGCAGTATACTCGGCAATACAAATGGTATCATAGGTGGATTAACCAATTCTTTATAAAGCGCAGGTAATACTCTATGGAGAGCAACCCTATGTGGCAATTGTTTCAACAGCTGTGGAAGACCTTTGTAAAATTGCGATTTTTGAAGATTATCCCATTGGAATAATTTGTCCAAATAATTTAACGTCTTAACACCAATGTCCGTAAAATATTCGATCTGCAATAATTGAAATAACATAATGGATATCATCAATTATATTTTAAGTATCTTTATACTGTTATTGAAAAAAATTAAAAATTTTCGATATATTTTTAAAAAAAATAAATCATCAAAATTTTCTCAAAGTAGATTACTTTAAGAAAAAGCTACCTTGATAAACTGATGAGCATCTAATCTCAATTCTGGACTATGACTCAACATGAGCTTTACAGTATCTCTCAGAGTCTCGGGAATTGGAAGCAACTTTGCCGAGACATTGGATCCCTTAAAATTTTCTAGGAAACGTCGGCATTTTCCCACATCATTGTGAGATTCGTAAAGCGGTTGATGTTGCGAGGAATGTATCGTATATATCAGCATGCCTAAGGCAAAAATATCGCTCGCTGGTCCATTACTACTCGCTAATACGCACTCGGGCGCCTGGTAATTTAATTGAGGTTGCACAACCGCCGGGAATGTCGGATCGTATTCAGAATACAACCATGATGGCTGCAATAAAAAAAGTGCAACTCATGTAGACACAAAATAGAATGATTAAATTTTATCATTTATGAATAATAATTGCATGCTGTGCAATTTTGTTTTAGCTTATAGAATATAAAAATTGAATAATCATCTATATATTTTTCTTAATGAATATAATTAGCTTCTAGTTACATTAAAGTGCATTGATATAAATAGGGCTTATCATATCGATAATTTTTATACCTGTTTGCTGTCTGGATTTTGATTTAAGGCACAGAAGTCGAAGCCAAATATCTTCCAAGCTCCATGGATATTAATAACAATTGATTCTGGACACAGATTCCTATGCAACAGTTTTACATCGCCATGTAGAAATGCTAGACCTTCTCCCAGTTGCAACAATCCATAGCGTATTTCTATGTCATGTAGCTTGTAATCTTTCAAATTTGCTGGAGTTGGTTGAGGTATATTCTCGTAATTACCTAAGAAATATTTCACATGTAAATATTATACATATTAAAAACTAAAACAGAATATCGGTTTCAATGCAATTTAATTTAATTTCTTTAATAATAACACAAGGAAAGATTTGTCTACCTAATACATTAGCCAGACTAGCAAACACTGGTTCAGTCGCAAACGCGAGACTGTCCCTCGATTCCTCCAGAGGATGTTGCACGGTCAGGACTTGCGGATGTCTCAGTTTCGTTAACTGCGTTACACCTCGTTTCAGGGTTTCCAGTACAAGCTCTCGATCCGCTTTGGCGGGCCACCTCTCCAGCATCCGTTTCTCAAAGACGAAAATCGCGGCTTCCTGCTTGGTGGACTTCTTGTAGCCGCTGTAAATCTTCCACAATAATCCCGGTCCAGCGCTCGCCACATGAGCGGTCGCTTCGAATTCCCTGGTGACAGGATTGCCAGGTAAAACGCTAGACAGCTGCGACAAACCGTACGCCGTATTTTGAACGGTATTGCTGATAGTATTGCTGACTGTGTTACGAAGTTTGTTAAGAACATCCATCCTGGTCCTGTCACTTGTTACTTGGCAACTTATTACTTGTCTCCATGAAAAAACGCGCACGCGAAGAGTGTCGGTATAATAAAAGATTCTTGAGATTAAAATCAAAGTAATATATCTGTGTGCTTTTAAGGAGAGAGATTTTCTCTAACAATAAATAAATATCGTTTTAACAAATCTTCAAGCTCCGCAAGTCACTGCTGTCAATATATCACCATGAATCATCGCACGAGGCATGAAATTCGGCACGAGACTCTGATGAAAAGATCGTCCCTTTGCGCACTGCGATGGGATTTTTTTTATTTTACCTGCTAGCAACCTAACAGATAGAAAATACTAAACTTCAAAATATTCCTAGTTAGAATCACTAGAAAACAGGCTCTTCTATTGGATATATCGAACATCGCACTGTCGGACATTGGACGCGGTATGCATTCTGCATTACGAAGAAAGAGTTGCCATCCTGGAGAATCGTTGCTTGTTATCGGCGAACGGATGACACGGAGTTAACCTCGGTCTCGGTGTAACTGACATCTACAATTCATGGAGAGATATTTTAAATCTCGCCCCGTGTAATTGCTTTTATTTGGATAAATTCTACATACATGGCATTGCGTAGGGAGGAAAATTTCATTGTGACGTCGCGGTTTCCTCGGTAACGTGACGGCGACACACGGTGGTTAACAGCTGACGCCTCGTCAGCGTCTTCGAGTATATCTTCCAGTATGCGTCCATTTCCACGAATCGCTATGACGTTTACGCGATCCTAAATAAATTAAGCAATTAACACCTATCTATCCATCGACTGACAATAGTTTGCACTGTGCATATTGTTGTGTGTGTATATATTGACACTGTCCCAATCTTGCGCCGAGGATTGTAGACCGTGAGAGCGAGCAAAATGTCTGACGTAGAGAATTTGAAATACAGTTGCGTGAATGAACTCGTACAAGCGGCGAGGATTAATTTTACGGGAAAGGAGCCACATAATGTATATTCGAGGCTTCCCGCTATGCGAAAAAAATTCGAAGCAGCGAGGAATCAGGGAGACGATGAGACTGCATACATTTTTTTAAGAAGATGGTTGAATTCGGTCGAGTGGATAAAAAAAAGTCGGGAATATAAAGCTGGTAAATCCATCTATTCCACGAACATGACTGTTGATCAGGTAGGAAGCCGTGTACAGTATGTGTGTGTGTGTGTATGTGTGTTGCAAGAGCTGTATACCATGTATGCCATATAGGCAGCAAAAAAATATATGAATGTTTATATTCTAGATAAATGAAGTAAAAAACATAATTGCAGACTTGAGGCAAAAATTAGAGATACGCTATGAGCGTAGTTCCAAGAAGCATAACGATATAGTAGAGAAAATGGAGGTGGAAACAGATAGAGTAGAAGTAACAGAGATCTATGCGCCAAACAGTGACATTGGTTTGAAATTACCAGAAACACCAACTGATGATCCTTTATATGGTGATAGTGATGCATTTATATCATGCAATCAATTGTATAATTTGTTACAAAAATGTAACAGATATTTGATCATTGATACTAGGCAGAAGATTAATTATGACAAATCTAGAATATTATCTGATAATTGCATTAACATTCCACAATGCGAAATTAAACCAGGGTAAATATATCTTCCTTCTACATTTTATTATTTTTATTTTCTTAATTTATATTTAATTTATATTTATATCTAAAATGTTTCTCGCGGATTTGTTTTCAGAATGCTGGGTTATCACTTTTTGAAATGCTTTCAAGAAGATAAGCATGCACATGAATTATATACTCATAGGTCTGCAATATATGTGGATATTATAATCTTGTTGGACTGGGATACTACACAAGAGTCTCTGACGTCCAGCACTAGTCTACACGTACTTAAGGATACTTTAAAGAATTGGGATCCTGGTACAAAATATGAAAAAATTAAGATTCTAAATGGAGGATACCAAGAGTGGTTACAGAGATACCCGGCATTCGCGACAAACCCCAATATAAATAATCAAATAACTGAATCTAAAAACATCGAAAATGAGATTTTAGAGACGATCGAATATCCAGAATGGGTTAACGAAAACGAGGTTGAGATCACAAAGAGCAAATTATATAATATAAAAGCCTCCAACATCGACGTTGATGAGGAAATGGATGAAGGTGACAACAAGTCTGCAATATCCAAGCATGCCAGGTCGAACAGTAACGATGTCACTTCTTCGACCAAGTCCAAGAGCTTCACTAGTCAAGTAACGATATCAATCGATGGCAAACGGCCGTCTCGGGGCGATAATGCGAACGCGCAAAGATTACAGAGTCCAGACGTATTAGTTCCTCAGCACAAGATATCATCGAACAACACAACATTGCAGAATGAAATAAACGCGAAGCCAGTAATCGATCGCAGTAGCAAACCAGTCGCCTTGAAGACGTACGATCCGCGATGTAAAGAAGTATTGAGGTTCATGAAAGAGCTAAACGAACTGGCGAAGTCGAAGTTGAAACTAGCCAACGAGCTGTTAAGTCAGGAATGCGAGCTCTTTTCGGAGCGTGATGACAAGTACAGTGCCAGTGACGAAAAGTATTTACGCAACGAAATAAAATCTCTAAAAGTTAAACTGGAGGACATGGTATTTATTTATTTAACAGTTTATTTCAATAATTTTAGTTTTTTTCACAGTATATAAGAGCCATAAATGTTGAGTGAATTGTAATCAATTTTTATAAATATATCATATTTTTATTAATATTTACATTGCAGCACAAAATGTATCTCAAGATCGAAAATGAGTTTAATGTGTATACAAAGGAAGCAGATACTATTAAATTTAATTCCACTGATGACAACGAAAAGAAGAATCTTGAACTCAATGTCTCTTTTTCGAAAAATAAAATCAAAGAAATTGAAAGCAAACGAAAAAAGCTGTATGAGTAAGTGTATATTCAATTAATATTATATAGAAATCGTATTATGTTTTAATAATAACAAAGAACGGGCCAATATAAATTAGAGACAATGTAGTGGCCATTCACTTCTCTTATATATTAATTATTTTAAGCTATTATGGGAGGTTGATTGGATATTGCGTCATTTCATATTGCTCAAAACATCTTTATATTTATATATACTATAAATTTTGAATTGGAAGGAAATTATAATAAATTATTAATATTTAATATATAAATTTCTCGCAAAGAAAGAGAAGAAAGAGAATATTTAATAATTTTTGGATTTGTATTTTTTAAAAATACGTTTTTACACAGTACTTCTTTTCAAATTGACACTAACCATGACAGCAGAAACGTGATTGGCTGCCAATAATGTGTCTGGTATTTCCGGAAAGCGCCGGAAAAGTTAAAATTTACTCTTCACATGGTCATATATATATCATAGTACTGCATTCTTAAGTCATTAATCAAAGGTCAAAAAAGGAGAAAAAGAAGTAATTTTGATTGTTTTTGATGATAACATGTTATATCATTTTGTTTTATCATTGCCACGTCTCTAAAATATCTTGCGACCGGAAATTAATAAATGGAAGCAATTTTCTACATAAATTAGTTGAAGCGAAGCAATAGTGATCATGTTATATGTGACTGTGTTCTGTGTAAATCTTATAGTGTTTTATATTCTTTTTTCATATTCTTTCTGGAAGTACTTTGTGATGATGATTTACAACGGTTTCTTTAATAAGTAATACGTCTTTCTCTCTTCTTTAGTTTATTAAAATTGATTTTTGCAAGCAGCAAGTATGTTTCTTGATTTTATTGAATTTGTGTTATATTGCATGATTGTAGAGATTTTTTGGAAAGGGAGCACAGGGAGATAACAATGAGGCAAAATGATAGTGAAATTTACAAGGAGTCTTTAAAAACGGATGGTTCGTCCATTAACACCGGCTTGGAGCGCTCTTATTCAAGTCCAAATTTACTGCAGGTACGAAAAATTTTGCGATACAGTCTTACAATCAGTTCGTTCTCTTTTGTTTATCTATTTAAAATAGCAATCGCATAATTACACACGAACATTTCTGCGTTAAATTCCATTAGTTGGGAGATCGTAAAGCACCTCAGGTAGATAGAACTTCTAAGCCCCATATATCGCCTCGCAAACAAAATGGATCTATTGGGAATGAAAACGTCAAAGTGTCTCCTCTTAGTTGGGGAAATCGGGAGGAACGAATGACTCCTATTCATGGCAGTGTTGTAAGTACTTATCCGGACAAGAATGTGCGAGGGCGCTTTCCGGCAAAATTGCTCTAATACGGTCTTACAGACACTATTGCAGCTTTTGCTTTCATTAATTGCGACATTGGGAACAAATGTTCGACTTTCAACAGAACGTAACAATTAAAACTGATTATGGTGTTGGGTTATCAGTCTTCCATTTCATATGACGCTTGGCATATTGCGTGTCTGATACTGAGTGATATATTGGCATGATAATAGCAGTACACGACCCAAGAATACAATACTATTTATCATTAACGCGATATCATTTTAAGTTCTTGTGCATAATTACATTATAATTACAGAATTTTTTATATAAATGTAATTTTACATTTGCCGTTGATTTTGAAATGTAAGATTTAGTTTTAATTTTTTTTTTTTTTTTTCAAATTTTAAATCTTTACGTAGATATTGACAATTATATATCAATTAATATCGCTATCAGAATTTAGCTGAAAATATTTTAAAATTCTCTTAATCACTATTCCAACAATTTAAAAATTAAATTGATAATATATAATATATATATATATATATATAGTTTAAAATATATAATTTTAAGTGGAAATATATACACTGCAAAAAGCTGCTCTCATAAAAAGTACTGTAAATATAAAATCTCAGATTTATAATAGTTTGGTGAAGAACTATTTCAAAAGTTATTTTATATAAAAGCAAATGTAAGATAATAATATAGTAGTACGACAGGAAAAATGATAAATAATAGCAAAAATCATGAGATAAATAATAATAGTAAGAGAATCTATAGGGAAGAAAAGAAGGGCCGAATAGTATTTAATATACACACACACACACACACACACACACACACACACACATTGCTGGTCATTAAAATTGCAACACTATATACAAATGTATATATGTATATAGTATTGTAATTTTAATGGCCAGCAGCATATTTATTGACATGTGACAATCGTAGAAATACAATTAATAAGAACTTGAAGATACCGATAAATAATCAAAAAACAAGAACATAAGTCTAATGATTATGAAGTCGTGATGATAGAAAATCGAAACTTTGCGACTCGTGGAACGTGTTTCACAGTCACGTGCCATATAACACGATGAATATATGAGCACGTGTACGCGTACACATTTCAACACTGATGAGGTTTCTCAATCTAATCTGCAGACTTTCGATGATTAGTTCTGTACACACGTGCTAGTGTCCGAGCAACTTTAGCCAGATTCGGAATCGCCTATCAGAGATGCTGCCGAAAGTATTCGCGATAAAGACTCTTTACGTTATAAAGAGACATTTTCTACAATTAAATTAAAATTTGATTATAATGAAAAATAAATGATCCGAAAAAAACTGTTATATGAATATCTTAAATATATATAAGTGTATATATATAAGTGCACTAGCTAATTTAATTGCTCATTAACTGAATACAACGATATAATGTTTAATTATAATTTGATGCACGATAATACAGTGAAGCATACGTATGGATATAGTGCTTATTATCTCGTGATCAAGTAATCTCTCACTGGAATGTGGTGGAAAATGTTAGACAATGGTGTATCTTCAAAGGAAATTTACTCCACTGCAATTGCTTAATTATTTTAAGAAGGTAGTCAATAAATGGAAAAGCAAAATGTATTTTTATACTTTGTGTATTTTACATTAATGTTGAAATAATTCATCTGACACAAAGAGATATGTGATGGAGAAGTCATTTTGTATAATGTGGCATTCGGGGTGTACATCTGTGCTTCTTTTAAAAATTATTGTATCTGTGATTGAATTACTTTTGCTATATAATTATTTATTTCGTGAAACTAATTAACTTAATGAATTTTTAACTTATATGAATTCTATACTTGTCCAAGTATTAAATGCCATTTATTAAATAATAATTAAATAGTATCATTTATTAAAAATAATAAGTGGCAAATCATCTACTTATAGATATGTCAAAATAAATGCGTTATAAGGTTTTATCTCATGTTGATGTAAATAAATCAATAACCACACTCGCTTAATTACATTACGCTCGAAATTAGATCGTGCAGTTCTACAACTGCGAATTTCTATCTTTGAGAAGGATTAGTCATTTGCGCGCATTTATTCTTTCGTTGTGTCTAAAAATTTTATAAAAATGAATTTTTAAGACGTTTTCGGTAATCGTGAATGTTACGAAAATATTGTCAAAGTTTGTTTAAAAGTTTTAATTTAAGTATGTCTAAAGTAGACATCTAAAATTAAAATAAAGTGTTATAGAGACGAACGATAATTAAAATGTATTTTCCAACGAAAAATTCTGAATTCTTAATACATTATCTCTGATCATAACACGGAAGGTGTATGGTGTGCGTGTGTGTACTTATGATACAGCGATCTGGTTGATAGTGTGTTTTATCAGTGTAAAAATAACTTTCTTGTATTTACAGCATCCGGGCATAACCGGTCTGAAGAACTTGGGCAATTCTTGTTACATGAACAGTATTATTCAATGTCTGAGTAACACGACGAATTTGGCGAAATACTTTACCGACAACTCATACGCTGACGATCTTAATACAAGCAACGATAATATGACACAAGGCCAAGTCGTGGAGGAAGTGGCCCAAGTAATTAAAGCGCTATGGAGAGGCCAGTACAAAAGTATATCTCCTCATGATTTAAAGGTACTTTAGTTCTTACTTTTAAAAATTGAATTCTAATATTGTCTTAATTTTAAGCTTTAAGTAAGTTCTATCCTCCATTTTTTTTTTATTTATACTTGCATTTGAATTAGAATTTTTTTTGTCTTCTACATTGATTTTTGTATATGCCAATGTAATTTTTTTTTTCAATTCTATCATTACTAGGTCGCGGTCGGACAATACAAATTGCAGTTTGAAAGTTACGAACAACAAGACTCTCACGAGTTTCTCACGTTTCTCTTAGACTGGATGCATAATGATCTTAAAAAGGTAAGAAGTTTGTGATTTAAAGCGATTTAATGAAAACTAATTACAAAGAGATATCAGAACTGTCTTTTGTTCATAGGAAGCGAAAATGCCGATCGAAATGACCAATGCGGAGAAAGAATGGGACAAGGCGATGAATTCTCAAGGATCCATAATATCGGATTTGTTTTTTGGACAATTGAGATCTACCATTACATGTTCATTTTGCAAGCAAGCGAGTACTACATACGAGACATTTAATAGTTTAACCATGTCTCTATCTCAGTCCAATAAGTGTACTTTAAATGTGAGTGTTTTACAAAGTACGATTGTACAATTACTTGAATGGAATATATATAATCTTTTCGCTTCGTATTAATAATATGAATAATTCAATTAATTAAATGATTTATCATATAAAGCAAAAGGATATATTGCGTTTTGTGAGAATTATATGTTTTGTGTGTGTAAAAACGTTTCGTTCTGTTAGGATTGCATGGAGAAGTTTGTGACGGGACAAAAGGTGAGCGGATGGAAATGTCCCAAGTGTCAGACACCCCGCGACGCGACAAAGAAGTTTGATTTCGTCAAACTCGCGCCCATCGTCGTGATTCACTTGAACCGTTTCGCCGAGAGTGGCGGATGGTTGGAAAAGCGCAACACCGCCGTTGATTTTCCCCTCTCGGGATTCAACTTAAAGCCTTATCTCGTTATGGAGAATACGAAGATGATCATGACGAATAATATTCGCAATTACAATTACACTCTCTACGCGGTGTCCAATCACTATGGAACGATGGATGGCGGTCATTACACGGCATTTTGCAAAAATGCTACTCAGAATAAGTATGTATGGCAAATTCGAAAAACCTATGCGTTATTAAAAATAAAGCGTTAAATTTAACATTAATTTTTTATCTTTTTACAAGTATTGTTATTAGAGAGATAATCTCTTATAAAATAAATATTTTCCGACAAAAATTTTTTATATTTCTAGACATTTTAGGCATTATGCCTATGGTGATAATTGATTATAACGACAATTGTTAATGTATATATATATTTGCAGATGGTACAAGTATGATGATCAAACTGTCACGGAGGTGTCGCCGAACCAAGTAAAGTCTCATAACACGAGTGCCTATTTATTGTTCTATACCTCGTTTCCCAATACGATCATGTAGTAGAATGAAGATGTGACCGCGAAGATAGGGACGCGATTAACACTCGGTTATGACGAAAGTCTTAATAGTCTTAATATAGTGCTGTGTAATCTTTCTCTTATAATATTGCTAAATCTTAGTCTTACTATTATGAGGAAGATTACACACAGCAATGTGATCCTCGATGCTCTGTAGATATGGTATATTTTGTATGATAAATCCTGTGCGTGAGCAAAAAAAAACGTATAGGGGCTGTGATGGTATTGAAAGCTTTATCGGTGCTGACATTCATTAAGAATATGTAAATATATAGGACAGTGGCAATTCCTTTCTGTATTTCCATTGCAGTCTGTCGCCTTAGAGAAAAAGTAAAATATAGTTGCGTTCGAGAATATTTTAATACGTGTGTGTGTATGTGTGTGTGTGTATATAGCTTCGCATAATTATATCTATATATATATTAATCAGATTACGTTCAATTGAGATACGAACATAGATTATGTTTATTAGCAACATTATTTCACATACTATAACCGGGTCACTTTGTTGTTTTCTTTTTGTTTTTGTGTCGAAACGAAGTGACAGGGGCCACATAGTTCTTTGCCTTATCGAGTGGTTTAAATAAAATTTTCGCAAACGAGGAATTTATTTGAATTAAAATCTATCATATTTTTACTTGTATTTTGTACGAATGGTCTTAATGATCATCAAACATAACGTTAACTGATATAAATTATAGATAAAATGCATATTTCGCATGCAGCTTAGACCGAGCAGCATTAACTGCCTTCTTTGCTGTGCTGCCAGTATTGTTGCAACGCAACCATTTTGTACTTGAAACGCTTTATTAAAAATTAGAAATTAAGTTTCTTAATGGCTTGTACATAACAGAAGGAGAGAGAAAGAATTTTACTTAAAAAGTAAATAATTAAATAGTATCCTGTTATGTACGAGTCATTGAAGCGCGTCTATGAATGGCTTAGAGTAGCCCAAAGAAATTACGTTTGGTGATTCAAACGTAATATCAGAATATTTGAAATATTGTTTCAGTGGAGTATATATATATATATATTGTGAGCTTCGCGCAAAATTCTATAAATCTAGCCGTTAAATAGCACTCGCAAGGGCTATATTGAGAGAATTTAGCGCAAACCTCGTTAGTTCATCACTCGCAACTCGCGTTATTGCCATATACAATTATACTTCATCTATGCGATGCATAATATACATTTAAGACCATAATGTTGTCGGACAATGTCAATAACATCACTACAATTATGTATAATGTATCTTTTTGTTTCATTTGCTCCCTTTTTTTAACAACAACCATAGTTAAGCATATGCTTTTCATATTATCCTCTATGCTTTGATCGTTTAAAAATTTCTTAATGTTAATTTATATCAAATGCAATTCAAAGTATTAATGAATTTCTTAATGAATTTCTGCAAATATGTACACAAAATGACAAAAATTGCACAATTCTTTCCATGTACAATCTATAATATAACTCTGAAAATTGATTTTGCAGACATACATTTAACAAATAATTGATACTATAAATATGGAAAACGATATTTCAAGTATCTTTAATACGATATTGAGCAGTTTCAATTTTTTCGTGGATTTTACTATATCATTCTATCTACGTGAGAATATTAGCAGAAAATTTTCTTTCGCTAGATTAATATTTTTCTTTTGTGATCAGACGACTTTTATATATATATATATATCCGTCTGTATTATGATTTAATAAACACATTGCCTGATCTCGGACTCTGGATTATATAGTATTTCTGACCGTTTATGTTTGCATAGCGAATAAGAAATTGAACTATCAATAATGCTTTATCTTTTTAATTAAATAATTTAATATTTTTCTTATCAGGCTCTATGCATATATTTAGAAAAAAAAATCGGATTTCAAAAACGTGTTAGTAATATAAATAAGTTCTTGATTAGAACGAAATAACAAAATTAATATATATTTATTTAAATATATGTATCATAAAAAAATTGACGATAAAATTTTTCTTAAGTTTAATTTTTCAATACTTTATATAATGAATACATGCTCTCATCTTTATCAAGTATAATTTAGTTCTTCCCTATAATTATTATTATAACATATGTTATTGTGTGGCGAAGTGTCTCTTTTTACGTCACATATTACATATATAAACGCGTTCGCATATCACATATTCGTTTATTCGTGCCAGCACGAAGGAGCACGATATACAACCGGTCGTTAGAATTAACATCGGGGGGGGATGAGGGGGGCCCAAACGTCGCGGACCCTCACAAAACTGCCGAACTTCAGCGCGTCGTTAATAATTCTCGCGCAATCTGTAGCTCAATACACGTTCGCGCGATCCGAGCCTTAATCGGAAACTTCTCGCTATTTTTCTCGGCCGCCACCCTCGTTAAGACAATTTATATTCTTTTATCCTTTAATGCGACTCTCGAGTGCACCCTCTCACACCCTCCCCCCTCCCCCTATTCTGTGCCGCCGTCGGCGGGCGCGCGCACACTTGGCCCCCTTCTTCCCCACAACTTTTTCCATATTCCAATTAGGGATATTTCCCATTGATTTAAGGCCCGGTCGTCGGAAGGCGAGCGAATATTAACGGCTTAACACCGCGATAAATTTACAGTGCCGATATGCCGCGGGTATATCTCCTCCCTCGTGGCACATACCTCCTCTCCGTCCCTTCAACGTTCTGAAAAAAAAAAAAGAAAATTCCCCGGAGGAGAGCGCGGAGAGCGACGTCAGGATCGCGCGCTTACGCGTACGCCGAGTACTTTACGAGTCGCAAAAACTCTCGTAACATTAATCACCGTGCTTATCCGAAATCGATATCCCGAGGCTGCAAGTATGAGCGGGCCGCGCGTGTCACCGTCTGTTTACGAGTGTTTCTTTCAGCTCGTTTCTTTTGCCCCTGCGAAAGAAGAAAAAAGTTATTTCGCGCCCGGGTTGCACGCGGCGATATGGAGATTATGTATGTATACATATATAGATCTCTATGAGAAATTGAAAACGCCATAAGTATCTGCGTTCTCTTTCTTGCGAGATATTCTATTTTCTTTTAAAAAGATCACATTTGCCATGTCCTTGTGTTTTAAATAATTAATATTGTCTGAAGATTACATATATGTATATATATTATACATGTTTTATTATATGTACCATGTTCACGAAATTATATTTACATCAAAGAACCGAACGCGATAATATTTTTAAACATTTCAGAGATGTGTATAAAATAAATATTAATGTTTTTTTTCTGAATTTTTTTCTTGATAAATTGATATTATTTAGAGAATATTAGCTTTTAATATAATGACGCTTTGTTATGTTGAGCGTGTTTTAATGTGAAAATTTATGAAGAACAGAAGTAATCGCGTGAACATTGTATAAATAGATAAAGCATTATCACACGATTTATATACCTTTTTCTATTTTTTCATTTTTTATGTATTGATAATTATATTGAAATTAAATTAGAAGGTTGATAATGAATATCCACAAGTAAAAGAGGAACGGGCTAATTAAGAGCCAAGCGCGGCAAACGGTGCGCAAATTATTCTTTCTTGTTAAATATTATTTATTGTTACTATTATTTAATATTATTAAATATTATTTATTGTGTACGTTTCCTGGTCCCAATTTCGGACCATCTCATCAACAATTATCAAATATAAATAAAATAACTCTTATGAAGCGTGGACTCAAATTTGTATACAAGTACATCTAATATGGAATATATAAATTAAACAACACCGAAAGCCTGTTAATTAGCCCGTTCCCCCTTTACTTGTAATAATTATATATTTGTAATAATATACATAAATCATTTATCGCATTATTAAATGACATATACATAATTAGAAATATTTTATGAATATAGACATCAGAGAGAGAGAATGAAAATGGTCGAGCTACTCTACTGAAAAGTAATTATGGTCAATGTTTCGTCCGCCGTAATTAATGTTCATGACGCCACGCCAGATGGCGCTTAAAGTAACTTTTGTCGCGTGTCGAACGATCTATACAAGCAAATCGAAACATTTAGTCAGTTGATCTAGGTCAGTACTGCTGTCGGCATTTTGATGTGTGTACATCGTTGTGTTAATCACATCGAATTACACCAATTTTTGGTAAATATTAATTTAATATCCTATTTGTGATAGAAACGTATTCCGTACGCAAAGTATACGCTTCTCTTGAACTTTGAAATAGCTCATCTACATTAATCTCGCGAGTTTTTGCGTCGGAAGGTCTTGAGTGGAATTTTGAAAGATTAAACGTAGTCATCTTTGCTCTAACAAATATTGCATACATATATTTAATAAATATGCAGTGTATTATAGCACATATGCAATATTATATATTTATTTCACACAGGATTCACTTCTAATTACTGTATTAATATGAGAAATGATCGGATTTATATATGCAAGGATTTATGTTTGTGTTTTCCTTTCTTTCTTAACATATTAATTTAACATATTTCTTGACTATTATATTTGTCATGATATATATAAAAATGAATAATTTATTGAATTATTAAACCACACATAGAAATGTTTTATGAATATGAACTTGTAGCAATATAGAACGAAAATAATCGAGCTACTCTACTAGGAGTAGTTATGGTCAAGATTTTATCCGCCGTAATTCGTGACGCTATCTACAGATGGCGTTCAAAGTGGCTCCTTGCTTCGATCTAGGTAAACAAATCGAAACGTTAACGTTTAGTTAGTGTGATTGTTGCTGCTTCGACGCGTGTGTCGTTACGATTAATCACGAATTACGTCGTATTTTTGGTAAATATTTAATATCATTCATGATAGGAACTTATTCCGCACAATAGGCTATTCTCTTAAACTTCGAAATAGCTCTGCAACATGATCTTTTCGCGAGCTTTTGCTCGGAAGCATCGAAAGTTTTTGAAACTTGGAAAAACTAAGGCAGCCGCAGCCATCTTGTAATAAATATTGCATATCTAATAGATACACGAATGTATTATAATGATAATTCGAAGAAGAATAAGACACGGGATTTATTTCTAATCACATGCACTGTATGGTTATGTAGTATGTGTGTATATGTGTGTGTGTTTATCTACGTGCATGCATATGTGTGTGTATACTTTAATTCTTTAATAGATATAGTATTTCGTCGAGTCTCGTATATTTGTTGATTTAAATTAAAATTATGTACAACAATTCACAAGAGAGATGATATATATGTTCAAGTAATTTATTTAATATATTAACTTCTATGTTGCATCAAGCCAGTCGATTATTTCGAAAAAAAAATTTATTTTCTGACAAAATTAAAACATGAATATGTGATTAATTTTTCGTCTGCAAAAAGTAATTATCTTTCTAAAAAATTATTTTAGAAAATTACATTTCTGTTATTCACATTTTTGCGCCTTTACAATGACTGATTAATTACGCATTAATGCTCTTCCTCTCTGTATGTCCGCGAACAGTAGTCGCCGGAGCTAAGTTGCAAATAATTTCGCCAGACATTGTATGTGGCTTCATATAGCACAAATTACATATGTGTATATATATATGTAGATTGCAGAATAACTGCTTTAATCAGAATACAGAGGTACCAATTAACAGCACGTTTGAAAGCGAAAATTATATGTAAGAACTAAAAAAAGATCGGCAACTACATCATATATGTATATAAAAAAAAAATAATTTATTATTGCTATTATTATTATTATTCTATAATTTTGTCGCACTTTGTATTGAAGTCAAATTTCTATTAATGTCATAAATGCAATCAATATGTATTATGTGTCGATATAAATAATAATATAAAATTTATACTAATATATTTTTTATTTATAGATGTGATGGACGAGAGAAGAAGATCCACGAATGAAATTCACGGACAGTCTACTTAAGAGCACCCTCTGAATCATCACTGGCGAATGATTTACATATTTCACTGAATCATCACTGGTGAGTGATTACATATTTTTTACTTTATGCCTCTTCCCAAGTTTTTTTTACTTAATTTATATTATCGCACAACATTAATTCAATAAATAAATACACTTCATATGTTTCTATTATCTATATTTTAGAATTTATATCTTTTTAAAAGGAAAGAATTTAATTCTCAGAATTTGAAGTAAAATAAAAACACATAACCTCATTTTAATGATGAACATTATTATTATTATTGTTTGCGTTATAAAATCTATAGTTTTAATAATGTTTTACTCCAATTTTATTATCTAAAATTAAATGAAACGAAATTTACTCCAATTTTATTATCTAAAATTAAATGAAACGAGCATGTATTAAGTAACTATTTTTTTCCAAAACTATAAAAAATTTTGATTGGATACAAATGTACTTATCGTTAAAATAGTTAAAATAGTTTCAATACACAAAACTGAAAATTGTACATGTAATAATTGAAAAACGGGAGAGGGTAAATGAAGTGAATGCATTATGAGATATACAATATAATTCTACAATTACCATAATACGTGTTCCATTTATTAAATTGGAGATATAATACACAAGCGATAGATAACACGTATGTATAATTTATACAATATTTTATACAGATTGTCTCTACCTCTTCAAATAACAATTTACCTAGGTTTACTGTACAGCAATGTGTGTTGTCGAATACTCGATAGACGTTATGAGAGAATTAGGATGCGCTTTAAGAAATGATCGCTCGATTAATCGCAGCGCGCAAAGTAGCGTTTTTCACTGTTTTCTTTTTTTCTGTATTTAGAAATATTTCTTGATCAGCCTTTTGAATTCAGAATTCTGCCTGTTTGCTAATCTTTCTGAACATAGCGATTAACGCTTATCAAGTTTTATGGTTCGTATTCTCGTCGCACGTTTGGCTAAAGATGGTAGATTAAATTATAATTTTGCGTTTTAATAATGATGATATATTTCACAATCATTTTTTACATATTTTAGGATATGGAACTTTTTTAATTTAGATTCTTTTACAAAATTTGTTTGCAAATGTATACAAATTTTTAAGAAGTAGAATTTTAATATTTAATAATCACATTATACAGACATGTAATTTTAATTACTTTAAGAAAAAGATTACACTTGGATAAGTATATTCAATTAATTAAAATATATCTTTATATTTATTGATATACTCTATGGATATCCTTATACCTTTTTTAAAATAGAGTTATTAAAGCATATGATGAGAGAGAAGACTTCGCAGCACGCATCAAAGTAAAGTAAAGCTTAGTATATTCTGTTAAAATAATATCTCTTTATATTAGGTAAATAAAATTTGGGATCAGGCAACCATATTTAGCACTAATCTGCGGCAAGAATACAAAAGGTTTGTCCTTTTTAGTTGCACTTTCTGTATTTTATTTTTCTTTTTCTCTCTAAAGCCAGAATATACACCTATCTCATTTTAAATGCAGAAAATGTAAGAAAGTGCAGCTAGAAAAACAGAGCCAGAGTTACGAGTTTAGACGCACGCCACGTGCGATTTATTTCTGTGTGTATATGCTATATTCTTCTATAATTTTCTCAGCGGTTTTTTTATATTTTAGTCTACAATAGACGATATCTACTTATTTCACTTACGCGCCTAAACCGAACGCCGTATTAAATACGTTAGATATCACATTCACGTTTATCGTTTATCTACATAATATACAAAGTCCATTTTTCGTGGAATTTCTCGACATGCATTTATTCGGATGTATTAGAATTTCACATAATTTTTTCCCCGATTTTCTCTCGAATATCTCTTTGTAGATTTCTGACTTTACCAAAATGTGCAGAGAAACAAAGTTAAAACGATAAATTAATACCTTTATTTCTTGCAATTGGCATTTTTAATATAAATAAATATCCGTAAAAATATAAAATTATACAAAAATAAATGAAATAATTTTCTAACGATTTTCCTTTAAGCGAGAAAATGTCTTTAATGACTTTGCATAATTTTAAAATTCTCATGGAAAAATGAATATCCATCTCTAAAAATTTTTTCTTTTAACAGAAACGATTCACAAACGATATCTTTATATAACTTTCGATAACAAAAAAGAGAGCAAAAACCATATCGCATCGAATTATTTTATAGTATTTTATAGTAGTTTACAATTTACGCACAACTCATTAAAGATCATCAATTTATTAAATTATTACTTTGCATTATTTGAATTATAATTTCTCAGTACTGTTGAACACGCGATCAGAAAATTGCAAGAAATTAACAGAGAAAGATATTTTCTTTTATTTTCTTAAAAATAGATAATATTATATTTCAAGCAGCACATATGAGCGGGAAATCGGATGTAAAACGGCACCGTTCTGTAATGCGATCTGTCTTTGTTATGTTCCTGAATTCATAATATTTAAACGACATATTTCTCGATGGACCAATCAAGCGCAGCGCAGCAAATAATTTCTTTATAGTTCTTTGAATCCAACATTTATACATAAAATTATGTATTTAACCGAGAGAATAGTCCTCCCGCGTCATTTTCCCAATGATAGTCGACTAGTTAGAATGGCGTACGGATTGCCGGGTCCTTGGATTTATGGTTATCCATTAAAACACCTCCTTGACGGGGGCTGACGTTGCGTCGCCGTGCGTTGTTTGCCATATTTGCCGTGCGTTGTTTGTCGGATGGATAACAAAGCCCCAGCGACTAATCTGCCATCGCGTAAGCAGCTCGGCAAACCCTTCCTATCGATTCCTCCGTATGCTCTCGCAGCGACTAAATATGTACACGCGATCGAGAGATTTTGGGAATGATAACACGCGTCCGCCTCCCCCGGAGGGTGTTAACGGTATATATTTGGACGTGTCGCTATATTTTCCTGCCAAACACGACGCGTAATTAGAGCAACGAAGTTATCACACGATTCTATGTCGAGTTAATTTCAAATCGGTAGATACAGGTCTACGTGACTCTCAGATTTTTATCGATATCACATTTTATCGATAACTTAAAAATAACGTTAATTTATTATTGTGTGCTATTTCATGATAATCTCGTCCGAAAAAATAAATTTGTACATAAATGTCGGCATTTAAAATGCAATATATCTGTCTAATGGGCCAATTCCGATTATGTTAAAAGACTCATTTAATATACGCTAGATTCGTATTTATCTCTTGGAGCAAGGTAATCGTGAAGTATTACCGTAGTCACGAAAGCAAGCCCAGTTTATGATAATAAATTGGTGTGTCGTAACTGCTCGCGATTAATTAGAATTTCTCGGGTCGACAACCGCGCGATCGTCCTTTATTCGTACTTCAGTTTGACCGAGCGACACTTCAGAATTTCCGGACCAGTGACATTTGATTGTGAAACAACGACAAATTGATAGACTTTATCATTGATACTTAAAAATTGTCATATCAATCACTCAGATCAATTTAATAATGATATACATATGTAGTTCGGATTCAAATGGTCACCGAGTCATATTGTCGGATGGCAAAATTACGGTACATCAATTTTTTTTTTATCCAGCCTCTTCTCGAGAAATTTCTTTACTCACTTATTCACGACTTTTCTTAATTAATTCGAAAGAGAATGAACAAATGTGGAATATATTTTGCTTTACACATTAATTTATATAGCGCTGAATTCCAATATAAATAATTATTCTTTGGTTAACGTTTAGTCAAAACCGAGTCGCTAGTTCTTGAGCACTCACAAAATCCGCCGTCGACAAAATCAGCGCGCATTCGCAATATTTCGAAGCCAATCGAAGCATCCGTTAGAATCGGTCAAAATTATGACGGTCGCCATAAAGATCTATTCGCTCCAAGAAGCCACGACTATCCTCGACTATAAACGGCACGATTGCAAACAACTCAGCACTATCGCGAAACGCGACGATTAGATATATCAGACATCCCACAACTCGCGCGCTTTCTCTCGGCCGCAAACTCCTTGATAATTTTGAAAAAAAACAATCTTTAAGAAAGACTAGGGGATGATAATTGAACTTTTAATCAAAATCCGCGTATAAAATCCGCTCGAAGTTAATTGGAAAGTATCCCTTCTCTCTATCTCTTTATAAATCTTTTAATTATCTTCCGCGCTTATAATTCAACAAGAATCGACTCCACACAGCATCTCAATATTCTCGCGATCTCTGCTCTCTATTGAATTTTTTAAATCGTCTCTTGCTTTCCGCTGTTCGGAGAAGACGCGCGACTTCCCGGACATCCCGTACATCACTTGCGATGCCGCGTTAAGCGTCCGGCTAAATCACGAAGAAAGACACGCGGATACACACACTCACGCACGTACGTGTCTCCCCTTTTTTTTCCCCTCTCTCTCTCTCTCTCTTTCTCTGTGCCGCCGTTCAGTCGTTCCGCGATCATCCGCGAGCCGACACGCGCGTTGTTCTCCGAACAAGCCGCGAGGAATCCTCCGGTACGCGCCGCCCCCGGGCCACGCCTTATCCTTCTCCTCCTGCATCCCTCTTTTCCCTTTTTTCGCACCCCCGCGTGTCCCCGGGTCACCCCCGCCGTCCCACGACCGGCGGTTCTCAATGCCTGTATTGCTGCTCGAGCTCCCTTCGCAGCCTCTTCGCGGCGGTTTCGCCGCCGGAGCCGCCGCCACCGCCACCGCCGCTACCACCGTCGGTTTCCGCGTCGCTGCAGCCGTCCTCACCCTCGGCGACGACGCCCTCGACCTCCTCCTGCCGCCGTTTCGCCGTCGCCATCTCCGCCGCGTGCTTCTTCCGCCACTTTGTCCGCCGGTTCTGGAACCACACCTGAAAATCGGAAATCGGACGCTCGTGTTAGCAGATTTTCAATCGTGATTTTATTATTCTTCGATGTACTCCGAGATATACGGCCGATTAAGATCGGGAGTTTAATATTTAACTCTCAATTATTAACTTAAGGTGCTAATTGAATATTCATGTTTCTTATGCAGTTTTATATTGCTTGTAAAACGATAAATGTAGAATAAAGTGGTACGAGATTTTTTTAAATAGGAATCAATATTTCTAAAATTGTAGATATATATAATATAGAAATTAAACGCTTTCACAGTATGCAACAAGATAGATCGAAGAATTTGTTAGTTTTCTCATAATCGAATAGTAATAATAATCTTTTCTACCACAAACACAAAATTTCACGGCAACGTCATAATTTATTTTAGATAAAATTATAAGCACTAAATGAATGTGGAGGATATCTGGTGAGATAGTTTTCTTAAATATTTGCAAATACGTTAATCCGATTTCCGAGGGATGTATCAACCCTTCGAAATAAAAATCACGAAGTGACCGTTCCACGTGGATCGAGCACAGCGAATTATTGAAACTGCCGACTCTCGACGATCTTTAACATTGCTCGCCCGCGGTCTCCATTCGACCTCGCTCAATTAATACGCCGGCCTCGATTCTAGCGGGCGTCTATAACATTTGAATTAACGGGTCCCGGAGAAAATTCATCGGCGACCAGCCTCCCGCGGGGACTTGGGAGGGGGGCTTGGAAACGGCGCTAACTTAAGGTGCCCCTCCGCACCTATAAAGCTCGAGATACATAGTAGGAGTCTGTGTCCCCACAACAATGTATTTAATTAACGTAACGGGTGTCAGGGGAGTACGGGGGAGCTTCACCGTAGCGCGATTGCACCCACAAACCACCCCCGATCCATGCCAGCCCATGTGGCCCCGCTAAACTCCTCCTTCTCCTTCTCTTCCTGCTCTTCGTTCTCCCTCCTGCAGTCACCCCCCTCCCCCCCCGTTGCCGCCGCCACCGCCGCTTTTCCGTATCCAACCCCAATCCGCAGGCTTGTTCAATGGCCGCCAAGTCGAGAGCTTAAATTAAAGATATAAGCGTCTCGGCGAGCGAGCGCGGGCGCGAAGCGGTAAACGAATTAAAAAGTAAACGGCCAGCCGTAAAAGTTAATGGCTGTTCGGATGAAAATTAAAATACTCGAGGAATTAAGATAACGGAGAGGCAGGCGAATGGACAATCTGCAGGGATTGACTGCAGGCAAGCGTTAGACGTAAAAAAGCAGTTCGGCCCGGCAACGAAAGTCCAATTTGTATTTCATGCTCGGTCTTCATGAAGAAGAGAGAGAGAGAGAGAGAGAGAGAGAGAGAGAGAGAGAGAGAGAGAGAGAGAGAGAGAGAGTAGAAGCAAGAGATAAAGGGTAGAAGAAAGCGGGAGACTAGAGAAAAAGATTAGGCAGCGCTAAATTTAGTCGTCGTTAAATTTAGTCGCTTGATAAACGAAAGACTATTCGATTATTTTATTCAAACTAAATGGAAGTCTCTATATTCTAAAGAATCTTTTCCGATTTGTAACAAGTTTTCCTACATTTTTTTAAAACATAGCGTTTTCCTTTTTGAGATGTGACATATAGAGATATCATCGATAAGTAGGTATCTCAATTATTATTGGAGGAAGGATTTTTGAGACGCCCTGTTAATAACGCATTAATTTATGATATTGATAAAATATTGTATTCTTCAAAATATACAAATATTTCGGGGGGAAAAAATAGATGCTCGGATGTGGATTGGCTACACGCAATCGTGATAAACAAGCTCCTCCCGTCCGCGAGGATTCGCAATTTCTGAGATATCGTTCAATGGATCGGAGAAACTGAGGACAATCAAAATTGATGCTAAGTTTACCGAACTCTCCCTCGGGATCGCGTGCGCGCGCGAACCGACCTAGTTTCCCTCTATTAGTATCGACCCTGTTTACTTTACTAAACAAACTTTAAAGACGATAAAGCATTTTTATAGTTACCCCCTTCCTAAATTCAAATGCGACGTCTTGCTTTTACAGAAACGCGAACGCTGTAAATAAAGAATACTATTATGTTCTTTTTTTTCGAAATACATTAATTGCTTGATGAAATATTCATCATATAATTATAATAACATTTTATGAAGATTACTCGATTTTTATAAAATAATTGAAAAATTTATAGCCGGATTCTATTTCGTTTTGTTTTCATCAAAATACATATATCTTATATTTTATAAAATTTTTTATTTATCAGAAACACATTTTATTCTAATAAAATATCTTTTACTTGCATAACGTTGGCAATGCTCTAACATTTCTATTTTCGTATCGTTTAAAAAACTACAGTGGCCACGTGGCGTGACATAGGTATAAAGATTTCTAGGTGATTTAGCGTTGAAAAGATGAGAAGTCGGCGATTCGCAATCGCGATTCGCCCTTTCTCGACGAAACGATGAAAAACCGATTTGGGGATGCAACCGCAAAGCCTTCCCGATCGTTATTCTTTAAATTGTCACGACTGATACAGTGCGAAAATGTAAATGCAAAGGAAGTCTTGGTCGGGAGATTCATCCATCTTGTTTTTGAACGCATTAGTCACGCGCACATTGCGAAACGGGGGCGAGGAAAACCGGTGGTCGCCGTTTTCCCCTTTCTTTCCCCCCCTCCTCCCCCTCCCCCCTCGTCCCCTCGTCGTCGACGCTGCGCGTCGTCTCACAACTGTTCGATTTATTAAATCAGGATTATCTAAGCCCATTACATTGTGTCCCGCGTAGAGCTAGATACAAAACCGCATTTGTAACTCGCGTAAAGCTCTTAGGGCGGGTTTGCCGAGAGCGGCACTGATTTCCGCGGTCGTCCACCTACCCTCCACCTCATCTCTCCTCTTCCCCCCCCCCCCCCGTCTATAACAGATAATACCGATAGCATCTGATCTCGCCGTTGATATCGCTGCCGGGACAATTTATTATGCGAAAGATTACGGCCGTGTGACTCACTTCTCGCCCTCGTGGGGTGACAAAATTCGCGCGGCCAAGTTCTCGTTCGAGTCGAAATTCTATGATAAGGTCATCTCGAAACTAGATGGTTTAGATAAGTGTAAATTAACTGTGTGTAATTAATGTATAAACAAAATACCGTGATAAATAATTTGACCCAATTATTTAAACAACTTTACCATATATATGTATATAGCATCTATGTTAGTTTTATTATTTATTTTAATTGCATAATGAAATAATTTAAAATAATTTTTCTTAATATTTTTCTGATAATGTAGAGGAAGAGATGTGCGACGTTTTTCTTGGACATTCTTTATGTTATAATAACTTCGTTAGAATTATTTTAGATAGTTCATATCGAGAATTTCTCTAGCAATTAAAAATATATTTCTTTAAGCATAATTATCATATCAGTAAAAATATTCTTTAAATGTTTAGTTTCAAAGAAACATAATTTTCATAATCGGTCGATTTCTAAATATAGCTTTATAACGAAGATAGGAAGACAGTATATAGATATAACCGATAAGTAAAGACGGGAGAATAAAGTGTGGCAGGAGAAACAGAACGTCTAAAACAGACGCTTAAAGGAAACGGATTGGAAAAGAAGCAAAGAGTGTAAGATGATGCAAAACGTAGATGTAGGTAAAAATTGGAGAAAACACAGAGAGAAAGAGAAACTCTGAAATGAGCGACAGATTGGGACATTATATGGAAAGGGAAACGAGAGAGGAGCGAGTTAGGAGGTTGCGAGAGAGATATAAAGAGAGGGAGGTAGAGATAGAAGAACTATGCATAGGAACGGATTTTGATGTAAATGCGTGGCAAGGAAAGAAAATTGCGGATCGCAGTTACAAATTGCTCCTTCTCCCTTGCTCCACATTCGCGGATATTCATTGCGAGATGTCATCAGCGCCGCTCTGATAGTCCTACTCAGTTTTTATTTTTGCATTCGACGGGAAGAAAAGATTACATTAGATATGTGTCTTTCGTCGTCACTTGCGGAACACGAATTATATTAAGCAAATAAGACTCTGAACGAAAGTAACAAATTCTAACAAATTTACAAAAAATATTATTAGATTATATATTAAATAAGCTGTTGTTAATATTATTGAGAGCTAATTATATAATTAAAAAATATTTAGAAAGTTTTGTCAGTGTCAGAATAATTTAGTGATATGATATAAACTTACTTATTTTTTATAAATATATGAATTAAAATTAAATTACATATCAAATTGTTATTAAAATTAATGAATTATAATTGAGTAGATTGTCAGAGAGAAAAGACGACATTGCCAATAAATGAAAATTTAATGATTTTTCGCGGGAAGTGAATCGCGCTTAAATGGAGCACTTTCGCGTTCTCGAGGATTCTCGCTGATTGCCAAAAAGTCAATTAATCGGAAGCGTTGCCAGAAATACTTCCGATCGATTGAGTTACGGTATTAAAAGAACGGCGAGCGGAACGAACGAACAAGAGAAATGCATTTTAGCAGTTAAAAATCAAGAGAGAAGAAGGAAAGGGAAATTATAATACATATACGTATATTTTCTATTTTTCCTACATTCGGAATAATAGCTTAAATACACATTATTAATGGCTTGGCACGTTTATCTATTAGCTATCACTATTACTAGTGTACCACGTACAAAAGTACTTAGCTCTTAATATTTTCGCTAATAATTCAAATAAACGCACTAATCTTTTTTACTTGTATTTAATCCTTTCAATAATTCTATTATATCCCACATAATTGTGCTGATTATTAAATTAAAAATAGGCAATCTAAAAATATTTTTATGTTAATTACAGTTTATATGCAATTTCGGTTTTAACTTATAAACCCGAGAAAACCTTAAACCCTTAATTTTGTACGATTAATGCGCGATCGATCCTGTCATCCAGAGATACGCAAGATCAACCAATGTCACTGTCGTCGTCGCGTCGACGAGGGAACGTTATTCCCGTAACTTTTTTCTAAAATTCATATTCGCGTTCGGCGCGTAAAAAAGGTGCACCGGAGCTTAAAAATTTATCGACGGCTCTTTTGAATAATAAGCGAGCCGACCAATGACGTGGAAAACTTTCGAGTAAATGTCACACATGACTCCGCACGCATCGTTAAGCATTACCAGCCCCAGACGCGTTTAACTGAATTTTATCCTTATAACTCTTTCTCACACATCTTTCGTACGTGAGTAATCTTTGTGAGATTGATTTTAGATTTCGATAATTGTAATATATATTCTATCTTATAATGAAGAAAATCAATGTGTTATTATTTGGTATAATTATGTTGCTGTGAAAAAATAATTATATATTTGCAAAAAGAAATAACATTTAACAAAATTAATGCGCTGTAGGCTTGGTATTTTTTATATTTACAAACTTATTAATCAGATTACAATCAAGACTTTTTATTTTAGCAGGGTACCATTTTATACCACGCACACAAAATACGCGACGCAACATTTATTAATTTTGTTCACTAAATTAAATATCTCATAAGATGACGAAGAACAAAAGTTTTAATACCTTTTTTTTTGTGTGACGGCATTGTGTCCCGCGACGAAAAAACGTGGCTTTTGTCTTTTGTCATGTTGATGTACGTGGTATGATAGTATAGCGAGAGACATATCCGTGATGCAAACAAAACTATTGAGCCTCGACCGATGCCCTTTAACGCATTGACTGCTCGGGCTTCTTTTAGTATAAAATTTGCATTTACGCCATATGGCGTGACGCGACAGCCTATTTGTAACCCACCGACCGGGGTGGAGTAACGAGAACTCCTAAATGCCATCAAACCGAGAGTGTTAACCGCCGCAGGCTCGATATTTGTGTCACATGTTACATTAGCTTTGTCGTAAAGCAGGTTGACGATGGTAAGCGCGAGTTTCTGTCGATTTGTCAAAAGTGCAGAGTGAATAATTAAACGGACGATAATCACGAGATTATATTTACGATCGACACAAAAAAAAGAACTATGCTTTTTTTTTATCTTCACTTATAACATTTCATTTTGCAATTTCTTTTTATTAATATTAAATATATAATATTAATAGTTTATTATAATATTGCTTTATCTGTAATTTTATTGATTTATCTGTTCTTTTCTCGTAATGTCTTTATAATTCACATTCCTTAGCACTAGAAATATATTTGATATATCTACACATGTTTTAATATTTAAATAATAAATTTAAGAATATATTTATCGCGCGCACGTGATTTTCGCTCATTTTTCTCCAGGTACAACTTAGTCCTACTAAAGATATACCAAGATTGCATAAGTATGATATATATTCACGCATTCTAGAGGATTGGAAACGATTCTCTCATCGCACGCACCCTCGAGTGATTTGAACCACACGGGTGTCGCGAATCGCGAATCGCGGCCGCGATTTCGCGTCGTCAATCGGTTCGGAGTAATCCACGGTTCGCAATATTACAGAGTGCTGGGAGCAGAATGTTTCTTCGAGTAATAAGTAATGCGATCTCTTCGCGGGTATGGCCGCGGGAGGGAGGGTGAGAGGGAGGGAGGGCAGACGGGGATGTTCGGACGACGGAGGGTAGTTGGCTTGCCGGCGATAATGCGCTCCTCTGTATTCCGTTGCCGTAGCGCTTCCCCATATCGATATGTTTCCTCTCCCTCTCGTTCCTCCCTCTCCCTCCCCCCTTCCTCCCGCGACACCCCCACGACCCCCCCGACCACCCATTTGGCCCCGCTCGGAGATCAAATGGCTTCACCGATTCGCGTTATCCCCAATATTCTATTTTTATTTCGGAATCAAATTTCACGGCGGCCGTCGTGATCCCGACGAATTTTTACGACTCTCTTTCTCTCTCTCTCTCTCTCTCTCTCTCTTTTTCTCGACAGAGAACATTGGTGGAATCTTCCGCTCTCCGGAAAACTCTCGTCGAGGCGATTTGATCTTGATATTCGCGACGCTGTTATGGAGTACATTATGAGATCTAATGGCGCGTTGAAATGAAATAAGCACATTCTGATATTATTAATGTCTTAATAAACGCATCAAACAAACTTTTTGCACTTTTGCACTTCGTTCTTGTTATGCTACATTCAAAGCTTAAAGAAATATACTATTTATAATCAATTTGTAAATTTGACTTTTGATATTAGATTTACTCGCAAATACAGTTTTTCCATGGATTTTCGCGAAAGAATTTTCTCGTTAGAGCAGCTGGTCTTAATTCTTCAAAATATACTCTCCTGCTCGCTGTACGTCTTAATAGGGCAAAGAATTGTTTCTCTCCTTTATGTTATCGTCCCCATCGAGATGCTCCTGCGTTTATTAAAATGCTCCCTATTTAATTTCCACGTGGCGTGTCTTCGCGTTTGAAATATCTGTCGGTTAAAAACTCTGTCGGTTAAAATGTAAAAGAGATTTTTAACCAGCATCTTGCTATTATTTTACTGTCATTGTTTATTAACATTTAATTTGCATGTTACGATAGATATCGTTAACAAAATTTTTCTGCTACAAAAGATATATTTTAAACGAGAAAAACTTGTCATTTTTATCTTGCAACATATTATTTAAATTTAAATTATGTTACTCACACACACACACACACACATAAATTTTTGCGCATAATTTTTTTTGCTGTCTCATACATATGTAAAGTTCACTGTTTCACGATTTTGAAAATAATACAGTATCCTTATTTTATCACTCGAAATCATCGCTATGATTCGCTTCGTTGAAAATCTTCTCTAAGCTATAAGTATTCAGCGGTCGTCATCATCGATCCGCAGAGATGATGTAAATGCGATTCGAAAATTTATCGTCATTGTCTGTCTCCGCCACCGTCATCGTGAAAAGAAATATAATGGGGGAATATTAATATATATGTATGATGATACTGATACATTGATCAAATCTGGTCGGGGAATTCTCTTCGATGATTTAGGAGCAAAACTTCCATTCATCGAATCCATGGTTACGTCATAAGATTTGTGTTTCTTTTGAATCTTGATGAATTATAAATAGAATATCTATAACACATCCACGTGTTTATTAGTAAAATATAAAATTGTTTCAAGAAACAAGAGATTCTTTGTAATAGTTACTCTTGACTGACTTCGAATTAACTTTTTGCAAATTCGGGATGTGCAGCTCTAATCCGAATTTCCGGAAACGTATACATGTGCGTGACACATGTATGTGAAGGAGCGCGGTGCACGTTGACGCATAGCGTTGCTAATTTCGACAAGAAACGCATTATGTAGAATATCTTTAGATGTTTGAACACGAGCGGTCAACTGACTCGATGATGAACACCCGTTAATCTCCGAATATAGCGAAACGACCTTCGTGATATAGTAAATAGACACTTCATATGTGTTTCTTACGTATGATAATTTGCTTCTAAAAATATAAAAAGATACATAATAAATTATGCACCTACGCACAAAATTATAAAACATATTGAAATGCAGATATGTGAATATGCGCAATATATTTTTTAATTTATTAAAGTCTAATTGAATTAAAGTTTTTTAATTTATTAATTATTAAAGTCTTATTGCTATCGCGTAATTTATCTGATATTAATTAAAATATAGAGTTATGAATTAATGCTGCAATTTTATTATATCTTTCTCAATTATTTCTTTTATTTTCTTGCAATAAAAATTATAATTCGGAATTGTTCTTAGACATATTCTTATCTTTCTATCTGTTGCTGTTCTTATAAATTAATTTAATCGGTTCTATATTGGAATAAAATCTACATTTTTTTGGTATTTCATATTTTTGTGACGGACGATGCATTTACCATCGCATTATTTTAAAAAGCAGCAAGCACGAAAGTATCTAGGCACACAGTGTACATTTCGAAAATAATTTCCATTGCGTGAACGTTCATCGGATGCGAGCGATTTGATACCATCGGAAAGCAATTACCGCGTGCATCATCGCGACGCAACAGCGACGCACGTCCGGTTTATCAAATCATTCGGATCATGGAGACGATTTCTCGACTTTGCGATAATCGAGCGAACGTAGTCGAACTTCGTATTCGAGCGAGCGAGTTATTCACTTTCCTTGCATCGGTATCGAAATATTGGACCCCCCCCGGAAAAAGGCTCTTAATAATTTCCCGAGGTCGGCCCATACAATTACGCGGCCCATAAAACATAATGGCGTCTCGGGCGCCCGTGTATACACCCCGATATAATTCCGTGCCGGCGATCACGACGAGATCGTTCCGCTGGGCAGGGTCGAGCGGAAGGAAGAGAACGGAGAGCGAGAGAGGAAAAGGGAGATAGATGAGGTAAGGTGGGATGCAAGATGAACAGAGAAAGAGGGAAAGAGAGATCTGAGCAACAGCAGCCACAGGAAGGTGGCTGGCAGGTTTGGCCGAAAAATAAAGTCGGTTTTATCGAGAAGGAGAGAGAAAGAGAGAGAGAGAGCGAGAAAGCCGAGTCGGTGGAATCGCGGGCATTATGGAGTCAAGTACATGTGGGCCAATTTCGAGGGTACGCGAGATGTGGTGCGGTGCGGTGCGGTGCGGTGCGGTGCGATGCGATGCGGTATGGTGCGGTGCGGTGCGGTGCGGCACACTGATGGTAGTGGGAGGTGAATGAAGGGAACGCCGCCTGCTGCCGTGATTTATCACGCCACGCCGCGCACCGTTCCGCGTACATATACCGCCATGATGATACATGGTCGGAGGAGACGCGGGGCGGAAGGGAGAGAAAGAGAGAGAGAGAGGCCTTCCGCCTCGTACTAATTGACGTCATCGATATTGGTATCCGTCGACGAGCAGATTACTCCGCCGTAAACAACTCGGCCCACCGATCCACACTCGCCCCGAGCCTCGCCGGTCCCCTCCGGTAGCCTATTTGGACGGGGAACCACCGCGCCACTTTGCCATCAGCCACTACCACTACCGTTACGCGAGGCGTAAATAGGGATACGTAATGCACGTTGTAAGGCACGTTGCATTTCTACATGTGCTGGTGACCCTATCCAGCGCTCGCCCCTTTTTGAAGGAGGCGAATCCAGCCCCCCTCGTCATAGCGAAGGGCCCATTTGCGACGTGTAGTTTGATATCGTGTTTAATGTGTTGGGGATGCTGCTGTTTTCAATTAACTCGGAATGGTGTACGATATTTTGCTTAAAAGTAGCGACGAGAGGGGGAAATTGGTTAGATGTTAGGGTACAAACGGTAAATGTGACGATATGAATGATAAGATTGATTATTGCTTTTTTAATAGTTTTGTGTAATAATGATTATTAAATAATTATTCTTAATAATTATATAATAATTGCAGATAATAATTTTTAGGAGCAGAAGATAATTTTTTAATCAATTTTTTATTTATTTTAATAATCTTTAAATATTGTATTTATAAAAAATATTCACATAAACATTAATTTTATAAAAATAGAAAAAATGTATAATATATATTTCCAATATTTAGTGTTATATTTTTAATGATTTATTTAAATATTTTTTCTTCTAATTCATGGATTTCTGCTCTGAATTAGGACATAGTACTACGTTTCATTCATTTTTATCATTCATAAATATATAGAATATATTTGATGACATAAAACCGGATGCTATTTCAAGAGCAGATTCTTTGGCGAATTTTTCTTTAAACGAAATCTTCAGATTCAAATCCGCAACATAATTTATAATAACGGATAGGACCCAAACAATTCATACAATGATTACATGGCGTTAGAAATAACGGATTAACCAGCTCAGCAAAATTACAGTACCTAAACATTGCCATTCACCGTAAATCGCCTCGATAAAGAAAGATACTGCGGACAGCAGCCACAACAGTAGCTGACTTTCTGTCACAGCAATGAATCGCGACTGCCACACCCTCGGCATCATCTGTACAAGAAAGTATCTAATCCCCTTGATTCACGGTCGATGCCATCGCTACACGCAACCCTGTTTAACTCGCTTCGTTCTCCGTTCTCTATCTCTTTCTTTCCCTCTCAACATTCTCGAAAAGCCTCGCGATATCGCTCGCTCTCGCGCTCTTTACCACCCTCGGAGCCCACCATCTATCTCTCATTCTCCTCGTCGCGATATACGCTGCGATATAAAAGAGAGATGTAAGATAGAACGCCTGTGCGAAACAGGGGCGCTACGGTCTTTAACTCGCAAATGCTCCGCGTTCACTTTGCCGTATTAGATTCTAATAGGGGGACACACGCACGAATTGAGTGGGTCATTCATGCTAAGAGCTCCTCGTCTCGTCTCGTCGCGTCGCATTGCACTTGGCTTGCCTTTACTGAATGTTTACGTGGTCTCTGATTAAATCATGCGACAGATATCATTGCCAATTTCGTCGACGACAAAGTCGGTATCACGGCAGCAGCTAATGGTAGCCGGACGATTGTTTCTCTCATGTGTAACTGTCATGAAACGCGTGACGAATTTAAAAGACTTATTTGGGAAATTTTATACGAACTACTTATGTGTTACAAATAAATATGCAAAGTGCGATTATAAAGGATTAACTTTAGCGCATAAATTTCTTGAAGCACATTAATATTGAGATAATACTTTAATTTATGAAGTAACGCGCGCGACACAATCAACATTTTAATTTAGGAAGAAATTAATATATTTCGAGAAACTAAATTATTTTGTCAAAAGTTGCTTTTGCTGATTTTATTAACTGAGAAATATAATTTACGTTTTAAATAATTACACACAACACAGAGTCATAATAGAATAATTATCTATAGATGACGGATCTTAAATTTATTATTATATACAAGCAAATAAAAAATGTTTTATATGCATACGTTGTATGCCACAAAGTTGCATACAAAATACTACATGTGAAACATTTGTATCATTTATATTAGCTCAGATTACGGGTATATATTGCCGGAAAATATCTCATTGCGAGAATTTATGCGAACCAAACCGCGCGCATTACAGAGAGAAGCTCCTCCTTCCTATGAAGGATATAGGAGTCACATTCGAGCAGCGACGTTCGGTTGATCGAATATATTAACGTGCGGGCAATTTGTACAGCCTGACGGATATAACCCCGTAGTACCATCGGCGGCAAAATGTATTCCGGAGATTACAGCTACCGAAATCCGTCGCGCTATTAGGCGAACAAAAAAGAGAACGAAGCCTACGCGCGCGCGAGCATCGATAAGATATACGTTTCGATAATGAAAAAGTTATAAATCTGGAATTGTGAAATATATGACGGGCCGATATAAATCTTCATCGGGCAGCGCTGCCAAATCCCTTCGTACCGCGCAAATCCCTTTCCAATATTGAAAAAAGTGATAGGTCCAGTATGTAATGATCCGGTATTACCCGAAACCGCGAGGGAACGGTATCGATCTATCGTTGTTATTCCGCTCGCATCGACCGCGTCGTTCTGTACATCCTCTCGTGTATCCAATTACAAGATATCACTCGCAAATAAAACATCGCTCTGTGCATGCTGCATTATACATACCGTTACAATTATACAATTTCCTTGATTACAAATCAGTTACGGATTACTTGAAACATATTTTTTTTTATAAGTGTTTTTTTTTTCTAACGAGATTTTTTTCGCAAATTTATATTTCCAGGAATTTTATTTTAACAGATAACTTTATATTTATTTCTCGGTAGTTGAGATATATTTTTTGAATCGCGATTTTTTTGCATAATCGTGAAATTACTATACTGCAGTGGCAGCTATTTCAGTCAATATCGTTATTTTTTTTTCTCTATCACATAGATACGTGTAAGTTACTGCGAGTTACTTTACGATCGTCGCGCTCTCACCCTCCGGGAAACTTTAAAGCAAATCGCATACCGCGAGATAACGGGGAATTCATTGGGGGTGCCGATATAAACAAACCCACCCTTCCACCGCTTTTTTCCCCCCCCACCTCGAATCGGCCGGTCACGCAAAAGAGTACGCGGGTATATGTTGTCGTAATATTTCGAAAAACGCGCCGGCACACCGGGATTCCGGGGGCAATCTCGCCCTCGAAGATGGCATATACGCGGAGGTGAATCGCCTCTTCCCGAGGAAATCCGAGGTAATTGAATGCTAACCCTCCTCACCCCCGCGACGCGTTCCCCCCGCCGCGCCCACGTTCCGCGCAACCTCCCCTCGTCCGCCCTCCGTATCGCGTCCCTCATCCACTTCCTCCCCTCTCTCACCCCGTCGGCTTCAGGGGGCGCCATGCTCGCACTCTCGCTCCCCCTTCGCCATCACTCACCGACACAGACTTGTAGCTTTCAATAAAAATGTAAATATGGCGGCGTAGAACGAGCCAATGACAGCGCTACATCGACGCCCGGAGTCTGTGAGGGATAGATAGATAGAAAGAGAGAGAGAGAGAGAATGGGAGAATCCTGCCCTGCGGCAGGGGTTGAGGGTTTTGGAATGGGAAGCTAGCTCTCTGTTTCTCTCTCTCTCTCTCTCTTTCGGAGGGTCGGAGATGGCGAAGGAAGAGGAGAAGGAAAAGGGGAACGAAGGGCGAGAGGTAGACTTCGGCTCGAAGCCGAAGGTGGCAGGCGGAGGAACAGGCGGAGGAGCTTGCGGGAAAGGGGGGCAGAGAGACGTCCGTGGAGGGAAAGAGGGGGGTGCAAAGCTTTCACGGAGAACGAAAGAAGGAGAGAGAGAGAGAGAGAATCTCTCCATCCTTTCGTTCACCGTCACCGCGGCCTCACCCGAGTTTCATCCATGTCTCACCCGAGTGTTCCTCGTTCTCCTCTTTCCCTTTGGTGTCGGCGAGAGGGAGACGAAAGGGGGGAGGGTGCACCGCCGACGTCCGTGAGAGAGAGAGAGAGAGAGAGAGAGAGAGATCGACGCCGAGGATGACGCAGGTGCCGCAAAGCTTGACACGTCTCCGGCTGTTTTGTCACCTTCTTTTATCCTTCGAACTTTTTTACCGGCTACCTCGTTAGATGCCCTCCCCTTCCCGTCCCCTTTTTTCTCGCCCCCGTGTGCCCTCTCCGCTCCGCGGGCGGGGCGCGTTGATGGAGTAAGCCGGGCGACGAGCGGGACGCTTTTTAAAATCGCGTATCCACGCGAGCGAACCGCTTTTTGCGGGTATCGTCGTAGTGTGGGTTCTTTCCCCTCTTCTCCTCCCGGGCCGTCGACGGCCGATCGTGGCGCGGATTTCTTTTTTCGGGGGGAGATTTTTCGGCCGCGGATTATTCGTGGCGCGCGCGGATTTGGGTTTTCGCACGATGGGGTTTCGAGGCGATGCCTTGATCGATCTCTCGATGTCGGCAACGAACACGAAGACAAATGTCTCCTCGCCTTTCTTTTTTCTCGAAGCGATATGATTTTGAATATTCCTCGAATTGTCGGAATATTCGAAACGTAAATCACGCAAAGCACCGTATTAAACTTTTCCTTACGTAAAACTTAAAAAGAGACATCTCAATTTTCGGAGATAAATGTTAAGAGTTATCTTCTCCTTTTAAAGAACGTAGTATCTTTTAAATAAAAATTGTTACTATTATGCAGATCAGTCGAAGTATTATTTGCGTCAGATTATCGAATGAACAACGTGGTGTAATGTTACCTTGACTTGGGATTCCGACATTCCGAGGGCATATGCTAATTTAGCGCGCTCTGGGCCGGCTAGGTACTTGGTCTGCTCGAAGGTCTTCTCCAGAGCGAAGATCTGCTGTCCACTGAACGTAGGCCTCGTGTGCTTCTTCTTGCCGCCATCGTGTTCCCCGGCGCCGCCGCCCGCGCCCGTCATCGCTTGCTGACAGCCCAGCTGTTGCGACACTGCAACATTCGCGTCACCCGATGAGTGATTCCTGAATATATCCGTTTCGCTTCGCTGCGAATGGAGTAATTAGCCTTAGCTGAAACGCCGTTTAACTTATCCTTCAACGCGGCATGTAGAGCAAGGGAGTGAATTAGATAATTTAGTGTATCCGCGCTCTTTAAAGATACAATCGTATCTTACAAATTTATTTTGCTTTTCCTCGATATTTTTAAATATCATCCTATTTTTCTGAAATATCGATTTTTATTTATGCATCGATATTATATATACATACATACATTTTATATATTTGATTTATATATTTGATAGAGTAAAGGTTAATTTTCTTACGGTACCGACCGTAAAAACGTGTTGATCGAGAATCAGCGACTTGCATTAAAATCCAGCTTTCGCTTAAAAAATCCACAGCGGAACTTCGCATCTACGACGAGCCGGCTGCGAATTTTCATTGCATTTTCGGCAACCGCGTGCATCCGATCGTATGTGCCATCGTATAGACATACGATTCTATGGGACCCCCTCGTGATCTCTTTTCCGACTCGCAGAATGAAAAGGGGAAACTGCAAGCCCCATCTGTGACTTTCTGTCGCGACAAGTCATAGGGAAATAGTGCCGCATGTGACTTTGTTACACTAATATCAATCTCTCCTCTGGATTATCTCTATAAGTGAGGGTATAAGTGTATGAAACAAGTATATATACATATATGTATAAAACAAGTGCATATATCACTATTGTATCTTCTCAATAAATCTGATTTTGTTATATTACCAGTGTGTGCTAATTTTACAGCACAATAAAATTTACTTAGGAAAGTGCAACGCGCGCTATTGTATGCACTTGTTCCATATACACACTCACCTTTATTTGTTCTACATAGGAAAAATATGCCTGCAATATATCTTGAGGCATAATTAGCTTCCGTGTTATAACGTGTAAGAAGTATTTCATTTTAACCGCAGTTCGAAATTAATTCGCCGTTTCTGAAATTAATTACGGTCCTTATAACGCTGGTAATTATTGCCCTAGCCATTTAATGTTTCTCTCTTTCACTGGACCTGCGATTATAACACTAATTTTTCTATGAAATGTCTTCTCTCAGTTACCCATATTTTATCTGACATAAATTACTCTGTGAATTTTATTAAAACAAGATATTTAATAAGATGTATCGATATCTCTTGTTAGACATTCAAAACTCACAGAGATACAACTTTATAGTTTTTTTTTTTTAATTATTTACAATTATACTTACATATTGCAAACTAAGAGTGCGAAACGAATGCTGTTTTTCACATTTGCTTATTTTTCATATCATTCTTACAATATGCAAATGAATTTTATTGTATTTTCTCTTCGAGCAGCATTAATAATTTATTTTTTATATATTTTTATATCTATGACTATATCTTACAATTAGATTACATTACTCTCTGTTCTCCAGTTAGTTAAAAACTGTTTCTGGCATTTATAATTTCAAATCTTCATTTAATAATTATTAATCGCCAGTGGCAGAGTAGTAAAAGTCTTTTACAGATTAAACGACTTCATCCTATTCGCGCCGGCTGATCATTTTTAATCTCAGCCACTCGGTTGCGCGGTCCAAGTCTTAATTAGATCGGAAAAAAGAGGTCCGAGAAAATTTTCGGGAGAAACATTCGTAGGGATGGGAGGGGGGGGGGGGAGGAAGGACGACTTCGGGAACGAGAGGGGGGTCGCACACGGTTCGATGTGGCATGTGGGCGCGTATATACAAGGGGGCGAAAGGGACTCGGGAGGGGTAGGTGGATAGAAGGAAGGGTCGACGCGGCAGGGTCGTCGTGACGCGGTACAGTGTGGGTTGTGGGACTTTAATTTAATAAAGCAATTTGTAACGGAATACGGAACGAGGCAATAATGGCCGGTCGGCGGGGAGGGTTCTAATGAGCTGCTTACCGCACTCCAACCCCGGGGGTCTTCGACGGCGACGAAGGGGAAAGGGGGGGGAGGTACACGTTTCCCGCCGTTGGATATATCCCCCTATTCGTCCTACTAAGCCGTCGCGCATATTTCCGCGCGGCCACCTCCGCAAAACCCGATAAGTCCGCGTTTTTATCAAAATTTGTACGCGCCGCATACGGCGCGCCGCGGAATTTCTTTCGCGATGTAATTTCAGACTTGCCTCTCGAGATGAAGCGTCATCAGTGTCATCGGCGATCGCGTAATTCGTCAGGGAACTTATGAAGAATAATCGGGCGCGGAACAGTCTTGATTAATCGTTACGCTTAAATCCAGATTTTAATTCCCATAAGAAGAGTTTAATAAGAATTAAGAGATGAAATATTCATATATGTACGAAAACGTTGCAATTAAGATTAAACGAAAGTAGAGTCGTGCGATTGCAGTCTTTTGATGATTGTTATATTTTACAGTGTACAAATTTTTAAGAGATATATATATATATATAAAGAGACGGATGTGGCTCACTATAATACGTTTTGCGTATAGAATAATAATCAAGCAATATGTAAAGGAAATATATTGCAATCCCTCAATATGCGAAAGCTTTTTAATTAAAGTACTTCCTTGAATTTTTTAAACAAGCCGGATATCCAATTATGTGCAGTCGTTCTGACGATTTATTGCCCGACTTTTTCCACAAAATATTTTTTTCGCATGGGAATTTGGGGACCGGTGATATAAAGTTTTAACACATTCACATTGATACCATACCAATTCCAATTGAATCCCGCCAATGTTTCGCGCTAGCTTTTTCGGCAAAGAACCGGTGAGTAAATGAAATGAATAAAATAAAGCATTAGTTTTCACAATCTCGGAAACGGATTGCTTCGAAAATATATAAAATTCTTCCAGATTACAATTTCTCTCAAACGCGAATAAAATCTTAAGCGAAAATATATAGAATTCTTCCACATTACATTTTCTCTCAAACGCGAATAAAATCTTCAGAAAGGTGTTTGCACGTCTATTCACTTAGACATTAATCAATCAAAGAACTATTTATTTTCTGCACGTGGCAATATTTGTCGGCGTATCATTCTCCACTACAACCTCCGCGGACAACGGATTCCGGATTAATCTTTATAGCGTGTCAGGAGAGAGTGGAAGGGAGGACTAGGACCATAATTTAATCAGCCGATTTAGAGTGAACAAGTGACACGCGCGTGTCAAGCAGTGTATGCGAGCGAAATCGTTCCGGATAATGCGTATATATCGATATCTCTCTATATATATATATGTATATACACATACACAGACACACATACTCGCGCCTGGCACCACCGCCGCGGATAACGCTCCGATGTCCGATTAGACGAAGTATCGGCACGGCAAATTGATGCGTTCGCCCGCACCGTGTCGATGTAAATCAGCGGCAGGTGACCGTATCGGAACGTTTCAAAAAAAAAAAAAAAAATAAAAAAAAAGAGGAACGATCAAAAACGAGACACCGCGCGCGGCCATTCGTAATATTCGTTATCGGTGAACGGAAGTCCGGGTGCGAGGCTCGACGCGTTCGATTGCTCGATTTATACGGGGTGAGCGACCCCCCGCTCGCGCGCGGTGTCATGGACCGTTTTATCCACCCGAGAGTTCGGGGCGAAACAAATCATTCGTGGTAAAGATGCGTCGCGATTCGGACATAGACAGAGAGAGAATGAGAGAGAGGTAGTTCGAGATACAAAATTTTTTTTATTATTTTTTGAACGATATCAGAATTTCTCTTATTTGCATATGAGTGTTTTAAAATAGCAAATAAAAAGCGACAATATAATTATAATAATATTAAATTATAGGTTTTCAAAAATATGTAATTTGTTAATTTAGTGTGACTAATTCTCACGCTAGTATAATTAATTAATGAATATCCAGAAATAATGACGACCAAAAATGCAAAATAAAAATTTCTCTCAGAGAGGGGGGCTTTATATATATATATATGTGAGTGTGTGTGTGTGTTTTAAGATACAATATTTAAAAAAAAAAAAAATTCTAACGAGAAAGAGACATTTCCATGCGCGCATATACATTATTTATATTCCATTAATAACAATGATATTTGAGTGGGATACTTTTATTAAAGTAAGAAGTCAAGGATGACGCAGGGCGATGATTCGTCACTTTGACGTAATTGAATCGAATATCACTCGACTTCTAAAAAGCATGATCGTGAAGGGGCTGCTCGCTCCATCGACGACGTGAGTAATAACGGCGCGCATCGAGTTGACTGGCGTCCGAGAGGAATGCTTTATCGAGTGTACAAAGTATGTTGTCACCAAAAGTAAATGGATGCTTAGTTAATTCAAACTAACGAAGGCATTGCGCTGCATTAATCGCGCGAGATCCATTATAGAGGCATCGGATCGAAGAGTCGCGATCATTACTGAGAGTTACAAAAAAGTTTACAATTAAATTTTTATATCGATCTTACCCTACTAAATAACAAAAAATATTAAATATTGGAAATAATACAATAATAAAATTTAAAAAATTGCATTAAATTATATTAATATTGCTTAATCAAATATGTGTTCAATTCTTAAAAAAATTATATACATATATGTATGTAACTATATATGTATAAAAATCGATTTCTAGTAATGGTATAAATTTTCGTCTCATCGAAGGGTCATTCTTGATTTTTTTGTGCCAAGACTATATCCCATGAAACACACTTGCGAGATATTATTGAAAGTCAGTAGATCGCGGTCGTCTTCTCTCCCTGCTAGGGTGATTTGCTCTCTGTGTGGGTACATTGTGAGTAATAACAATATATACATCGGCCGGCGTAAACCGCCGGAATCTCGTCGTGTCAGCGACGTTTTCATTACCGAGTTCGCTTACGTGACGCTTACCCAGGCGAGTTTCATGTCCATAAAGCCCACCCGATGAGAAAAACGGGAAGAGACAGGAGAGTCGGCGAACGCGGAAAAGAGCGGGCGGTGATGGCGTGGAAAAAAGCAGCGAAGTGAGAAGGAAAATACAGGAAGGAGAGCGGCAGAAATAACAGTGTACGTCGTCGATGTGTAAACAGAAACAAGGTGCACGCTATCCGACGTTCTCGTTATGAGAATGGGAATGAGGGGAAGAACGTGCGGATGGATAGATGCCCATCATTTTTGGGAGAAGTTCGTGTTTTATGCATAGGATGTTATATGGAAGCGGAGTGTCACGATAGAATTTTATGCGGAGAATCTCTTATATGGATTATGGAATAATATTAATTGAAATTATTAAATATATAATTCATATTTATTAATTAATACTGACATAGGCTATTAAAAAAGGGCATAAATTATTAAGAATTTTATATCTTTATATCTTATATTATACATATATATCAAAAATATAAAATGCTAGAATAAGGTATTTAGTAAGAAGACTAATTAGATGAAATTATAGAAGATTCAAATTTAAGATTTTTTTTCTTGATATCCAAAGAATGTGAATATACACAAGTAAACAAAAATTTAAAAATTTCTTAGACAAAGAAGGAATGCTTCTACAAATATAATTTTTGTTTAATTTGACTTTAAACTGAGATTTTCAGTCAACATATTTAAATTGTTTTTAGATTATATTTAGACTTTTCTAACGCTTTAACTTTGGCAAAAGACGTTGTTCTCAATTACCGATGCAAGTCTCGAATGACCATCGAAACTATTATTGTCATCGCTACTATCCTCTGTCATCGGAGTACAAGAGGGAAATAAGGGCGACGGCAAGGGGGAGGGGGTGGGGGTGGCTGGAAGAGCTGGTCCAGGTTGGTCCAGGCTGGTTTATCTCGAGTATAGTTGTACCCCGCTATATACGATGCGGAGGCATAAATAGACGACGGTTCCCGTGGCGGTCGTTCGGCGATGCCTCGTGAGGGCTATGAGCCGATCAACGTTTTGCCCCAGAATATAAAATATACCGGGTAGCTGGCGTAACTCTTATGTTCCGTACAGAGCGGGGTGCGCGTTGACTGGTTGGACTCTCTCTCTCTCTCTTCCCACGGCAGGAGGATTTGAATCCGCCACCGCATGTACCATGGGCGATAGAAAAGGCAGGCTGGCAGACACGAATGCCTCCCCCTTCCCTTCCCTCACGCAGTTAAAATATTGCCGGAGTTATTCGCGCGAGTGTGGAAAACGTAGCCAGCGGAGAGGGCACGGCAGCTTTCCCGGGGGTGGAGGCAGGGTTGATATTGAATATGATGATATCCCGGATCCCGACGCCGCAGCGCGGACTACCACCCTCTTATTCGCCCTTCACGATACATACGACACACTCTCTCTCTCTCTCTCTCGTGGCCGCTGTGTAACAGTGAACACCCGAAACACACACGTGCGCGCCTCGACATGGTGTGTCCACGCCCGCGTTGTACACGCCGGCGTTTTACCGTCCTCCTTACGTCGTGGTATGGCACATGTGCCATCTCGCGCGAGGAAAAGGGGGGGGGGAGGTTAGGGGAAATTGACGTATGCGTGTGTGCTGTCCTTCTCTGTCTCTTCCTTTCCGTCGTCATTCGTCTCCGTCCGTCTCACCGTTGGAAGGGAAACAAGACGAGAGACGTCACGTGTTCAACTTCACTTTGTGATTTTTTTTTTCTCTCTGCGGTGCCCTTAATCGTCTTCTCGTAAGAGCGGGGGTGTATACACGATGAGCGATCGGCCGTACCACCATCGGGGATGTCCCGGTATGTATGTATGTCGGTGGAGGGGAAGGATTCCGCTGGCTAATTGAGCGTGAACCGTCCAAGTACCCGAGGGAGTGCGAAGGGTGTGTGTCGGCACTTGATAACGATCGGGATCGACCTGCTACGATCGGCGTTGCCGATGTCTACACGTTAATGATAATTCAAATGGATCAAATGTCTAAATGATAATTTTTTAATTTATATTAAGAGGTTCGCGTAAGACGGTCACAAGGGAACAGAAAAAAAATGGGAATCTTGATTATTCGAGAAATTTATTCTAATATTTTTTTTGCAATGATTGACAAAGACACAAACTGAGGAAATGATGATATTCTGGACAATCGTAGAATTATATTATTATGTAATTGATGTATTGTGTACATTATTTTAATTTTATTTAAAATCAAGTAAAAATATCTGTATGTACGATTCTGTTTGTGTGATTTTAATTATAAATAAGATCAATCTGTAAGATCATAGCAAGACTCTGATTCTGACTCACTTAAGCAATCATTAAAAATTTTGTATCAAGCATCTATCTCATTTAAATCATATATCTATTATTCCTTTGTTACTAATTTGCATGTGAAAGATAATCTACGTTAATAAATTAAGAAGTAATAGATTATACGAAATATTTGCAATTTAATTATGCATGTATATTTCGTTATACCAATGAAATGAATCTCAGTAATTCGAATCTTAAATTCCAATATTTCTCGCGACGTATATAGCACAGTTTTATCAAAATTCTATAAATTTCTATAAATATAAAATATTTCCAATAATAGTCATTCTATGATATTTACGAGAGTATATTTTATATTTATAATATATACATACACATAATAAGCCAGTATATAGTTATATAAAACATTCGAAGGGGATACAATTTCTGATTCTTTTCGAATCGATTAACATACAGATAAAAGCCATTGGTAGAATTGCACTTTGAAATGGTCAAGTTCTTGGTTCATGTGTCATATACGTGTCGCGTTTAGATTGAGAGTCCCCCATTCTTTGTGACCGCTGCTCGCCTCACGACTTCCTTTCCCGCGCTCTCCCGACGGTTTCTACGCATTTTTTAAATTCCTCCCCGTAGGCGATCTATGCCGGGGAATCGCTTCAAACGACTTTCCGGGCACGCCGTTTCAAACGGAGACACGTTTGGCAGCACGTGTTTCTTCACTTCGGCCCTGTGATTTTCCTGCCGCGAAAGCAAACACGCACAGCTGTCAACCTCGCCGCAACGATACTCGGGGAAAGGTAACGAAACATCCGCAGGCGGTCGAGATGTAGGATGATAATATGCGTATTTAGAAGTAATAACAATATATCCCTTTGCTCCGAAACAATACTCGAATAAGGATGAGAAGAGAATAAGAGAGAAAAATGCAAGTTTTAAAGACAAAGTAGTGCGGAAAATGGAGCAAATAAGGGAGATTGATAATACAATTTGGCATTTCATTTTGAATAATAAACACATAACACTGACTAACTGTCATTGATAAATTTTTACGTTAATTGCATTTAATATACAATTCTCTCAGAGCATGAATTATATATTCAGTACCGTAAATATATATGAATATTTAAAATTTTATTCTATGTAATATTAATATGTAAGAGATACGCTGAACTTACATGTGTGTAATCTTGCTCGCCATGCAAGAGGATCGCTGACTAGTCCCTGAAGACCCGGCCAATAGACAGCGGGGTGCCGTGGTTCCGTTCTTTGTTGAAATTGCCCAATACCTAGGGAAATATACAAATAAATACTTATATATATATATATATGCGCATACGAGTTTGGCTTGTGGTCATTTAAAAATCCGATTAACACAAATCAGCAAACTTACATTTTCGCCTTTAAGCATATTAAAAATATTAATATTTATATATACATATATATATGTAACTTTTCAATAATAAGTTGCAAACAAATATTATTGCATGTTAACAATATATTAAATTATAATTAAAAATAATAGTTAATAACATATTAAATTCTAATCTTCAAAGAAAAATCGCAGTGATGCAATTTTTAAGATTAATTTTTTAGGAAAAATCTGTACATATTGCGTATAATATTAATAACGCAATTTATTTGCGATATTAATAACGAGATTGATGTACATTTAACTGATATTGCGGGATTAGAAAAGAGTACAGCACAGACATATGCTTTGGTTTGATCGTCAATACAGATAATGATATTGGATTTATGATAATTTAGATAGCAACACATATATTGAAGCAATAATCGAAAGAAGCCGTAAAATGCAACGGCGAGATGTAGAATGTGAGCATGCGTTTACTGACGGAATAAAACAGCTTTCTCGGATCGATCGCCGGCAAAGCTGTACCCATTTTTCCACGTAAAGCGCTTTATTAAGCTTTAGTTTTTTTCTACATCTATGCGATTTATTTCATATCATTTTTATCACTCGCAATTTTCATACAACTCGCATCCGTCCGTAATATGCAAGCGGAATTTAAATGCCGCAATTTTATAAGCCGCGCCACCTCGCAACAGATTTCAATCTCTTTTTTTCGAAATAATTAAATGCCAAATTGGAAAAAATTACAAATGACCCCATTATAGTATTATAAATAGTTATAATTTTACCTCCGACTCTTATAAATTATAAGAGCCGCAAAGAAAGAAGATTTCGATCCTTTATGCTTTAATTATGAAAATAACCTAATCATTTAAATTGTACTATTTGAATAATATAATTCGTGATAAAAATACTGAGAGAATTACACGCACACACACACACATAAATGAAATCTGTATGAAAAAATTATTGGAATATCAGACAGAAGAGACATTTAGCTCACGCTATTTTAGCTCGATAAAGATTTGTATCGAATATCGAATCTGATGTTTTAGTCCAGATTATCGGCGACTGCACACTTGTACACACGCATACATGATGCCAAATCCATTCGCAGCCTCGAGAGAGGTTTCTCCTCGGCAGTTCTCGCTATACGGAGACCTTAATGATCCGACCTCTCGAACGCGAGAAATTAGTCGACTTAAGCCGGGGCTCTGTGCGAGGCGGCTGGGAAATCAAATCGGTAAATATCGGTCGTCGAGATCCGGACGGACTTTTTGTGGATTAAGGGAGATTGGATTGATCGGCGGCGCGTTCAATCCTCTGATCGATCGAAATGCGCGAATCGAATAAAAGACACGCCGGAATTATTATCGTTTGCGTTTCCAAGATTTATTACTCACTTATCGTCTTTAGTAAAAAAAAATAAGTGTGTATGTGTGTGTGTGACATGTGCATATTACTGAGAATTTTTTGTAGTATATGCTTTTAAAAGGCAATTATTTTTTTTCTCAAGAACATTCTATTATATGATTTGCATTTTTTAATTGATTTTAGTACATTTTTTAAATTAATTTTTTTACTATAGAAAAACATATAATAGAGGAGAGAGAGTTTTATTTGGACTAATTTCTCTCTCTCGTTATCAAAAATTATCTGAAATAATTAATTCACAACTATTAATACATTTTAAAAGATGGATACAATAAATTGCTCCTTTACAAGTTTCTTCGTGACTCTCTTATGTAGGATGATATTACTCTCATAATTTTCAGTATTAAAACCCTAACGAGATATCTTTGTATTGCAATTTCGAAGGATTATCTGTACCCACGTTTAATTGATCATCACCAAATAATAGCCCATGTATTCTCAACGTCTTTCTCGCAACGTTTCCCCTGAGACATCCACGATACGACGTCGTTTACTATAGAAAATAATCATTCAGCGATCGACGACACTCTCGTCCACATTCAGAAATTGGCCATAATCGCAAGTGAAAGGATGATTTGGCTCCCGGTTACGTGGGCGCTTAATTCGTTTCGGGTGTTTCTCTCGCCATGTTTCTCTCGCCTATCTATGCTTGTTCGCTCGGACAATAAAGCGTCATTTCCATTTTATCCCGACGGCGGGAATGGACGGGAATACGCGTCCGATACGATCGTCCGATCGCCGCTCCTTTTGTCCTTTACGCCGAAATCAGACGGAATTTATAGGATCATAAACGGCTAAACCCGCACACGCTCATCAACCAAAATACCCGCGATCATGCTCTTTGTCCGCGGGTCCACGTGGCGGGGTCCGGCGAAGGAAAGCAGAGGATAGGCGAGTTCTTCTCTCGATTCTTAAACGGACCCCCGGCACGCGCTTTTACGACGCGTCGCTCGAGAACCCGCGGACGCCGTGTGAATCGGGCGATTAAAAGCGTTTAAAAATATGTATATACATGATGTCCGCGAACCCTCAATCTTAATCTTAATTGCAGACATTTTGATGAATCGGGCAATCAATTTTCTGGAGATGTTGAGATAAACCATTATTTCTCGTAGCTTTTTGGAAATTCGGAGAGTTAAACATCTCGGTTAAATATTCTAATTGAACTACAAATTAAAATTCTAAAAGAAGCAAGATGCGCTTGAGAAATCAAATTAAAAGAATAAGGCATCTTTTATATATCTATTCGCAACTCCGAAGTTTAATTTGTAAGGATCTTTACATTTGCTCAGGAAATCCATCGATACATCATTTCTGTCAAAAAAAAAAAAAAAATCTATTCTAAATTGCAAGCTGGAACACCCTATGTATATACATACATGATACGTCGCGTAATTCGTCGGATTACTACTAATCGGGAAAACACGGCGCGCATGTGATCGTAAGTCATAAATATTTGACGAACTATCACGATGAATAAGGCACGTGACGTCCACGGTCGATGGACGCCCCGGCGAAATATTTATCATTTAATACTGCACATTTTGATGGGCTTTTTGTCATTTATACAGCGACGACTGGCAGTCTCGCGCGCGTCCGGCGAGAATTTAATTAATGACCACCGGTGTAAAGTGTGTGCGCACGTGGGAGATCGATCGGTATCAGATGTCAATTAGCGGCGCGCGTTGCGAGTCGCATAATCACGATGACAGTGTGATAACGTGAAAAAAGACGAAAGATCTTCGCACGAGCTTTGCGATACGAGATTGATTACAATCTACTATATTTCTACAGATTTCTGCATATAAATAATATCTTTTTTTCTTGACAAACAATTTTATTAAATTATTTTGTTTATATATATATTACAATATGCGAGAAAGAGAAAGAGTCACGTAATTACATCACGGAAACAGAAGCACAACGATACGAAAAAAAGGGAAATTTTAGACCGAATTATGTAACACACAAAGAGATGATGATGGGACACATTTATAATAATTTTTACAATGTAACGATATTTTAAAAAAATCTGATTATTTCTTGAAGCACTTTATTCTAATTAATCGAAGGAGAACGCAAGTGACGTCTCACTACGCTTGCATATTATATTGATATGAATAAAACGCGACGATGTTTTAATGAGGGAAATTTATACAGGAATACATACACTATATTTAGTCGTGAAATACACGCATATGTATGTATTTAGTAGCCATCTATAATTCTAACAGAGCGAAATTCGCGCGCACCACACCGCCGCGTCGTAAATACAAGCTGCACTACTGTCGTATTTGTAATCGACGTAATCTGTCTAATACGACAATGAAGTCGGTTACCCATTAAACCGTTATTGAAACCGTATACGATTACGCGAATTACGGCGGTAGTTTCGACGTGTACCATTGTGAGAGAGACACACACGTATACCAAAACGCCCAGGTATATACAACGCGTCAATTGGAAACACACAGGCAAATATCGCGCAAATGCGTTTGACACGATTACACAGTAACGATATACGACTATTTTATTTCGCCATGCTGAAATTCTGTTCCGTATCAAATATATATATCATTTCAAAATATTTGATATATTCGTTTCGATGTACTCGTATAAAATATTCTGAAAGATGTTAGCGTTTATAAGTAGATATTAGAACCGTATATAAGAGAACTACATATAAAATGCAATTCGATTATTAAATCATTTAGCAGTGTCAGTTTTTCAACGTATAATCTTTTCTGCAATTTCCATATTTCAAGATTTAGGTCCTTTGATCGAACGCGGCTTTTTGCACAAATAAATGTGTTCGAGAAGCTTTTCTCTTCTCCATCGATTCCCTTGCTCCAAATTTATTCGCCAAATAAGTACGTTTATTGCGAGCGACGGGACTTTAGAGGTGTCTCTTAATGCAATTAGCAAAGACAGTTCAATCAAGCGCATGAATTTTCAGACTTTCATAAATTTTCTTGTCCTATATAAGGTATTTTATTTTGCAAAAAGTGCGAGAAAGATACTAAAATTTCCGCGAGATTCATGTTTAAAAAGGGGGATGGAAACGCCGAAATTTACGATATAGAAACCAGAGCAGATGTCGCACAATATTTCCGAGGTTTCTATTACAGGCGATAAAAAATGAAAGACACACGTGAGAAGGCACATGAGGGGCGCGTTGAGTAGTTTTTTTTTCTAGGATGATGTGAATATCTGCTTTCAGGATAAACTTACCGCCTCATGATATTCGATTCGAATGTGTGAACATTGCTCTATTAATACATATACTTGCAGGACGATCTAACTTTAGCATAAATATCTGAAGATTCTAATCTTTTACGATATGAGAGATTAAATCCATTATTTATTTTTAAAATAACAGTCAGATAAATTTTCCGTTACAACTTGCGGAATAGCAATTTTAAAAGTGGATCGCGAAGCAACGACGGTAATAACTCCGCGCGGTTTCATCGACGTCGCAAAAATCCGCGAGATGTAATTCGTCACGAAGAACGGTGCAAGAACGTAACCGCGATATTTTTGCGGCGACGTTTTCAAAATTGAATTGCTTTGCGCACACGTTGCGTCGCATCCCGATACGTGTTTTTTATTTTTTATTTTTTTTTACTTTTTGCAAAAATGAAGAAATAAATGATATTTACGACGAGCTGTTTTAGTGCGGTCGCAGTGCTATAGCGCGATTTACTATTATCTTTATTTTTCGGACATCTTTTCGTAGTAGACATTAAATTTATACGAATACGCATTTTATCGTTATTTTCTTTATCATCGTCGTATTGTTCTACTCGGCGTTCACTGCCGTAGTTTATCGTAATGCAATCTTTTTGTACGTTCAACCGCAAGTGGACCAGGACTCACGCGTTCTCTCGCACAAATCCGAATTCGCCAGCAAGCCACGTACGAGCATGGTCGTCAGTTGGTTAACCCGCAATATCCTAACTTCCTCTCGTATATGGTCGCCCTATTTGGCCATCACATAATTTGCGTTCTATTGTAAATACAATCATTTGTGGTATACTATTATATATCGTTAACTTATCTATTTTTTCTTTTTCTCCTTTACATATGATTCGATTTAAAATATAGTTCTGTTCTTAAAAAGCGATAAAAAGAGATAAAGAAAATTTAACGATAAAAATGGAAAGCAATGATCTACAAGTTTTTACATTGCCGTACTCTTTTAATCTGATTTGATAGTCATACAATTATTTTTATTCGATACAAAAAATGCTCAAAAAAAAAATAACTGACCAAGATTTTTAGAAGTATATAATGTGGAACTTTGATGCATCCGAATAAATAACAATTTGTCTTTTCCTGTCTAAATTCCACGACACTCTTAATCAAATTATTAGTATAATTATGAAGTTAATATTTTTACATGTAAAATAACAATAACATGTACGATAAAACGAGCGTTATCGCAAAAAATGAAATTAACTGCGAATTGTTGCTCCTAAGTTCAAAATTTTAAAGTATCGGAACTTGTCACGTTATCTTTGAGAGTCACTATATTATATACGCAGATATCATATTATCGCACGATGATATTGAATTCGCGATGCCATGATTAACACATTTCAACATGCGAAACTAATAAATCGCGAATATATTAGCGCGCGCTGCTTAGCGATTCGTTATTGCGAAGCATAACCGCGCTCTGTCGGGAGCGAATCATTTAGAAATTTAATGTCATGAATGTTAAGTAACGCCCCTCGTTTGCGTCGCTCGTTAATGTACCGGGGGAGCAGGTAATTCGGTAAGCATAAATTTTAGAGCCGCCATTCCACCGCGCTTCCGGTCAATATTTCAATCATGCCGTGTTCTTTGCATTTTTACTGTTCTTTGATTGCTATTTCCGTTTCAAAGAGGCTATGCTGTTTATAAAATTAAAAATTAAACAAAATGATATAATATTGACGTTTAATCGACAATTTTGTGATAATGTTAGAATGCGATTCTGCAATTCAGAATGCGAGAATTGCTACTGTTATTCGCGTTACTCGTTTACAATTATTAGATAAAATTTTAGCGGTAGAAGGTATTTTTATATAATATTTGAGGAATATATTAAAATTGTTTGAATTATATTATTATATCTGTATTATCATATTCCAAGAGCTTCTGTGATGTAATATTTACTGCATTAATTGCTACATTCTAAAATCAATATATTTTTTGATTGGCAATATTCAGGTAGCGTTCGATAAAAGGAGTGATAAAGTTATTTTATCGGATTATAGATTATAGACCGTGATACCGACGTTTATGAATTAAACCCACGTCTCCCGATATTACCGCGATATTGTACGACACATTATTTGTGAGCAACTTCATAATACGACCCTATCTTCCCTTCATTGTAACATCGACCCTCCGATAATTCTAAAATTGATGTATGAATACACCACACACACACTTCTGATAGTCGAAGAATACAAAGTGACGTGTAAAAAATTTTTTTTAATGAAAAGATTCGAAATGCGATTTCCAAAATATTCACAATTTTTCATTCTATGACAGAGATGTTCTTCTAAATGTTTATCGTGGAAGATAATAATTATATTAACTTGTTAAACTGACATCGATTCTATAAATAATCGTGTTTTACAATTTAATCAATTCTGATTGATATTATTGAGATAAAAACTCGAATTATGTTAATTATATATTTTTGTCGACCCGAGCGTTTATTATTAATGACAAATCATTTACTGTCGAGAATCAGTAATGCACTCTGCATCATACTTTTGTATTTAGCTTGACATATACGCGTAGAGTTGAACGTTGCACGAAGGCACTCTTGAACGTGACATCTTTTCACAAGATTTCAAGGCGATGACAAATGTCTTTTGCTTTGTGACACGTCATCCAATGGAAAAGTTATTATGCATCATTTGCAACATCACAAACGAAGCCTTGATGACACAGATTACCAACAACAAAATATGAGAAAACGACATTCTAAAAGTGAATCGAAAGCGTACATTTACGGATCAAAGAACATATTTCGCAAAACACGAGATCCTTCATTGTATAAACTTAATGATGTATCTTCATTTCTTTTATGGCGAATTTTAAGAAACCGAATCTTTGAAATTGATATAATATTTGGATCGTTTCAACAGCAGTTTCAGTATATATATAACAGCATTTTTTAAAATCTTTATTACTTTTACTTACAATCAGTTACTATATATATTTTTACGATTTGTATTTTTATGCGGATTTTTACTCTCTTGCTTCATTAATGAATCAAGAATTGCGCGGCTGAATTATATCTCTGTTCGTTAGACTGAAACGGGTTAAAACAGGCGATAGTGATTCGCGCGGATCGAAGCGGAAAATCAGACTTCGACTATGTAAATCCGTGAATTATACGCCGACCGCGATCGTATCGAATGCAGAGATAGTTTCGTAATAGATTCGTAACTCCTAGTCGCGCTTTCGTCTGGCCCGCGGTTGTTCGATCGGCCATCCCTTGGTAATTCTACGATTAATGCGTTCAATCCGTCCCGCATTACACGCGCGCTATCGCAGCACGCGACGATTTGCGTGGAGAACACAATCGGTTTCCCACCGATTTTCTATTGCGTAAACGCGCGAATGGCGAATTCGTTACCGTTACAGATGTTACTAATATCTACGAGCATCAATAATTCTTGACATTAATCTTCCGACGCTACGTTTGCGATGTAATTTCAAACAATATTTCTATCGAAGAATTGTGTGCTCGTTAGTTATTTCACGCTACCGTTTGTCAAAATCAAGCTGTCGTGTGAAAATTTAAATTGTTTGAATTAAGTTTTTGTATTTTACAAAAATATGATACGCGCGCGGTTTATCGCAACAAAACGCTATGAATCATTAATGTATTTGTCATCAAAACCGCTCGCATAAGATTCCCAATATATCTCGACTTTTCGATGATATTTTGAATAAATAATAAGACAAATTATTACATACAATTACAAATGCTATATAATTTTTATGAGACTCACGAGTAACAAGTTTTATTTTAAACGATGTTATATCGATGGTTCCATAAAAAAGCTTGATATAAAATGACGTAAACAACCGACTGTATACATACCATATTTATCTCCCCGAAATTTAATTATAACAGCCAGAAAAATCTACGCGCAGATTAGACGTTTAGGAGATATTAGACATTTAGTAGAGACGAAATATCTTTTTACACAAGCATATGATTAATTAATCTTAAGTATATATATCTTGACTTTCTCTCTCTCTCTCTTTTTCTCGCTAACAAGTTAAATTTTCAATATCGTTTATAGTTCTCAGGAGATCGATATCTCTCAGAAATATCGGAGAATATCGAAAGATTTGTCGATAGAGCGCAGAATATATTTATTTTAACTAAACACGGTTCAAATATATCATATATTCAACTCTCCGTCTATGATATCGAGTCTATGATATTTATCTTATCTGGATTAAGGCGGTTGACCGCGCGCGTGTAACCGCGTTATCCAAAGTTTACCGAACTCGGGAAGACGGTGATATATACGCACCCGAGGACGCCGTGAAGCCGGCGTGCATGGCGTACCGCGGCGCGGCCATGTGCTGGGGATGCGGCGCCGGCGGGAGGGTCGCGTGCGACGCCGGAACCGTTGTCTGAGGGTGGACCGTCGCCGTCGGTCTCGAGAGTATCGTGTCGATGCCGTGAGGATTACTGCCGACGGAGGTGATGGAGGTCGCCGGGCTGTGTTTGCCGCTACCGGTGGGCGACGATTGACCCTGCGTGATGGTGGAGATCGGCGGTACCGTGATACGCGACAGCTGGATGCCACCTTGCTGCTGCTGATGCGACGTGTGATGTTGCTGCTGGTGCGACTGTTGTTGCTGCTGCTGCTGCTGATGCTGCTGATGCTGTTGCTGCTGCTGCTGCTGCTGCTGCTGCTGTTGCTGCTGATGACTCCTCTCCGCCATGGAGTGCAGCGCTGCCAGCGGCTGGCTACCGAGCATGCCGCCGCCGGCGGCGCTCAGATTGAGGAACTGCAGAACGTGGGGCGCGGCCGCGGGAAAATCGTGGAGCCAGGGTGGCCGCGGAGGTGGCGGCGAATGGCTCGAGGCGGGCGGTGGCGAGCACGAGCCCAGCGAGGAGCCCGCGGACGAGCTGCGATCGCCCTGGTCCAGGTGATGATTGTTGTTGCGTCGGTGCGCGTCACTGAGCGACGACGACATGTTCTCGGCGATCTCGAGTCCGCCGCCCTCCGGCGTGGAGCGCGATGGCGGGTCCGGGCAAGCGTCTCCGCTGTCGGCGCAGGCCTTGCCGCTGGTCAGAGAACATACCATCTCGCACCACGCATAGTTCGGTAGTGAGCGAAAAATCTTAACTGGTGCTTAGAGCCGCGTGCCGGATGTGGCAGGCGTGCGGCCGTCTTTTAGAGCCGCGGGGGGTCTCTCTCGCGCACAAGGGATACCCGAAGGTAACCCTGACTGGAGGAGAACCGGTTGCCTGATGGCGATGAAGATTTTTCGACGCGCGACGGTTTCTCACTTGATTCGAACAACTGATGTTCGACTACACCGACGACACGAGACACGTCTCCGGCACTTACCGCGATCGCGATTGTCACTTGTTTTCTCCAAAGGAAGAGAGCTCTCTTCGCTTCTCCTCTTCCTTCGACCGTCGCTCGCACTCGGTCGCTTCGGTTTCTTCTCCTCCAATCTCCTTCAGGTCAATCACTGATCCCCATGATCCTCCGCGAGCGCACGGCGCGTCGTCTGCGCGCGACAGGCTGCCGATGCACGTTCCGCGAGTTGCGATCGATGAGCGAAAAAGTAGTCACACCGCACACTGTGAGCGGTCACCGATTTGCCGGTTCCGCGCGCGATGACATGGAGAACGGGCGTTCGGGAAATTAGTCGCGGACTGGGTTGATCTTTCGGACGATCGACCAGGCGCGCGATCCGGAAGTCGTCGTCCGTGTCGCGCCGACGATAACCGTGAGCCTCGCCGAGTGACTCGCCACGTCGCCAAATGGTGTGCGACCAGGGTGCATCGAGCGCGCGCACTCTTCTCTCTCCGGCGGGAGATCGAGTCTCTCTCCCGTGCCTTCGTCCTTGCCCTCGTCCTCGCGCGCGCGTTCCGGAAATCCCGTCAGGGGGAGAGGTTGGTCGGCCCTCGACGCGAGTGGATTGGCGTGCTATCCATGGGTCGTTTAAGTGTTTGGGGGCGGTACCGTCATCGGATTGGTCGACCCGGTGGCATTTTACCGGAAGGAGAGGTGTTCCGGGCGGGGCCTCTCAATCTCGCGTTAGCTTCTTGTTAAGCGTCTTTCATTGTGTGTTTAAATTCGTAATTTATGATCCTGACTGAATAAAACAAGAACTTGCTGGTTCGCTCGCTCGCTCGTACACTCGCTCGTATGTTCGTTGGTTGCCTGGCTGAATGGCTGGATGGCTGGCTGGCTGGCTGGCTGGTTGGCTGACTGAGCCTCTTGGCTCTGAGACTGGCTCTCTAGTTTGCTCGACGACTGGGCACCTCTGGCACGACTACGGTGACACTACTGTCTCGATAACTTGCTTCCTTCCTTCCGTCGTTCCTTCCTCACTACCTACCCATCTCCCTTTCACCCTCTCGCTTCATTGTGTCTCGCTCTATCTTTCCCACCCGCTTGACTCCTACCTACCATCGCACCGGCCTTTCAGCCAGTCAAGTACGCGTAGACACACCGAGCAAATCGAGTTATTTGCTGCCGATGGTCCATTTGGCCTGCTCCTCACTCGCTATACGTATGCCGATGCACGTGTCAACGAGAATTCGGTTACTTCATCCCGATGAACCATCGTCGCGCCGCGGCGCGCGGATGACGTAACTAATGTCGGATGAACTCGCCGGCTCTCTCCGGCTCTGGCAACCGACCAATGTAATGTCGACCGTGCTTCGTCTATTGGATCCGCGTTTTAGACTCGCCTTCGATCACACGGATAATTTACGACGGTCGACTGCACTTTGCGCCCTCGGTCATTAAGCGTCCCGTATAGGCGGATTGTGCACTTGCTTCTCTTTCTCTCCCTGCTTCCCTTTATCACCGCGCGAAAAAGAGTTTCTTCATTCGACGTGCGACCATTTAACCCTTAAACATATTCCTCGCAAATTTCTTTCGCGCTTGCACGCGCGAGCTAAATATTTTTGAACTTGGAGTAAGTTCTTCTCGGTCGCTTGAATGTAAATCTGTTACTTTCACAGTTTAAACGTAGATTTTTCTGGTCTTACATGTTCTCAATTTTTTTGACACGTATAAAATAAAACTTTATAACATTTAAGTTATACAGCTGTAATACCTAATTTGTGAAATCTATGATATATCTAACTCGGAAGATAATACTTTGATACAAAGTTTAACTCTCGATGAAGCGTGGATTGTGAAAAATCGAAAACTCTTTTCATAGACGTGACATTTTGTATGATGGTTTATATGTGCGAGCGCGATACCTGCATCATTAAACGCGCGCGTGTCGAGATCGATCGTTTAAGAGTAATTATGCTAATACGGCCCGATTATGATGAAGGCACGAAATAAGCTTACAGGGTATCATCATTACCACGTTCAAATACGTGCGTATTATTAATAATGAAACAATAATGGATATTATTAAAGCAGCATGACGCAATAATAGCCGGCGAGCAGCGCAGTTGCGAATATATTTGTTGCACCGTATTAATCATCAGTTATACCACGCATTAATACTTATACACATTAAAAACTCTTACAATGCATTTCTTGCTGCAAATATTATGTCGCCTGAATCACGAAAAAAGACTTTGTAAATCTTTTTATTTATAATTCACAAGGTATACTTTAATAACGACTTTTTATATACTTCTCAATTTTTATCTTTATAAGATGAAGAATGCAAAGCTATCTAAAATAGACTATCTACACATTATCGTGAGTCGGACGATTATTTTCTTGCAAAATATATATTTCCGTTGTACCCTCTACTTAATTATTATGTCGATTCTGATACTCGGCAAGAGGGACAACGGCATAAGACGGGAAAAGAGCCGGTCGGTATTCTTCCGGGGAGAGACGACCGAGCGGGATTTAAATCTATTTTATTTGACCCTGAAGGATCAGTCCTTTTCATGGAGAAAAGCGGCTCCTTTTCCTAGAGGGACACGGACGGAAGAGGAATTCTCATCGTCCCCTTTTTCCGTCTTCCGGGCGCGCTTCGGACGCTCCTCGAAAATTATGTAAAACTCGAAGAGCAGCAGGTATTGATTCCCATCGCCGAATGTTTTACGGCGCGTATTATTTTCGCGAGGTACAATCATTCGGTCCGGCGAAATCGTTCGTATTCCGTTTGCGCCAATTCCTTGCCAGCGAGAAATTCGGTTTCAATCGGGACGATCTCTCGTTACGCGCCGTATAACGGATCACTCCGACGACGAGGAAAATTATTTTCCCAACGAATGCGCATACATTCTGCAGATGCGTAACGACGCGTAATAAAGATTCTTCGACGTTGAAATGGAATATTTCTCTTCTCTCGGATTGAAGACTGCTTGCGCGATATCTTTTACGTCATATTCTTATTTTTTAGTATCTCTTATCTTACTTATATTTCATCACTTTCTATCTCTTTTTGTTTTTTTTTTTTTTAACACAAATTGCCTCTTTATAATTAAACCAAATTTACTGACTCGTGATAAATTATGGCACTACAATCTTCCTTTAACTATATTTTTATGATTCCTTTATTTAATTTTTAGAAACAACTAAATATTGCGCTGAGATTTTTTCTCTCAAGTTATCAATTATTATATCTGTGTAGAGTAGCTTCTATTATAAGCTGAGAGTCTTTCGTTCGAAATGTTCGTATCGATATCCAATGTGAATTGAGTGGCAATAAAAGCGTTCTTATTTAAACAGCGTTTTCGTGGGATTATATCGAATAATTTGTTAGCTCCGATAAGCGCAATAAAACATACCATATGTCACATGCGTTCGCGAAGTATTAAGTTCTAGTTGTGCCGCGTATCATTACGTTTACAGTTGCTACGGCAAGCTTATCTATCAAATATATATAGTCTTTAATAATAAAAATAAAAAACTACATCGAAAAATTGCGACCATCGTACTTGCGACACAAAATGAACACAAATAAAATTCTTTAAAATTTTGAATGACTAGAAGATGTTCCCATTGTGCATTATTATTATTATCATTCTTAAATTTTTTTTCTTATCTGTTCGTATTTGCAAATACACGCGAATAATTTCGAAGGCGTTTCCGGCAGACCAAAAAATCTTTGAACACTTTTGACACCTCGCGTAATCGGCTCGAGATACAACGCGTGCATGGGACATAAATTTGTCGTTAAAAACTACGGCCATTATTCGGTTTCCTCTCCCTGACAGTCGCTATACAAATTCGACTGCTTGTATTCTCGGAGTCCCATCCCTTAATCCTCCCCGTCGATGGCTGCCTCTTCCCTAAAATCCCCCCCCCCCCTCCCTCTAGTGGACCCCCTCTCTCTTCCGTTGTCCCTACGTTTTAGGGTGGAATTATTATGCAGAGACCAAAGTGTCCCATAAAATCGCGCAAATTACACGCTCCGATGCGTGTCTGAGCTTCATCGTAGTGATTAACTGACAATAACGTTGAAAATCGGTAATTCAGCGGCGCCGATTAATCGTGTATTTACAGCTTGCAGAGGATTCTTTGCGATCGTTTAGGGCTTTACGCGTGCATCAGCTGTCGTGGCTGCTTTATTGCGTGACGATGAGTTAATTTATCGGAAGATTAACTTCTATTAAAGGCAACAAGAGAAGCGAATATTTACGCGATCGTAGTAAACGCGTAAAAATTACAGAATTCGAATTCCTCAACAGATTGCGAGATTCTGATTAATATTATATATATATATATTTTCTTACTAATTTAAGTATATAAAGGACAGATGAGTGAAGAGAGAAAACGTGCTTCTAAAGACACATTAGAAAAAATAAAATTACCGCAACTATTTTATTAACTTTTTATTGTTCTCAATATATTTAAAATATCTGATTATTCATTCGTTAGATATGTTTAAGCTCCAACCGAAATTTCCTTCTCTTCGATTGGAAAAATATCTTGTCCGGAGATATCTTGTCTTGAGGGTTAACACTCGCTTCTTACGTACCTTGCTCTCCCTTGTCAGACTGTAAACGCGGAATTAGCAGTCCGTTCGCACATCCAAGCAGCATCTACTGAAAATCTTCATCTACACGCGAAAGGAACACGTGGAACTCTACCGTTGCCGGCGCTCTAATTCGTATTCACGGCACGACCGCTCGTCGCATGATCACGCCGTATGGATTCGAATCCGAGACGCATCGGAAGTTTGCGATGTCGTTTTACCGCCTAACTTACAGAGGACACGAAACTTTTGTCGGTGTGCCCCTCGGCCGGATAATACGTTTCCGTCGAACTTCGAAACAAGTGTCCGGGAAAAGGGGCGGCCGGAGAGACGCGCGATCGCCGTCAAACGTGATTTTTTTTTTCTCCCAATCGATTCGCGATTATTATCTCGCAAATTGTTTTCGAATGGAAGTTTGAGAAGCGCGACATGACGGTTGATTCTTAATTCATTATTGCATCTATGTATGTATGATGCGGAAAAAATCAATAGGCAGCATTTTGAAGAATGAAAAAGTGCAAGAAAAATATTCAATGAAAGGAATATTCAATGTAGTATCTTTATTTTTATTTTATTTTTATTTTTGAGCTGACTACATATTTCAGATAAATGTTGGATTATTATAGACTTTACAGATATAGAATAAGCATGATAGAGCAAGATAGCCGAGATAATTGTAGACTAAAGATTAGATTCTTATGTTAATTTTTCGTAAGTGAAAGAAAGAACATTCATTTACATGAAATTTATCTTAACTGTCTAGTATTAAATGTCTTTCTTGGTGTTTACGTGTTAATTTACCTTACGACAGGAATTTTGTCCCTTCGACGAATACATAAATTCTTCCACGCAACATATATTTATATTATACAATATGTGATATATGTATATATATGTATACTACAATGCACGTATTCTTTGACAGATACTTCCTTCCGGGGACGACGGCGGAAAATGGAGCATCGAGCGCGCGGCATCTCGTCTCGACATCTCGGGGGGCGGCCTCGGTAAGTGTGACCTAATTTTACGGAACATCGGCTCTTATTAATGACGCAACGAAGCGAGGGGCAGGTGAAGATAGCTATATAGCTGTATAGCTGGCTGTCAGTGAAGAAGTCATTTCGCGCGGACACCGGGCCCATTGTGCGCTTGCAACTCGTCACACGCCGATGATTGCATTATATTAGGCGTGTAGAGTCGATCGTTCGCCCGTGGATAATCCATATCATGGCGGGCCCGTGCGGCAGTTATTCCCTTATTCATCTCCCCCGTAATAGCCCGGGCTTTTTGCGTTGCGCGCGGCCCGGGATCGCCTTTGCAGTTTGGCTGCATATGGCCAATATTGTTTTATTTCTGCCCCGACATTATATCGATTGACTGCGTCGTAAAGATGTCGATCTCGCGACGGACTCACGAATATGATTTTTCGAGGACCGAGGGGTGAGTTTTTTGACGATATTGGCTTCTCTTTATGAGACGTTTTTTCTCAATTTAATTAAAATTTTTTACTCGATCTATATATATATATAGTTAGCAATATGTATGGGCGAGGACATTTAATTAACACGAATACGAAATTATCGTTTTTATTATAAATATATGATTTAGGTAATACACACAAATGACATTTGTTTAATGATTTTAATCTCGAGTCATATTCGCAATATTGTTAATGAGCTATCTTAACCCTTTGGGGCACCATATCGCGTAAGCCTCATAATTCATCTCCGTGTAGACGGTAAACAATAAGGCAAACTTCACGAAAACATGTGGTAATGCCGGAAAGGATAGACATATATTATTGTATGAGATAGTTGTGCTAATTCGAAAATGAGAAGATCCATCCAACGTCAAGAAATTTCGTGAAATTAATATGCACCGGCTGGTACGAAGTGTGGCGGACACATAATTTGAACCACAACGGTCCGAAATGCGTACATACGTGTATTTAGCTTGAACATTATATCAGCCGAAATTAAATATTATTTTATTTCTCAGATACAATTCCAGATACACTGCATATATATGTTTTTATTGAGATATACCAATTATTAATATCAATTATATATATGTATATGTGTATTTTTTATATCAAAGTCCTAACAGATAAACTATTATATATAATTCTGTGCAAAAGCATTAATACATAAAATATGTTACGTTTTTACGATATTGTTAGATAAAACCCATAGCAATTCAGTAGATTCAGCATCAATGACTTTTCTGACGACGCGGCTAGTGTCGCGGAAATAGACAGCGAATGATCCGTCTTCTTAAAATACTATTCGTCAGGAAATAATTCGACTACCCTCCCCGCTCATATTTTACACGCGGACAAAACATGTCTCGGAACGGCTATTCCGTGTGAGAGTCTCCGACACAACGATGCGATAGAGAACGAAGTCCTATCCCGGATTTAGCCGGGTAGCCCTCTCGACTTCAAAGGATTAGGCGAAGGATGCGATAGCAGGAAGCCGAGATGTTTCTCGCTCGGTCGCTCTCTTTCTTTCTTTCTCTCTCTCGTGTGTAGTTTTACATTTCGTCACATTGTTGCGCCGACATTTATAAATGCTGGTCCAGCGGCGGCCGATTATGATGACGAGCGGGAAGCGGGGAAAAGAGCACGAGGGACCGGAGATGACGCTAGTATGAATCGTAATGCGATGGGACGAGTGTGATTCAGCGAAATCAATGCGTCTTCAGGAATACTGAAACGTTTATTAGTGACGCTTCATCATTTCGCGATAATATTCGCGGTCACCTCGCCGATTAAATGAGCCGGGGGCTCATCATCGCTTTGAATACGGTGGTATCCTTCGCAGAAGTCTCTAACAGCCGTACATCCTTCTTTAAAAACGTATTATCGCGCGCGAACGATCCGCGCCGAATAATATTTTAATGAAATTCGAATTGAGATGGTTGGTATCATGTTTTCATTTCATAAACAACGCGCGTCGGCTGCGAGATAAGCTAACATCGATACGGAAGATCGCTTTATATTGCATCAAGATTTAACAAAATTTAGCAGTACAAAGAGATATATATTGGTCAGCGCGAATATATGATAAATCCGAGACAGAGGTTTCAAAGTTTTTCTATATGTAAATTTCGTACAGATATAACGCGCGAATACAAACATATATACTATGTAATTAGTTCAACTGATAGAGTTAATGTAGATAACTATTTGCATTTGTAACTATTTATATATTCGCTTCAACGAGTAAACAATTAATGCATACAATTAACATACAGATTATTATACGGCTAATCGCTGTTGAATTTTAAGTGCAATCCGCTATTTATTGGTATTGATTCGGTCGTTGAATCGAGTCAATTCTATAAATGACTACTAAAAAAAGAAATTGTATATTTGTTCCATTTGCAATTTGCATAACTTTATATCATTATCTTCAAGATACTATATAAAATATATATATATACTCAATAACATAAAAATCTATTGAAAATTATTACAAATGTAACGAGAATATTTTGCTACGCGCTTCCTTTTTATTAATCACATAAAGTCAAGTCTGAAATGCTCACATTTTGTTTAAAAGAATAAGATGTTCTCTAACCACACACACACACACACACACACACACACACACACACACACACACATATATATATATATATATATATATATATATTTAATTATTTATCAGCAAATTTTTATGATAAATACATATTTTTCTATCATTTTAAGCGAGAAACGCGTGTCTCAGACAGCGGTTATCTTTTTATCATAAATTTGATTTTAAATCACCTTCGCCAAAAACCGCAATCTCCGATGGAAACGTATAATGGCTCGGAAATATCAAATTGCAAAACAGCAATTGTAAAAAGTGCATTCCGGTAATCGAACGTTCGATTCCGAGTGCGGGTAATCGACGCTCCACAACATCGTAGCGCCATTAATGGCCTTCTGGTGATCAGTGCTTCTTTTCTAAGGCCACTTTATATCCACGGCTGTAAAACGCTTATACGATCCACCATAAAAGATCGAAACGCATATATTACGCGAACAGGGTGTATCGTATGCATCTCGCGATACACACAAAACACACACATGACGTTGAAGACCGAACGGGATCACCGGGACGTCGTTTTTACGATCAAACCATAACTACATTCGTCAGAATTATTTAAATTTCCCCACGTTTCAAGATATTAAAATCGGGATATAATGCGGCCCCGTATTAATCGTATACGTTCGCGTCAAATCTGTTGAAGCTTGAACGCGCATATTCACGGTGTGCAGATCGATTTGCGATTTATCGGCGATGCATCGATATTCGCATTATTTCGGCATTAACAGATAATCGACGCGAATCAATTATATTTCCGGGAGATTAACAGCGCGATCACTTTTCCATCTTTTTCCATGGTACAAGGTATTTAATATGGTAAAAGGATGCGGATAAGGGCACTTTATTCATTTTTTCTCTTGCTATCATATAAACTTGGATAATACAATATTTTGATCTTATTTTCATTTCATGAATTCGTAACGTTATCATAGAACTATAATGAAATTTACAATCAATTTACAAAATTGATAACTCGCGTCAGGTATAAATTAATGTCAACCTCATATGATTCCGATAAATACATAGCGTCATAATTGAAATTAACTGTATTTCAACTGTACTTTTGATCGCTCGTTTGTAATTATAATTGAGGGTGGATTTACCACACATAAGTTTAGCTCCGATCTATGTAGCATTCGCAGCTTCCACGTCGTGCGATCGCAACCCGTTTTACTTATTTCGCGCAACACACGCCCGATGATGCGGTTCACGCTGCATCCAAGTTATAGGTGTAAAAGCGAGACTTCCAGCGGCGTGCGTGTCGCCACCGGCCATCAGATACCCTATGAATGGACCTATATAACGCTCGGATGCTTTCTCCGTGCGCTCACGATGACTGATAGACCGAGGAAGGACACTGACTTAAGCCTGTTTGTCGGCCCTTACCAGCCCCGGAGCAGCAGCTGTATCCCCTCTCTCTCTCTCTCCCTCACGTTCTCGTTCGGGGCACCGGATCCTTTCAGGGGGCTCCCAACAAAAGCGGCTGTCGTATTTGGACAGTATTAGCGTTAAATTTGGTCAATGAAATGGTTTAACAGGAGACTGCCGTAGAATATGGTGCTGGGGGGAGAATCTACCTTTGATCCGAGAGAATTTCTCGTCGCCGATACGTGATTGGCACAATTGTGTTATAACAATGGAAAAGTGAAGCGCAGTAGTGACTCTTTTAACTCTAAAATACGATTAACATTACATTAAAATTAACTATATGAATACAAAGGAAAATTCTCGTAGCAATAGTTTATTTTTTTATGAAGAAACGTAAAGGACTACACTACACACACACACAGTATGCACATTACTGCTGTAAAGCGCAGCACAAGTGCAAAGATGACTCCATGTGACCGATGAAAGCGAGCTAATTAATCATGCATGCACTGTACACTTCCGGCTTGCTATGAACACAAGAATAATTGGTTCGTTCAAGAAACATGATGCACGCCTCGCCTTCAAACAATTAAGAGCTCGTTACTGTATTCGGTTATTTAAATTAATCACTTTCTTCAGCCAGAATTACCAACGGTTACCTACAGAAAGTTTTAAAAGAGTTACAATAAAAGCAATTATGCAACTGTGAATCTTTTAGTGAATCAAATTAGACATGTGAGCATAGATTATTTTTAGTTTTGGTAGAACAGATTTGACGTATAACACAGATGAGATAATTGACGTGGATTTACAAAATCAAAGAAATTATCCTAAAATAATAGAACTGATCTCGCCATTACGATATAATTTTGTCTAAGAAATTATTTTCTCCGAGAGAAAAAAAATATATTCGCATGAAAATACATTATTATTAAAAATAAAAGTTTGCGGAAAGCAAATTGTGCCACATGTCAAAATAAAATTCGCACAATCATTCTTATTTTTTAACATCATGCTAACATATGTACGAGAATTTGAACATACAGTATGATAAATTAATAATAATACAGTTAGATAGAAGGAATAATTGGAGTTATCTGATAATCCTGACGCTATTGTATCGTCATGTTTTATTGTTATTACCGAGCGTTGTCTACGAATCGAGGGGACGGACAGCAAAGGGCGCGGGGGGCTGCGACACTTAAAAACAAAATTCACGCCGTTAAATCGAGCTGTACGATCGCTATCTACCCATCCAGCAGCAAATCTCGCACCCGCCGCGGCATCCCTTCCGACATGGGAGAACATTTGAATTCTCCACTCTGCCTCCGCCCTTCTCTCTCACGCTGCTGTTTATATCGCGGATTTCTGACAAGGGTGCCAGGGACATCCGCCTCGACCAAATTATCCTAAACAAATTCTCCGTTACCTTGTCGCACAAATTTAATTCGTTTGTATATCGACGCGTATATCATTATGTATGATAGAAGAAGATTAAGTAGCTCTTGGTCAATAAAAATTGTCATTATTTGTATGAATACATGAAATATGAAATTTTTGCTTATTCAGTTATAAAATATATAATTGTATTTAAAGATGATAAAAGTTAAGCTCAAATTATATGCTAGAAATTATTTTTATGACAGAAAATATTATGACATTATTCCTTACATTTTCCCTTCTTTTTAAATTTTCAATTAATTAGAAATATTTCGGGAAAAAATTTGGTTTTTATATATATTAAATTTTCATTCGATTAATTAGAAAAAAAAATGTATTCGATTTTTATAAATATTTTGATTGCGTGCTTTTGAAGTATTAAACTCATCGATGAGTGTGGTTGCTTGCTTATAAAAAGAATGTACGCAGTGATATATACACTTTTTTTTTACACGGAGATTCAATTATTATGGATGAGCAATCATTCATCGGTATTACCCTGGCCGAGACGTGGATTCGTTGTGCGCGACGCCATCTCGCCGTTATTATTATTTATCCAGTTTATTAATTCCTTAATTCCTCAGGCATCCCGGCGGATGCGGCGTCGTACGCACCGCGGAATAAAGACGGGGCCCTAATGCATCAATGTCATCGCGAGCAACATTGTTCCCGGCGCAACGACTCGCGCTCCTAACGACGTATTTATGACGTCACGTTGCGGCTTAAATAATAACCAGTCGGTGATGGATGGCCGCGGTGCGGTGCGGCGCGGTGGCCGCGTAGAAAACCGACATCATTATTGTGATCGGAGAGAATGAGAGAGAGAGAAGGAGAGAGAGAGAGAGAGGGAGAAGGAGAGGGAGAGAGAGAGAGAGAGAGAATCCTCACCCCCGACTACGTCGAGAGTTCTACGGTGGATTCCTCGCGAGCGAGTATACAATGCGTCGCACGGCTAACAGATGCAACTAATCTCTTCGTATTAGCGAGAGCTCGATCACGTCGATCTCCCGCCGGTCGTGCTGTCCTTCGTCCTTCTGGTAGCCCGCAGGACACGCCTCTGATCGGTGCTCGCGCGATTTGGTCCTGCACAGGGTGTTCCTGATCTAGCAAGTCACCTTTCACACATGGACTAATTTGATTAATCTGGAATCGTTCTTGCCTTAACAAAAAGTAGAGGGATCAATAGCTCTCACATTATAAGCGATTTCTCCGTATACACTGTGTGAAAATTATATTTTCTAAGAGAAAAAGAAAGCTAGGGGATGTTTTGTATATATATTTTTTATATATGTATACAGATTATACATATATACAATAATTAGAAACATGTAATTTAATTGATTAACTCATTCTCTTCTTTATTTAATTAACTGGTTTAGTATCTATCTTAATAATCAATAACAACTTTCTATTTTTAATAATCTTTCTATTTTTTAAATCACGTAAATTTTTAAAATCTGGATAAATTATATAACAATCTGTATCTGATTTTATATATATATATATATATATATATATATATGTATATATTCTCTTGTGTTAACCCTAAATCAACTAAAGTAACCCTCCGCGACAGAAACCACTAGAAAATATGATGTACACTCGTGGAATCCAACGACAGGGCCTCCTGGGCGGGACCCTGGACAAAGCATAGTCGGCCGCAGGTTCATTACGATCTCGACAAATCGTATATATATACCAGAAGCCGGGGAATTCCCCGTATGATTTATAGCGCGCGCTCTCCGGCCAAGGAGAGAACGAAGTGTCGAATAATCTGGTTCGCGCGGATCTGCCACGACCGAAAAGAGAGAAAGAGAAAGAAAAAGAGAGAGAAAGAGAGAGAGAGAAGAGGAAATGACTCCCGCATTGACTCGCGGGAGGGAACGAGAAGGACGCGGGCGGCTTCCCTCGCGCTCCTTTTCTCCGCTCTGGCATTTATGTCCGTGCGCCTTTTTCGGGAGGCATCCGGACAAACGATTCCGGAGCTGCACTTTTTCAGTCACGACTACGCGGCATAGAAACGCATCTCACACGCGGCACAATGGCCGAGAGCGTCAAATTAGGCGACGCAGGTCAACTGCATGGGCGTCTCGGTCTCCCCTCGTCTGGTTCGTGACTTTCGGCCGAACTCACTGCGGGCCGAAAGCCGAAACATCGACGGCGGCGGCGGCGGGTGACGGCCGATCTTTCGGCGCGGGGCCCAAAAACCAGGGGTCCCCCTCCGGATATAGGGTTGGTTGCCCTCTATAATGCCATAATACAAATAAGCAGTCAGTCGAAGTCAGTCGCTGCTATGCGCCCCGGCCACGTATTGCCGCGCGTCGGTCTATTATAGTTCTTGATCTCTCTCCGGCCATTATGCGTTCCGCCTCTCTTTCTGCGTCGCCTACCTCCTCCTCCTCTCCTCCGGACACCCTTCTCTACTGAATCGCGTTGCAAAGTCACTCGCAGCGAGCTGTACTACTACGGTGTGCTGTGTAACAGTCGCTCCCTGCCTCTCTTTTCATCCCTCGCATAAATGTACACGGTGGATATACACGGTGTTCCGTATAATTCGCTTTTAAATTTCAATTCAAAACCTAGTAAGTTTCTTCGACGAATTTGCAAATCGTCAATATTTTTTTGTGGGGGAGATTTCGAGGAATCGTTATTTTCGTAAAGCTCAAATTAAAATTCTGCCGAAGCAAAGTTCACTCAAAATTAATACAATTCTCTTATTAATTATTTGCCACTAAAGCTGAATCGCTAATCGTTTAGAAATTATTCAAAATTTAAAAAAAAATAATTTAATAAATTTAATAAATCGAAGGAACGGAACACCCTGTACATGCACGTACACGCGCGCAATCGGCACCCATGCAGTACGTTCTCTTTGTATGTTGAACAGCCTGCAGAGTCCCTTCGCTGCGCTTTCGGATCATCGTCGGTGGTTTCGCATTGATGTCCCTGCTCAAGAGCATTGCGATCAGGACTGTGACATGCTTAAAGACCCCCGTTTGTTTCTTCAACACCCCGATTCTCACGTTCCTCTTTGTAATAATGATCCGAGAGAGATTTCTCTGATTTGGATATCATTAAGAGATTATTAGCTTTTTGCTTTTTAACCAAATACTTTTACGCTCAGAATTTGTCATATTTTTTAGAGATTCGTATTTAACAGCTACTCTTAGATTTTAGACAATATAATATGTCTAAACAATTATAGATATTGTGTGAATTACTATTATATAATTTTATATTATATAAAAGATCTTGAGGAAAATTTTCATATAAGAATAACATTCAAGTTCTTATTCTTTCATAAATTGTAACACGATTTGATATTTTTTACAAGCTGATATTATAGTTCTGGAATATTTATGATTGTTACTTTTGCAACTGCGTATTCGGGAGAACGCGATAATGTCTACACGATATTGCGGTCGTAGGATGTAATTAACATGCCGTTAAGTTTCGGAAAGATCGGAAATCGAATGGTTGCTCAGCTCGATCGAGCGAGCGCGCGAGCGGATGGGATTAAATGAAAATTCATGCCTTAAAGTTTATAATGGAATTTACCTACCTATTTCGCCTTTTTTAACGAGAAACTTTACAAGCCACGGCTGCTCAACGCGGTAATGCCGGCGGAAACTTATTTAAAACTCCTCATATTTCGATATGCCCTTCGCTCCTCCTCTGTACATCTCTAATATCCTGAAATATACACGTGACATGGCGTTAACTGGAGAATCTCGCTTTTTGCGGAGTAGGATATAAAGGATGTCCTAGATTCAGTGTCGCACGATATAAATTAAATCCTCAATCACCGATTTTTCAAGGTTAATTTTTTTGTTAGAAAAAAATCAGACTTTAATTTTTAAAATAGATGCCACTTTCTTTACTTTTTTAAAATTTTATTTTAAATATTATAAATTTTAAATCGAAAACTTTACCTTGCATTAATGAGATGTTTTGAGCATCACTGAAATTCGATTAAATTTTAATTAGTATTTGTATTATATGATATAGATTAATTATTGATCAATTTAATGATAATTATTGAGATTTATTATAAAAAAATATATATAATATATATTTTTTTAAATTATATATATATATATATATATATATATATATATATATATATAATATCAAATTGCGTTCTTTTTGTGTGAGAAGCGCGATAGATCATTTCACTAACAATCTTTCATCGCACAATTCACGGCACAAAACCCCCAATTTCCGCGATACATTAGCTTCGCGTCGCAAAACGCATCCACTTACGCAAGAGACGCACCCCTTCCCAGTCCCTTCGTCGTGACAGACGGGGATAGAGACGGGGTAGGCAGAGATCTATCGGAGAGAATTAGTGAGATCTACAAGTTGCATCCCCGCGAATGAGAGAGAAAGAGAGAGAGAGAGAGAGAGAGAGGGAAGGAAAGTGTGTATGTGTGTGGGAGCGGACTTAAACTACCGAGCTCCGAGTGCAGATTTTCCCCCCATCTTCGCTCCGGTTACACGGACGCATCCCTCGCCTCCCTCGCCAGGAATTCTCCCTCTCGTCATTTACCCTCTCCCTCTCCTCGATACCCTTGTTTCGCTCTCGCCGATTTAATCCGGGATTCAGCACTCAATTTGGTGCGTTACACGGCGGTTTGTATGCCCCAGCTCGCCTTACCCGCCACATCCGCTATACACACACAAACATACACATTCTCTCACCCTCTTCTCTCTTCCTACGCTTCCCTCCCGCGCGTATTACCTACCTACCTACCTACCTACCTACCTACCCTTCGCACACACACAGGAAGGTATATGTAAAGACACCACACACATACACACGGCAACCCGCCCATATCCCTCGCTCGTCTCGCCTCTTGTTTCTACTCTGTTCGTCCTCGTTCTCTCGCGAGCGAAGACCGCTACACGCCGTCTACCCTCTTTTTCCCCGTTTCTCCTATCCTCTTCCTCCCTCCTTTTACCCTTCCCCTTACTCTGTCCTCGATTTCTCATTCTCTCTCTCTCTCTCTCTCTCTCTCTCTCTCTCTCTCTCTCTCTCTCTCTCTCTCTCTCTCTCTCTCTCTCTCTCTCTCTCTCTCTCTCTCTCTCTCTCTCTCTCTCTCTCTCTCTCTCTCTCTTTCTCTCTCTCTCTTTCTCTCTTTCTTTCTGTCTTTATCCTTTGTCAGCGTCTCTATATATATATCTCCGTCTTTCTCCTTACCCCTTAGTAGTCACCGTCTCTATCCTTGAGAGCAAGCACCCCCGTCTTCAAGTCCTCTTTCTATCCCTCTCTTGTTGTCCCGAGAGAGAACACTTGCCGACGCTCCTGATGTTTCCACTGTCCGTCTCCTCCTCTCCCCTCTCTACCGCCACCGACGCAAACGGCGTCGTCACCACCACCGATGTCGCCCTCCCATCCCTTCCTTCAACGGCACTACTTGAATCCGACCTACGTTTTTCATCCCCCTGTGTTCCCCTCCTTCCTTCCTTCGAGTGGAACCGAGCGAGCGCAAGCGAAGGCGTCGTCGTTGTCGTCGTCGTCCCCTCGTTCGCATTTAAATTAGATTAGATAAGTTAATCAATGCGGTATTCAAAGTAAAACCCGGGATTTCGTGTCGGCCAGCAAGAGCGAACTGGCGGATGAGGGTGAAAGGAAGGAAGAGGGGAGGAATTATTGGCAGTTAGGAGCGCGATAGCTCAATCTCTCGCGGGGGGGCCGAGGAAAAAGACAGGAGTAAACGGGGGGTTAGTCGACCGATGCTTTTACTTTTTCGTGTATCGAACCGAGAAAGACCGTAGAATCCTAGACGCACAGTCGTCACGCGCTCGTTTATCGAAGTTTATAGTGAGCGATCGACGACGACGACGATACCGACAATTATTGTGATTCTCGGCTGAATTCGTTGCATCTTTTTTTTTCGTGGATGATCTTTTAGACACTTTGAAGGTCTGGCGATGGTATCATCAATCGTTGTCAAGGTCGTAATTTCGGGGGATGTTGCGGTTGTTAAAGATGTTCGATCGGCCGGATAATTAGGGTGAAGAAATAGCGTACGCTATATCATTTGGCGCATATACAGAAGAGGGAAAAGTACGAGTGCGTAATCGCATTATTATAATATCATAAAATCTCAATGATTTGTCAGTAGCTAAAAAAAGTCTTATTTTTATATTATACATATTTATGTATACGCAGAATTTGTAATTAGATAAAGCTAAATAATATTTCTTATTATTGGAATGAGATGATAAAAAATTGATTTACTATGCTATGGGGCAGTTAATGCATTTTTAAAATTTAAGTGCAATCTATTTTTTATTATTTAACATACTTGAAAATTTCAGATGCAATCTATATTAAGACTCTTTGATTTTTATCATTTTAGAGTGATTAGTAATCGAAAAGCTATTTTTTATAATATATAATAGATTCTTTTATCAATTCTAAATAGACGTATAAAATATTATTTTAATAATTTCTAGATTATTGTCAATAATTTTACGTAATTTGATTTGTGTGCGTTTTGTGTAAAACAATGTTATCGTTAATTAATTTCATAAAAACCAAGAGCTATTGTATTTTTTGCGCATTAGATATACTCGTATGTTTGGCAGAATGTATTCGTAATAGTAGCGATAGCTTGCATTTAAATTTGAGATGTATTTTTTGTCGCACGAAACGAAGTTGGAATACAATCAGAATTTCTGATAAAGGCGGAAAGAAATCCGATTCATTTGGCCGGGAAACGCTTGGCCGGTTGCCCTAACGCGACACCCCTTTTAATCACCAAGAAATGTCTACTAAAAGCACTCGAAGCCGCTCGAAAACATCGGGACGACCCACAACTTTAATCTTTCCCCGTTGTTAGTGCTCTACGAGTGTCTGGATGTTCGTTCCGTTTAAAAGTCATATTTGTTTCATAAAGGGAACGCGCTACGGGTGAAAACCGCACGCTCTCCACCCCGATTTACGCATGCATTTCCGAGATGAGGGTGAGACTCCCCTAAATTTCTTACACGCATGTATTTGCTGTGGATTTACAGAAAATAACGCGAATTATTCTTGTACTGTCAATCTTGCATTATAAGTAATCTTCGATTTCTAAAAAAATTGATAAAGATATATAGGATAATTGAGGCTATTATATAATAGCATTTAATTCAATTTAATAAAAGATTTGTATCAAAAATATAGTCGGAAATTTTGTTAAGGAGAAAAACAGTTAATTTTTATTTTTCTAAGTTTACTGATTCTTTTTTAAAATTATATTGCAATTTATATAAAATTTTCCTTTATCTCTCATTAAATGGAAACACGATACACATTTTGATCTAATATAACAACTATTTTTTTTTTTATTCTAGACAACTTATTTCTCTTTTAATTATAAAGTTTATAAGCAAGACCTTTATTTAATTGTAGGATCGCGTTCTCCCGCTGAACTAACTTACTGATGCAGGCTTTAGACGTGATGTCCGTTTGATCAAACTGCAATTAAAGTTCCTTCTGTAGAAGGATGTAATTATACCTAATTATATTGTCGCAATTTCTTTAAACCAAGAGTAGCGCATATAAAATCTCACCGTCATCTGTTCTCTTTTTTAATAATATACGTTACAACAAATATCGTTAAAAAACGTTAAAAATACTATCTTTTCGAAGCAATATCATTGATCACGTATCTATTTATGCGTCTCTCTGAGAAAGTAGCGAAGTATTTTCGAGATCCATCGTTCGTCGCATAACGTCGCTCGAGGAAATATAATTATCAACGAGCGTGTCCGATTAATTTTCGAAATAAATTTTATTGTCAAATGGCGAATGGGCAAAATCCGACGGGGCGCACGTGCTCGCGCGTCAGATCGCGTCTACTTTTGAGAAATACCGGTGGCAGATTGCGTGAAGTTTATCCATTGCGGTGGAAGACAAATCGACGCAGGAGGAAAAGGACCCTCTTAGGTACATCGGTGGCTGACAAACTGACCAAAGCCATCCCTCCCGCGACCCTCTCGGCCGCCACATTATCGGAAGCCTGTGGACAGCGGGACCATTTATACTGTTAAAAGTCCGACGATAGAACGAGGGAAAGAGACCGTGAGACAAAGAGAGGCTAAAACGGGATGAAATCGTTCTCCATTTGGTAGCGATACGAGCGCAGTTTATTGCGCGTTTGCGCAATGGCTGGCTTCCAAATCGCCAATAGCAATATTATCTATCCGCATGTGTTAGCGGCAATCCGTTTTATTTCAATCTGTTGAAAACTTACAAGTAATTTTAACGCGCGCACTCTCTCTCTCTCTCTCTCTCTCTCTCTCTCTCTCTGTGTGTATATTAAAACTCTTTTACAATAATATCTTCTTCATTATATTACTATCTGTGACAAGAAATTATTTTTTTTATTCGTTAATGACATTTATTAGCATTCAAAATTATCTGGAAACATCACTTGTAATAATAATAATAATAATAGCAAAAATTATTATGGAAAAACGTGTAACAAAGATATTATAAATATGAAAAATTTTAAATTACATTATCTATTTATTGCTTAAAAAACATAGTATCATTAGTATCGTAAATCAACGAAATCTCATCTATGTCTTTCGTTACAATCAGCGCGAATAATTCCATAGCTTCGGGAATCAGGCCCAGATAACTTTGCAAAGTCCCAAGCTCCATCCCAAGCGATTCGCTTGAGATAATCAGGGAAGAGAATGTATCCCAGGCAGTCCGCTTTAACCCGGCGGCAATATGGCTGAACGAAATGGAGTGGAATGCCTGCCTGGGTGCCGGATGGAGTGAGTACGGTCGGCGTAGTAGTTGGTGGGCTATAATAACGTATAAAGTAATTAAGGACATCGGGCGACAGCGGGCGGAGGTGGAGGACGACACCGGAGAGGACGACGAGGATCCGGACCAGGGGGAGGGCAGGCAAGGCAGGCAAGGCAGGCAGGAAAACGGACAGGTTAGGGAATGCGACATTTACATAGTAATTAAATCGCGGGAGCAAGTGAGGCCGTTGGGGGAGATACCGGTGCTCGAGCAATTACAGACGCATTAGATTGCGGTAAGCACTTGTTTATGGCCCGCCCTGACTCTCTCCGCTCTCTTCGCTCTCCGCACTCGATTCTGTTCGGCCGTTTCTATTGTCTAAAGCTGCTCTCTTTTCCTCCCCCTTCTCTTCTCTTGCTATTTTTTTTTTCGAGCCACCCGCTACCGCGATGCACTAGTTTTGCACTTTATAGCGAGAACACGCTTCACTTCTTTTTCAAGTATTAAACGAACGCGGATTTTTAGAGAGTGAAAAGAACTTGGGAAATGGAGACGAAGATACACATCAAAGTGTTATAAAATTATAAGAATTATCTTATCAATTTATAAGTAGAGAATATATGTATATATCAGTGAGGATAAAATTAAGTTTTACTTTATAGAATCTATCCATAAGTTTATTAATCACACGTTATGATTAAGATAAAAATTTTTAGCTATTTTTCTTATTGATTTTATTGAAGATAATAATAGTTAATTAATGATATCTCAATTTTTATATAAATCATAATATAATTATTCTAAGATAGAATTAGATTGCATCAGCTAGCACTACTCTATTAGTATTTTATTTTATTCTTTATTCTACTCTGTTTCGTATTGTTAATCGTATTCCGCTTGAGCGATTTTATTCTTGAGAATCCCCGCGAGAGACGAGAGTATATACTGATAGATACTGATACCTACTGATGTACGCACGTGTTAATTCACCGTTTCATGATGGCCGACACGGTCAGTCGCTCTATCCCTTGACTCACCCCACTGCTGGCTTATGCTCTCCTTAATCCTGTGTTCTCGAATCAAATGATTTGATCCTGATTCGGCCACAAACCCTCCCTCTCCTTCGTGTCATTTAAGATTCAGACTTCGCCGCGGATTCAAATTTGATTTCAGATCCCGGCTTACTTTGAGTACGAATATCATTTGAATCTCAAAGTGCCACCCGGAAACTCGTTCTTGATATGACGAAAGAATACCTTGAAAAAAAAGAGAAGTCTTCTGTTATAACAAAGAAAGTAATGTGCAAATAAAGAGAATCGCACAAATAATAAAATTCTAAGTTCCAATTCTAATTCCAATCGTTTGCGTGGAAAATTAGCATGACTTCTTCATCCATTATTGAGAGACATTTTTAATTAGACATTCAACACTTGCATTTTTTTTTGGAAAGAATGTGAAATCTAATAAAAATAAAGAACCTCGAGATTTATTTTTTTTTTGTAAAATTAGATAATTTTTTAGAAACATAACTTTTCTTGTTTTTCTATATGAAGTCTTCCAATTATCTTTCCTTCTCGATTCGCGAAATTGCTTCCCCCATCTCGTTTCGATGCTATCGATATACGACGCGAAGTGGCGCTTAATATAAAAGCGCGTCGGGCGAGAGGTCCCTGAATTATTAATTATAATGAACAACAATCGAGTGACGCCAGGCCACGGGCGGCGGTGGCGGTCGGCGGGCAGCATTTATCTTAATGACATCACGACGTGATGCACGAGCGGTTGAAATGTTAAGTAACGATATTAATAAATAGTGGAGTCGGTGCGTGCACATCGCGCGGCACAAACGGGGACCAGGGAGGGGGGGGGTTGCAACCCCTCGCAGCCGCGAATCCTGGGCTGCGGAACCACGCACTCACTCACGCACGCGCGCACGCGTGTTCCGTGTGTATGCGCGCACCCCGAGAGAGGGTGTCGTGAGTTATGAGCGCTCTGTGATATCGATGCATCAATTTGACTAAACGAAGGATTAATTTAATAACAAGTCAGCGGATGAGTCGTCGGATGATGTATAGAAGGAGGGATGAAAGAGACGTGTTTCGTGAGGGCGAGGGGGAAGGAGGGGGATATATGGACCCACGACGTGTTCTTTGTACCGCCCACTTATGGTGGGTGCTTGATACTATGTAAACACGCGTCTCATCCGATGGAGAGGAGAGAGGAGAAACGCGCGGATGCTCATATGGCGAGATTTCACGCCCTCCCCCTCTTCAATGAGATTTTTGACGTTATTCTATTCACGTTCTGTGATTTAGTATCATAATACAAAACGTAGCATTGCGTACAGTCAAATATGTTATTTTGATATGAACAGGGACTTGAATTATATGAAGATACGAGTTGTTTAATATACATAGTAATGAGAGAAAAAAAAAGAAGAAAGAGGTCTTAATGTTCCATTATAATAATGTTTTCCTCTAATTTGGAAACAAATAAATTAATGTGATCTATGTCTGGATATATACAGAAATCTTCAATTTGTCGAAAAAATTTCATGATTTTTTTTTTAGAGATTCATCAAAGAAAAAGAATATGCAAAACATTTTTTATCTTTGTAGCAGCCTGTGTAATATTTTCTTCCAAAATATAATAACGAGTTTAATTGTATAAGTATCCCACACCGAGATACTTATACAATCTGCAATCTACGCTTGTCTTTTACCGCGGAAAATCAGGGATATTGTTATACAAAGCAAAAGTTAGTCTCTTTTGAGAACTTTTGTCTCTCTATGAAGCTCGAATGACAAAAGTATTGTCTTATCGAGGTGGACAGGATATTTCGTGTATACGATGCGATAGTATATGGAATGAAAAGTCTCCCCCTTCCCCTCTCCTTTGAAACTGTTCTCCTCTAATAATACAAGGAATCGAGCGTTCGTGCAATCCACTCTGAAACGTTTCGCCAATACGCGGAACAGCGGGTGGCGCAGAGAAGTAGCGACAGCGGCGGCACGAGAGGGAGGGTTGGAAATCACTTTCATCGCGACGTAATGTTACTAAGCGACAACTTCTCTCGCACCCTCTATCTGTCATGCCAATTAACCAGCCCTCCTCTCCAGCCGTCGTCTCTTACGGGCCTCTCTCTCTCTCTTCGGGAAAAGCTATCGGCCAGGATTTATGCGACCCTTCAGAGCGATATATTTTTCACGATTACGATACTTCTCGGGTCAATGGATTATATGATATTCCGAGTACGGAGCGCATCTCAAGGTGCAGCGAGAGAAACTTTTAATGAGAGGCATTAGTCGTCGAGATCCGTTCAAAATGGTGCAAAACTTGCGAGTGAGAAGAACGGATAAGAGGATAAGAGTGCCTTTTACATTAAAATGGAAAAGTGAGTCATACAATTGCCTAAGTGTGTTAAATATGTTGTTGCGAGAAAAATTAGCCTGCATATTTTATCTTTTTAAAAAGTTTGTTCTTGTACGTTTGCATTTTTCTATTCTACAATTTTTTTTTTCAACTTTAAAAAAAAATATTGTCATACATAAATATTATTTCAGAACATATCAATAGATTAGCGATTACTGTTTAGCAGAAATATTTGAAGCGAGAGATTCTCATAATAATATAATTAAATTCTCTTATTATTAGAATGAAAATTTTCTTCATCCGTGGTAACTTTTAAAGATTATACCACAATTGTGGAAAAAGGCAATATCACACACTAAGAATGATCTTTAGTGGCAGGGGAAGGGAAGGGAACCTAAAGTGACGCATTAATCGCCAAAGAATGTCTTCGTAATTGCCATAAGGCGCGGGATAAAGCACACGCGCGCACTTTCGCATCTCGGCGATGACGCAGGGAAAAAAGATACAGGAAGCCATGATAGTAAAGATAAAGAAGCAAAGGGGAATAAGAGTGAGTGCCAAGAATGAGCGGAGAGAAGGAGAGCGAGTCGGCGGTCCGAGAAAGCAGGAGAGTGATATCGTAAAGTAAGTTCGTGACGTGGATGGCCACCTTGGGCTCTCCTAATGGACAATAAACGCGATATATCATCTCATCCCGCAGGATTCTCCTCCTCTTCTCTTCCATTCTTCCGGCGCAACTGAGTGGCTATTTCCGTTTCTGCATCGCGATTTTAAGCATAACTATAAATACGCTGTTATATTTGTACATTTATGCGTCATACACCACTTTGGCGTCATCGTTCTACGATGTCGAGCTTTATTTTGTAGAGAATCGGCGGATTAAGAGAATGTATTTTGCAAATTTATAAATTTTTAGTTTCTGAAATCAGGAATTAATTTAAAAATTAAAAAAAAAATGTTCTATTGTTTTTTTAATTTTTTTATATTAAATTGTTCAGAACATAATAACACGCCACAATTATTTGTTCAATTTTCGAGATTTATTACGAAATATTTGCTTTTTCTTATTGTCATTATTTTTCGTCAATTTTTTTTATCATTAATACACTTCCTTTTTTATTAGCAATAATAGAGAAGTTTCTCGTTTTACGGTTTTTACTTCAGAAGAATGAAATTGTGCATTGAATGGGATGCGTGCAGCGATTTCGTGAACGTTGGCGGAAGACGTCGCGACGCCCTCGCGCAATCGCAAACGCAACGCTAACAATGCGATCGTTTGAAATTCAGTTAAAGGGCGTCCCTTCAATTACGGGGCGTCGGACGCCGGCGCCAGCGCCGGCCGCATCAATAAAAGATAGACACGGCATATACGAGACTGCATCTCCCGCCGACGCTGCATTATCAGCGAACGTCAAATCGATTAGCGCGATTAATAACAGCAAGCTGCGGCGATCTCGGGGGACGCGCGCCCTGTGTTCTCTCTTTTATCATTAGATCCTTTCGTAACCGAATGTGAGATTTCTAAGCCGTTTCGTCGGATCTCATATATTCGTACTCCTCGATAAAAAGATGGGAAGATGTAATTATGTAAATAAGTCATTTTGTAACGTTAAAGTAGGATATGAAACACAAATACGAATCTTTCGGCTGTCTATGACGCAAGTTTTAAAAACCATCATGTCGCACACATTAGCTTACGTAAAGAAAGAACAGGAAACTTAATGTCTTTATATTTCTTTAAATAAACAGATTGTTTGCTTACTGCAAGATATAGCTCTTAATAGATATATATTATCCTCGCGAAATAAGATGAGGAATCATGTTCTTCTCTCGCGCGTAATGACTCGTACGAGATACCTGTTATTTTAATCTCAAGCAATCCTCGTTTCATTGGCGTCACATTTCATTGCGAAGTAATGAGTAAATCGAAAGGAAATTCCTCTCGCGATCCGCATGGAATCGCGCATTTAGCTTTCAAGAAACGAGACAGAACGATATCGACAGAAAACGGAGGGGGGAATCCATCTATCGCCTTCGGCACTGACGTACGACGAAAAAAGGCTCGTAAAAAAGGCGAATCAATCATAAAGTTAGCCTTTTATTCCGCAAGAGAGCGGATAGAACGATAGCGCTCGCGCGCGCAACGGTTGGATAGAGGGTGGCGAGGGGGAGAGGAAAGGGAAGAGAGACGGAATATAAAGTTGCGTCACACGTTTATTTCATTCCCGTTGATCCAATAAAAGTCCCAATAATAATTTCGGATGTTTTCCGATGCAACATGTTTGATTTAGTGTCGGACATTTTGTGATCGCATATCTGCCTCGTAAATCTCGTCGCGGTGGCGCCACTGCATAAAAATATCAAACGTCGATGTGTCCCGCGTTCAACCCCAATCCCGGGCGGTAAAATATTGCCCGCGATTCCGCGCGACGGAAATAGCCTTTCATGCCCCGCCGCCTGATAATTCCAGAATTTCGCAGATTTATATCCCGGAAAGGTTATAGAAGATACGCGCGCCCGCTCGCTCGCCCGCGATCGCGCGCCCGTTATTATTAATCGCCGCGCGTAACGATAAAGTGGGACGTTTAATTTTTAAAAATTGCCCTCACCTAACGAATATCTCGCCGCGCCGGCCAGCATCCACCAGGGCGCAGCTCGCGCTCTGTCCGGAAAAATATACGTCAAGATTATGCCGGCCGATTCGAGTACAATGTCGCGATCGAACGATCGATCGGGCCGCCCGCGTGTCCGTGATTGAAAATAAAAAGAGTAGGGAAAAAAAAACCTGCGAGAAAAATACAATCGCGCCACTTTGTTGCACGTGATTTTGATGGCGGGCGTATATCAGTCCTCCGATAGCTGCGATCGGAGTTCCGATGCCCATAATGGCAGCTGGTAGCTGTAGTTATGTTGTGGAATACGTTAAGCTCTGGGTGGGGTAATTGCAACATATCGTTTCTGGCATAATCTCTTAGAAGTAATACGAAAAAGCTAATTTGTAACGTAAATTTTCTAACGAGTTGCGCGATTAGTATCTCATAATTAATAAATGCAGTTTTCTTCAAATATATATTGTTTCATTGTTTGGCAACGGCGTCTCTTCTCCGATACGGTAGACTCTCAGTTTTGCCAAATAAACCGAAATAATCCAATGAGAGCAAGAATGAAAAGATAAGCTCCTTTCTTCTTTCGATTCGCGCAATGATACTCCGAAATAAAACGATACCATGCACGGACTAATGCCAAGAAGGAAATTATCCCGATGTGCATCTGCACACTTTACTTATTCTGAAGAATTACTATATTCGCTTCTTCTCAAACATCATATATCGTGTACGACGATAAATTTCTTTGTCATATTTTTCGCCATTGCCGAAATTAGAATTAAACTGTATTGATTAAAATTATACACTGAGAATTAATCAGTGTAATTGTGTGTAATGGAATGAATAACAGTACTATCGTGTCTCTCGATGACAAATATTTCACTGTCATTCTTTTTTAATAATTCTACGATGAACGTTTGATTAATAGCCGTGATTTCTTAACGACTTCGCGATGACTATCGATTTTATCATTAGACGATACTGCAGCTCATTTAGCCCGCTGTTAATTATCCTCATTTATCTTATGTTCTCTAACGTATCTTTTATTATCCAGCCTTTATTATCCTATGACACTCATACGAAACGTATCTTCTTACGATGTTTTTATTTTTCGCGTAATACAGAGGCGGAGGAAAATGTAGAAGTTAGTAACAGAGAATGTTAATAAGGAAGAGTAAAATATAGCAACCATATTGGTTGAATCGATTACTCAGATATCACTGCTTTAGCAGCAACACTTACAGCTTTCATAAGCCAACAGCTGCGTTATATCCGTTGTATTCTCGGCAAAAATTTAGCTCGAGCTACTTCCAACTCAAATAAACGGAGCACAGGACTCTTTATCGAGGTTCCTGGAAGAACTCGTCGATATATATTGCCTCATATCCACATCGCACACTTAACGCTATGCTTGAGACACGAATACGGATTTGTATCAAGAACGAGAGTCGAATTTCGCGATTCGAAATGGGAGATTCGGTCGTTTAAACACCAATGCTTCTCGCGTATGTCTCGGCAAATCTATTTCTTCTTTATATATTAGGCACCAACGAGAGAAACAAAGCTGACAGCGTCTAGTCTCCGAAATAATGACCCCTCAACGAGAAGGGTTGCTTAGGCGCGAAGATTATTGAATTGCACGAGACAATGCGAATGGAATATTAAAATAATCTGCCATTACTTTAATAAATCTGTCCCTCCGCGTTTCCCGGTGCTCCGGTACTCGAGTACCTCTCCCTCATCTTCTTTTCCTTTTCTGTTCACCCTTCTGCTCTCCTCGACCCGCCTTCTCGAGCTTCCTCCGCGCGAAGCAGGCAGTCGCAGATGTCACTGTACCCCTAATGAGCGCGCTATTTTTCACGAGTATTTTTATCCCGTTTATTGGCTGCCCGCTTCACAAACTGTCGGCTGGATATTAATCATCCGGCTCTTACAACTCTGGTTTTATTTCCTCTAAGGATAAAGAATGGTGGAGGAGCGGCGAGGAAAATCGAGGGGACGAGAGCGCTCTCTCCAGCCCCCTCTCTCTCTACCCTCTGTCTTGCTCTTTTTTCGCGAGCTCTATTCCTTCATTAATGTTATTAAACCGGCCTCCACAGACGCCGCCTCGCTTGCCGTGACTCCACCTCGCGACTTACGATTGATCTTTCGCTGATTTTGGTGTGAATCGTAAATGATCAGAGCTTTACGTAAGTTGCGAACGATGCAGCATACTTCGCTACTATTCTGTGTATTCATGCATCTGATATAAGCGAGTTTTTCAATTTCAGCAACGCAAAATACCGTTTATCTATTTTTTTTTTTTTTTTTTTTTTTTTTTTTTTTTTTTTTATTATCAAAATAACTAGCATGAATACTTTTGCAGCACACATTTCTATGATTTTTTAACATTTCGCTAATGCTGTCTTAAATACTTCAATGATTTATTACTCGAGAAACAAGGTTACATACTATGTCAATGTATGTTACAAATTTATTCATTTATTATATCGTATCTACATATATACTTACCCATATCTCGCAACCAATGAATTTTTTTTCTACGCAAAGAAAAATTTCCAAAATGGCATTGACAAGATCATTACATGTTTCATGGTCTTCTACGTTATTTCTATCGATGATAAAACTACCCTCAGATTTGTCTGATGTACATGCAATACGAGATCACGGTGTTTGACGTACCTTAAAAAATGAACATTCTTTACTCTTGATTGTCGTAATTCGTGTGCATATTGATTACGGTATACTTTTTCATATCAATCCGAAATTCAACAGGGAGAACACATAAAACCAAGTAGTCAAAACTAATGAGCTAGTGAAAGCGTTGCCTAATTATTAACAGTAGGTAATCATTTTTGCTCCGAAACAATTGCATCAAACCACGCAGAGTTGTACCTACACGATTAATTTTTTTTCTTTTATTTTAAGAACATTTTGATTAAACAAATATGAAGTAATAAAATAAGAAAAATATCAAATTTTATTATAAGTTAAAATCGTTAGAAAAAGTTATACAATATTTTATTGGAAAATTATTCTAATATTCATGAGATATATTCGTAAATCTTGCAAACGTATTTGGTAATATGTTTATAATTATTTTTTTACAAGTTTCTGGATAAATTCAAATCATTGCTGAAATTCATAAAAAGTTGTTTTTTTGCAGAATAAATTTTATTCGTCTCAATTTTTCCTTCTTGTTTTAAATCTATGTTTTCATCAGAACTACAGACATTAAAAATATATTTATTATCAAAAATATATATACTATACTCACACTTTCTCACATATGTTCGAGCTTCCATCCGTGACTTTTTGTCTCATGTAATTAAACATAAACGAATTACACAGTATGCTAGTGAAACCGATAGATCTTATAGCTTCTTCGATTTTGAATGATTAATGTCTAAAAGACTTGTTTCAACACTTTGATTACATTTCGAAATTATGCTCATCGCGCTTCCACTATCAACATACCTTTATTAATACACCTGTAATGCTTGCCACGAACAAAACTTTTATGAGATCCATTAGGCATGATATTGTGTAATAACTATTAATTAAACCAATGAATCTCTCTCTCTTATAATGTGAAAAAGATTATATAAAGTATATTAATTGAGACTATATGACGCAAAATAAGGAATGTTTTTTGTATAAAAACAAATGCATATATATATATATATGTTAATATACGATTTACGATTAGATAATTCATCAATGTTTAGTTTTTTGATTAGGAAATTGTTTTAAGCGATAGGCGAATAATAACAGTAAAATTTCTTTGTATTCTTTTCTTTTTAACCTCGTACGTAATTATAATTTATAGATATATTTATATAATATATAGAAATGCGCGATTGGAAAAATATCATTAAAGTATTATATCAGCATCATTTAAATTAATATTAACGATAGCTTCTTTGTTGATTGAAATTATATAAAAGCAGGGAGTGAAATATAAAAACAAATCAGAGCAGCGTTATTCTCTCTCAGTTACCATTTATCATTACTTTTAGAGTTTGCTTGGAAATTTTCTATTTTTAAATATATATTATTTATCTGCACCCTTTCCCCCTTTCTCTTTGCAGTCATTATAATGCGCAGATTGCTCATAAAAAATTGGAGCACATTAATTTATTAGATAACATATATGCTGAATGAAAATACAAACTGTATAAGGTTGTAATGTAGTCGTACAAAAACAATTATCTTTTCACAACTTATTTTTATTCCATGACATTAATCGCATTCCTTCATATTTCCAACAATGCAAAAGCGTACCGCACGATACCTATCAAATTATTATCAGCGTTACTTTTATTATATAGCTGACACTTTATTTGAATGATATTTCTCTTCTAATAAAGAAAATAAATGATTGATTACCGCGAGAAGAATAGACACAATAACAGAATAATAAAAAATTAATAAAATACAAGAAGAAAATTATATTTTTGTGATAAAATTATTTTCCTAACATATAAGAGAAAGCGATATCTCTATTACCATTTGATGATATTTATACGTACACTCAGGAATTTATACATAAGCTGTACGTTCTACTTTCTGATAATTTTTATTAGTAATTTATAAATCGTCTATTTTCTTTCAATAATAGCAAATAGTAGTCAAATTTGAAGAGTTATTTCTTATCCCAACAATTCGCACATCGCGCAAACATATTGCATAAAAGTCACAGAGTGGAACAGGTAAACTCATTAATAGTGTGACAAAAAAATCCGATGCACATCAAGAATCGAATAAAGTAAAAGTATCGCTCCTCATCGATGAATAATTCAAAACGACAGGATGGTTGCATTTACGGGCGAGACTTGTTTAGAGGCGATATGATGTCAAAAACTTCCGGCATAAGCAGCAATATATTGTCATTATCAAAGATAGTAAAAAACTATAAAATTTTATGAGAAATGTAAATACAATAATAAAAATGTTTACAGTAAAAATATAAAATTTCTAATATAACATTTTTATCAATAGTCATGTATAACAGAAATAGAGATTTCGAATGCAATGAGGATGAGGCTATATTAATATTTTATTTCTCTAACATTCTATATTCTTTTATTTTTTTGTAATATTTTTTTCTTACCCAGAGATTGTAGTACATACAAGGAAAAAATATATAAGTTTTAAGTGAACTAACATATTGAACATAAGCTGTTAATGTTAATATAAGTGGTTAAAAGTTAGATTTAATTTTCAATGCTCACAAACATTATTTTTATTACATTATTACATTTAATTGCGCACTCTAAAAGCTTGATTTAATAAAGTTATATTATAGAAATATAGAATTTTTAATAGGAAATTTTTTATCTCTTATAGAAATGTATGAAGTAGATAGATCAATATAATATTAAGAGTAACATAAAACAAAAAATTAGGAAAAGTTGAGTGAAAAAATTTAGCACATACACTACGCAAAACAATTATTCAAATTATCAAATAAATTATTCTTTATAGAAAATTGTAAACCCATTTATATAATTTAATGATAGTGATCGTAATGAATCAAATGAATGTATTTTAAAAGTACAACTGTGATTATATGAATTGCTAGAAAAAAATATCGCGTTAGATTAAAAATGATTTATGATAAATAAATTTTTTATATTTCCGCCATAAATAACGATACAGAAGTGAATACATTATTCACCATAAATTTTTTATGATTATTTATTCGTTACCGATAATGAAGAAAGCACGATTGTCTCGTAGTAGTATATGCGGAAATATATCTATGATTTTATAGGCAAAAACGTGTATTCCTCGCGGATAAAGCAAAGTTTAACATTTTTCTTACTTAAAAAATTAAGCGTTCATAATCTCATAATTTCAGCATGTTCGTGCATGATTTTGATCTCGTCGTGTGTCTTTTACAACTTCCAGTCGTCCTACATATGTTTGAATAGTTCCCTAAGCTGAAAAATAAAATCATAAGCAATAAATGATTATGTGTATTAACAGATATAATAAGAAAATAAATCCAGATTAATCTGTGTTCCGTCTATTAGGCTAATTAGGCCAATCGATATGTTAACATGTCCGCAACAATCGGATGTACATTCTAAAGGATTTATAACTTTATTTTATTTGACATATTGGTTATTTTTATTCTGTTATAAATATATTGTGCATAATTATTCCTACATGTGATAGAAAAGTAACAATAGATAAATGACTTAATCACAGATTTGATAAACGATGTACAATTAATATTCATTATTTGTATTTCATAAAATATTATATGAAAACTCTTTATATGAGTATTTATGTACTAAAATGAAAAATAAATCGTGTTAAATTTTAAATATTAGGAACTTAAGTAATGATCGACCGAGCTTACTTTGTGTCCACATGAGTTTGATACATATATACATCTGAAGCACCTAATGTAGGTAAAATTCATTGGTATCGCATCGTTACGAATTCCATAATAATTTCAGATCTAAGAATACTCAATATCTAAACACATGTTATTAGCTATTGATAAAAGCGAGAAAGTAGAGATATTATTTATCCGGAGATAATTATCGAGATATGTTTTAACTTTAAATTGCTAACATGATCAAATTCTTTAATACAAATTCGAAATAATGTTGTAATGTTGTAATATTTAATTACTAAGTTTTTTAATTTTATTAAAATATATAAAATATTTTTTATCCTTTTTTTAATCAATATTTAGAAACAAATTATATGAATATTATATAATTTTATATGTATGATGTGTGTGTGTATGTATATATGAAATACATTATTTTATGAAATACAAATAATGAATACAAATATAATACGGAACATATATACGCGGAAAATAAAATATACATACTTTTACAATAAAATAAAATATACAATACTTTTACAATTGCGATTACCTGAGCAAATGCAAATGATAGCAGGACGGTAAAGTTAACGATTCTCATCAAACAAGCACTCCATTCGCTTTAATGAAGCCACAATCCGATAATCGATAGAAGAAATCGGTTCAACTTGTAACGTTCCACGTTCACTTTGTTGCTATAATTGTCTTACCCCTTTTTTAAGGTTTACTCAATTATTCTTATCATTTTTTTTCTTTCACTTTCACGTCATTATCGTGACATTATTAGTGAATTATTTACAGGAAAAGTGCGTTTAATATGAAGCAAGAATTTTTCAAAGGCATTTAGGGAATTGACAGCGCACGTGCAGTCTTTAAATAATATTGTAGAAAAGAAAAAAACGGTGGTCCGGTAATAAAAATTATCTTTAGTTAGTTTTTTCCGCACCGTTAGTTTTTCGTGTAATTATTTTTCACTACGGTAATATCACGGTTATTGTTCAATTATTATGAGGCAAAAAGAGTGAAATAGCGAGAGAGGGTAAATATATTTGAAATAAAATAATATAGCAGAATATTTCACGCAAAACAGTATATAACAAAATGATAATAAAATAGTCGGCTATTCTAGTTATTCCATGATCAGTTTTTGAATATCTAGGATAGAGATGCATAGAGCAACGAAATCCGGATTTTGATAATTCTGAGATATATATATGAGCAATTTTTCACGTCAAATCGGACAAGAAATGACCTCGTATTTTTTAAATCAATCGAAACTTTTCACGTGAAATATACATAAAATAAGGAGATATGTATTTGTCCGAAATATTTTTTTTGCAGAAGATATAAGTAAACAACAAAATTTTCGTAATAAATGAAGAAGTTGTCAATTTAAAAAATTAATATCTTTTATATTTGTTGTAGAGAAATTTTCAAAAATGCATTTTAAAGCTAAGGAGACAATTTTTTTATAAAAATTGTCTCCTTAGTTTAAGTTACAAGAAATTGCTAATTATAATTGTTATAAATAATTGAAATGTTTATTTTTTAAATAATGCTATTTCATTCTCCATTTCATTCTGAAAGTGTACAAATCGACCAAGTAGTATGCTACGCGCTTAAGAAATCGGCGCGCCATAGCGCGTAGCATACTACTTGGTCAAGCCAGTGACGCGAGCACGGCGCGGCGCCTCATTTATTAAAAATATATAAAAAATAGAATCTATCGATTCTCCATAAAATAAAAAATATGTACACTTTCAGAATGAAAAGAAGAATGAAATAGCATTATTTCAAAAATTTTAAAAAGTGTACTTTTTGGTGAAAAAAATTATTAAACATTTCAATTATTTATAACAATTGTAATTAGCAATTTCTTGGAACTTAAATTATTTTTATAGAAAAATTTGTCTCCTTAGCTTTAAAATGCATTTTTGAAAATTTCTCTACAACAAATATAAGAGATTAATTTTTAAAATTGACTTCTTCATTTATTACGAATTTTGTTGTTTACTTATATCTTCTGCAAAAAAAAATATTTCGGACAAATACATATCTCCTTATTTTATGTATATTTCACGTGAAAAAAGTTTCGATTTAAAAAATACGAAGTTAAAAAGGGTCGATTTTTATCCGATTTGACGTGGAATTTCCTGTATATAAATATATATATGTATATATATCTCAGACTTTCAGAAATATATAATTTAATAAAATATTTCTAATAATATAATAAAGATAGTATATAATAATACAGTTAACTTTTTACTGCATTCTTTACCAGTTACATATAACGTCACTTTATACAATATTCCAATTTTCTATTTATCTAAAAAAGAAATCACAATGCTTGGTCAACATGTATTACAGATTCATTTCAATTATTATGTATATATTATATTTAAATTCACATGTATACACACAAATACACACTTATTTACCTACAAATCGCACTAATATTTTCTTTTCTCTGAAAAAATATTTTTAATATGATATTAAAACAAGATCAGTGCATATTCGACACAGCATTCTCGTGTTTTTTCTACATTATTCCAGCATCTATAGTTAGCGAATAACTTCAAACTTTTCTCATAAACATGCAATAGGATATCGCCATTTGAAGTATCTTTGGAAGATACACATTCTTTATTTTTCGTTATTGCATTTTGCGCGTATCGACTACGGCATATCATTTTCTTACCATTTTGAAACTCGGCAAAGACATCGGATAAAACTTGCAGGCAGTCAGGACGAGCGGATGTAATTGTCGACCCATTATTAGCAATATTGATTTCTGCTCCGAAACATCTGCATCGTACCAGGCAGAATTGTATCTGCAGGACCATAATTCTTGCATTGTGAAAACAGTTAAATTAAAAAATGGTCAAGTAACAAACTAAAGAAAATATCTCATTTAATGATAAATTAAATTAATATCATTAATATGACAAATTATATGGAATATATTATTGCTTTTTTGCCAAAATCATAGCTTTAAAGATAAATAATTGCAATTTTAGTTATATATTTATAATATTATTGTCTTAACTATTTTCGGATAATTTTAAAAGGCCACGCGTAAAACATTTCCGAGAAAATTTAATATTTATTCTTTTTAGTATTTTTTTCAATTTTTCTTCTTTTTCTCTATTTCTTTTACATTATATGTATGTGTATGCATGTGTGTATACACACACTTTAAATATACTTTTGAATATATCATTGTGAAGTATATTACTTACACTTTCTCACATATGCTTGAGCTCATTTCCGTGACTTTTTGTCCCATATAATTAGGTATGATCAGATAACCCAATACTGCAATTATGAAAGTAATAGATATGTAACCTCGCTCTGTATTCTCAAAAATTGTTAGTACCTGAAAGAGCACATATCTTCGATAACACATAAAGCTTTATATATTTCCGCCCTCTCTAACAACATACCTGCATTAAGTAAAGACTTATCGAAATCACTATTCCTACTAGATCCATTAGAAGTGGTATTGTGTGACAAGTTTCGATTGTATCAATGAATCTTGTAATGTGAAAAAAAGTCATGTACATGTTAAAACGACGATGCAAGGAGTGTTTCTTGTATATAGAAATAAATATACATGTAAACATTTATACGATTAGAAGTTTTTAGGTGCTTAATTTTATAATCATCTTAATTTTAAAATTGTTTTAATCGAAGGAGGAATAATAATGTTTCTTCGTATCTATATTATCATATACAAAGCTTAATAATATAATTTCTGAGTACATATAAAGAAGCGATTAGCAAAATATCAGTATTATAGCACGATCTTTCTCTACATTGTTTAAATTGACATTAATAATAGTTTCTTTATGAATTAAAATTATATAAAAGCAACGAGAGCAAGTGAAAGCGATATCGTTCAGTTATCATAATCATCATTTTTTAACTTTTTTGTATTTAAATAGCAATTCTGCCTCATTACGCAAATTACTTATGAAAAGTAGGATCATGCTGATGCATTAAATAACATGTATAAAACATATTAAAACAAATAAAAGTACGAACTGTATGACGTTGTAATGCTGCCGTATAAGAAAGGCTATATTTTTACAATTAATTTTCGTCCCGCGAATTAAATCGCGTTCCGCCGTATCCTCGATAACGTAAAATAAGCGCTCTGCGCGATACCTGTCAAAATTATTAGCAATTTTACTTTTATTATATGTACAAATAACAAGTCTGCTAAAGTAATATTCTTCTCATAATAAATGAAAGAAAAAAAGAAATAAACTATTACTCGCAAAAAAAATACAAATAAATAGTTAGAAAAATGTAAGAAGGGAAATATTTCTGATATTTATATTCTGCAGATAAAATAAGTACTGCCTCATATATCATATATGAAGTTATTCATACAATTAAGAATTAATAGAGCAGCTGCACATTCTATTTCCTAGTAATCTTGTAAATAATAAAAAGCTAATTGCGAAGAGTAATTTCTTACCCTAGCAACTCGCAAATGCCGCAAACGTGTTGCGTAAGAGCCAGATATAAAGAGGTAGTGGCAAGAAACATTAATGGTGCAAGGGATACTATGATACACGCCGCGGACAGAATAAGGTAAAGATATCGCTCTTTATCGATATATACTTCCACGTGTAAGGTTCGTAGGCGAGATTCGTTCACATGCAATGTAACGCCGAAAATTTCCGGCGCAAACAGCCACACGATGAATCCCATTATAAACATGTACATCAGAACTGAAAATTATCGTAAATGTAAATTTTCTAGTGTAAATTTTATGTCAATAGCCATTTTGAGAAAATATAAATTTTAAATACAGCGCGATAATAGATATGCGGTCACATTGTTTCTTCACAAAACGCTCTCCGTTCAGAGATTGTATTATGTTCAAGAGGTACAAGACTTAAGTGGACTAAAGCATTGAACATAAATGACATTCAAAATGTGATTTAATTTTGAGTACATATAAATTTATTTCTATTATGTTCAAGATTTATAAGATATGAAAAGCGTTTGGTCCGATAAGATTATATAAATATGTGAGACGTAAAGTATAGTACAAAATGTTTTATATAATGTCTTCAGCAATGTAATATCCGATGCTGATAATGGAGGTTGCACGATTATCTCATAACAGAAATACAATCTGAATCTCACAATCAGAAATGCGTGCGTTTTTCTTTTATATATAAAGCGTCTTGTGTTTTTTTTACCCAAAAAACAAATCGTTAATAATCTCGTGGTTTCAGCATGTTGATGCATGATCTTGATCTCATCGTCTGTCTTTTCCATGGCCCAATCATTCCACATATGCTCAAATAATTCTTTAAACTAAAGGGACATAAAAAGAAGTAAATGATCATATGTTATAAGAATAAAATAGTAATAAGAAAAAAAAATATAGATATATAGATATTAACATAACTGATCTTTTAGATCACTAATCGATATATTACCATAATCGTAATAATCAGATTTAAATTTTGAAAGATTTACAGTTTTGCTTACTTATTACTACATATTATTTTATTTTAATATTTATTTATTATATATTTATTTTATTTTAATGTTTACTTTTGTGTTTTGCTTTTATCTAATTACTTATAAAAACTATTAGGAACGTGTGTAATAATCGACGAAACCTACTTTGTCCATGTGAACAACACGTGTATATAACTGACACAGATTACCTACTGTAGGCACAAACATTGGTAATGATTCGATTAAAAAATCCATATTGACATCGGATGTAAAAAAACTCGATATCTAAAAAGAATTCCTAGTTCTTAATGAGGCTTAATTATCGAGAGCTACTTATCGAAAAGTATTCGATTAAATTTCTCATATGAGAAATTCTTTATCAAATTCTTTATCACAATTCTGTCACATGAAATAGTAAAATACTTATTTTACTAAGTTTTAATTCTATTTATATTATATATACAAAAAATATATATATACTTACATATAATTAGACATTAATAATATTAATATTATACATTATTAAATATATATATATATATATATATATATATATATATATATATATATATAAATAATAATATATATATATATATAAATAATAATATATATTAATAATAATTAATAATAATTGTAATATATATATATATATAATTATATATATAACTATAATAAATATATATATATGTGTATGTATGTATGTATGTTTCAATATCGCGACTACCTGAGCAAATATACATAACAGCATGAAAACAGTGATAACGATCCTTATGAAACGAGCGCTCCACTCGCTCTGATAAGGCCATAATCCAGTAACCGATAGAAGAAATCGGTTCAACTTGTAATAGCGCTCCTCGGGATGTTCCATTTACTTCGAAGGACATAGAAGGACTGACTGCTGAAGCGAGAGCACATTATCGATTGTTAATTCTTTGCCTATAGTTGTCTCACCCTTTTTTTTAGAATATTTCCATTATGTAGTTTCTCAATTATTTCCATTATGTATTTTTTTCTATTATCTTCGCGGCAATATCGATGCGAATTATGTTTAAGAAAATAGCACGTGTTTAACGCGGAAGTGAATACTTTTCAGAGGCGTCGAGAAAATTGATCGGCAGCTCGCGTGCAATATTCGGATAATAACATGGGAAAGGAAACATCCGGTAGTCTGCGACCGAAAATTATCTTGAGTTAGTTTTTTCCGCACTGTTAGTTTTTCACGCACGCGATTATTTCGCTGCGGTGGTGGCATCGCAGTTATGTTTCGACTGTTAGGGAACGAGGGATAGTGAAGGAAGTCTGAACAGTACATTCACACAATGCAGAACGAAATCGAAGACTATAAGTGTATAGTATAAGAAGTGTTTTATAAACTGCATTTTATTTTGATATTTTTGAAGTAATTTTCCTAAAAATATTATAATGAAAGAAATACCCAAGCAACGCTGGAAATAATTTTCTATAGATAGATTATTTACTGATAAGATATATAAATATTTATAGATAAGCTATAAAAGAAATGAAATCGGAGAGTATTTTGCAAAAAACATATCAACTTTAGACTTCACAACGGATCTTTTGGTAAAGTAAGTGTCGTGGCTTGCTGTTTTCTGGAAACATTCTATGTATTTCTGAGACAATAAACGCAAAATTTTCAAGCAAAATCATAAGGAGATTCTACAATATCTCATGATCATTTCTCCAATATCTAGGCAGTGTAGAGAAATTCGGTTCTTGGTTTCATAGTTACATTAACTTCGCGTGTGTGTATTCTATGGACGCTTGGAATAAAAAATAAGTGGTGGACGTGGTTTAACATTGTAAATGACATTACATACACTGCAGTGTCACGCTCTTGTGTTAACAAGTATGATATAAATAAATTTTTCATTTTCAGCAATGAAAAATGCAAGAATATAGCTTACACTGTCATTTAAACATTGATATTAAAAATTATTCTTTAACATAAAAAAGTGCAAATATAATAACAGATAAATAGCACTAACTTAAAGTCATAGTATTCGAAGAGGAGTTAAATCTTTAAATCAGTGTCAATGAGAAAATTATTTATAAACATCTTTCACACAAGACATACATATATATATATATATACATATAATAAATTATTTTTATTATTAGAATATCCCAATAGAGACCACGTAATATATTTTAATTATCTGTTTATTGCATTACTTTTATCGTTCTTACTTTGTTTTAATGCCGCTTTATATTCCAATATTCTAGTTTCTAAAAAGATTATTTTTCGTTAACGTGTGTTACAAATTTATTTCATTTATTATGTTACATTTATTTCATGTACACTTACTTACCTGCACGAGAGATAGCAGTAATATATTTTTTCTTTTACTAAGAAGAATTTTCGATATGATGTATTAAAACCAAATCAATACATATTTGACGTGGCATTTTTGCGTATTTTTTACATAATTTATAATTAGCAGAGATGTTTTTAGATTCGTTTGAGAAACATGCAATAGGAGATCGCCGTTTGAAGTAGCTTCACAAAAGCACATTTTTTATTTTTTTTTACGATTGGCATGTATTGAATATATATATATATACTATTTTCTTACCATTCCGAAACTCTGTAAAGACATCGCGTAAAACTTGCAGGCAGTCAGAACAATCGGGTGGAGACATCGTCTCATTATTAACAATAATGAGTTCTGCTCTGAAATAACTGCATCGTACCATGCAGAGTTGTATCTGCGAGATCAATTTTTTTCATTTTGAAATCATTATAACTAAGCAATTATCAATTAATGAAATAGCGAAGACTTTAATTTAAGATAGATGTTAATTAAATAAAAATTGGATCCCGGTTAAAAAATGGACCTAAACAAAAGTTTTTTTTATAATATTTTATTAGGGAAATATTATAATTTATATATTTTTTATTGGATATTTTTATAAATCTTGTGCAAATAACGTATTTAATAATGCGTTTATTTTACACATATATTTTCTTATTCTTTTAATAGATATTTTATTAATATCAATTTTTTTCTTTTTATCTTAACAGACAAGTTTCATTATCAACACACTATAAATATTACTGAAGACATAGCCAAAAATATTTTTAAAAATAATTAAATATATATCATCGAAGAAGTAAATTATACGTACAATTTCTCATATATACTTGAGTTCATGTCCGTGATTCTTTGTCCCATGTAATTATATACGAATATATAAAACAACGCTAATAAAATCAAACCGATAGATCTCATAGCTAATTCCATATTGCCGACAATGCTTGGTATCTGAAAGATCTCGTTTCAGCTTCGTTCAAGGTAACATTTCGAGATAATTATCAAAAATATTTTTATCAATATTTTCGTTACCATACCTGCGTTAACGTAATGCTTAATGCACACACACATCCCAAGAGGTCTATTAGAAATGGTACTGTGTAACAGGTTTCGATTATATCAACGAATCTTGTAAAAAGAAATTTTTGTGAAAAAATTATATTATATATGTATGTATAATATTCGTATTATATGATATATATTAAAATTATGACTCAAGAAATACTTTATACATGTAAAAATAAATGTTGCTAACTTTATAATTTTTTTAATTATAAAATTAATAGAGACGAATAATCATAATTTTTTTGTTTTCTACATTATTATATTGAATTATAATTTATAAATATTATTTCTGGATTCAATTAAGGAAATAAGTACAAAATATCTCTTATAAAGAATGATATGTATTATCTAATTTAATACTAGTAACGAATCTTTTTATTGCTTGAAGTCGATAAAACGAACAAGAGCGTCATTGTTACGTTTCAATATTGTTTGCAATCACAATATTCTTCTGCATTACATTCGTGAAAAGTCAGACGCATTAAATAAAGCGTACATTAAGTAAAAATACGAACTGTATGATGTTGTAATGCAGCCGTATAAATATTGCTATGTTTCCACATCTTATTCTTATTCCATGACTTAAATCACTTTCTACTGCACTCCCAATAACGTAAAATAACTGCTCCGCGCGATACCTATCAAAATAATCAGTATTACTTTTATCAAGTAGTCAAATTTGTTTGTATAATATTTCTCTCACACTAAGCAAAGCAAAAGAAGAAATGATTAATTACTATTTATGAAAAAAAAATAAAAAACAAGAGATAAAGAGAAATTAAAAGAAGATAAGAAGAAAAATATTTTTGACATTTATATAGCAAATAAAAAGAAATGATATATTTATGTACATATCTTTTAAAAAGTATACATGTATTACTGGAATTTAATAATAAACAAATTGTATCCGTTACTATACGGACAATATATAAACTATCTATTTTTTGAAAATAGTGATCAATTTCTTACCCTAATAACTCGTACATTGCGCAAACGTGTTGCGTGAGAGCCAGAAACAGAGTGAAATTGGCAAGATAAATTAATAGTGAGATAATTAATATGATGAATATGCAGAATCGAATTGAGTGAAAATACCGCTCCTCATCGACTAAGAAATTATATTTAAAGGGTTGCCTTCGCGTGCGAGACTCATTCATAGGCGATACAATATCGAGAATTTCTGGCATTAATATATATATAATATATATCACTTGAATTCCGTAGAGCAGAACTGAAAAATTCGATAATTGTAAATCTTTTAATATTATCATTATATAATAGTCATGTATACACAAGTTATAAATTTTGAATAGTGGTTTTTTGAGATTATATTAATTTTTAATTTCTTCATGAGAACCTTTAACAAGAGATGTTAAAGTGGTGTAAGATTCAAATGAGTGCAAAATGCGAAGCATAAGTGATATCCAAAGCATCATTAATTTTCAATACTTACACAATCATCATTTCTTATATTATAATCAACTATAAGTCTTTAGAATGTTCGGATGAATAAGATTATAATTTGACGCAGATAAAATGTAAAAAGAATGATTGTTACAGTCTTATATACAGAAACACAGTCTCTCGAATTTACATGCAGAAACATTTTTTTCTAATGAAGTAATTTAATATTTTTCTTACGTGTGTAATAGAACGTAACTAATCTCGTGATTTCCGCATGTTTGTGCATAATCCTGATCTCATCGTTTGTTTTTTGCAAAGCCCAGTCTTGCCACATACGCTCAAATAATTCTTTAAACTAAGAGGTAATAATTGGACATGTATTATAAAATAATAATAAGGAAAGATAATAAGAAATGAAGGTAATATGTTTGAGCTATTCGGACATTGTGATGCGTTAGCTTGAGCATGATAATGGAAAAATTCTAAAGGATTTAAAATATTATTGTTACTTAAAAATGTATTGATATTATTTATTTTTATTTTATCAAATGTATTTTTTTTTTTTTTTTTTTTTTTTAATTCATTTATGAATATTGTGTATAATATTGGATGACAAAAAGCATAATAATGTAATTATGGCGCAATTAAAAACAGGTTAATTATTTATTTTAACAAAACACGCTGTGTTTACATCCGCAAACACACACACACACATGTACATACACATTCAAAATTTATAAAAATAATTTTTTAGCAAAATTGTTTACGGAATTTAAGTTTTATGTACTAAGATATAAACAATATGTCTTTTATATTGAATTTAAAATATTAAGAATAGAAATAATAATGTTCAAACTTACTTTTTCTATGTGTCCGATATGTGCGTATGTGTGGTACAGGATTTGTATTGTAACTATAAATGTTTGCATCACAGTCACTAGGAACTCCCTGGTAATGTCAAATGTGAAAATGGTAATTAGCTGGAAACATATAATTAATTTTTAATAAAAGCAAAGGGATAGACATAATTGTTTCTCAAGACATATGTATCGAAATGTATTCGGCTAAATTTTTTTCGCATAATCAAATTTTATTTTAATAGACCAGTGTAATACTTATGTTAGTAATATTTAGTTATAAAGTAAAGTTTAATTCTGTTATTTAAAATCTTTTTATTTGAAATTTATTAATTTATAATATTTAATAGAAAGGAATAACTGCGATTATACCTGAATAAATGCACATGGTAGTACAATAACAGTGAAAATGGTTCTTATTAAACGAGCACTCCACACGCTTTGATAAGGCCATAGTCCAGTAACCGATAGAAAAAATCGGGTCAATTTGTAGTAACGTTTTTCAGGATGTTCCATCTGTTATAAAATCCAAATGAACCGTTGATTAAGAATTCGTGTTCAATTGTTACTTTCTTATAATTGTTTCACTGCTTTTTTTGAGGCTGCACTCGATTATACATATATACTTTTGGTTTTTTTTGTTCTCACGTCACTTGTCGAAAGAATATTAAATTATATTCAAAAATGCGAAATGTTTTCGGAGGCATCGAGAATATCGAACAGCAGCGCACGTATAACATTTAGCTAATAATATGGGGGAAAAAAACATCGGCAGCGCGGTTGTAACATTTGGCTAATAACATGGGAAAGAAAACATCAGTAATTTGTGAATGGAAATTGTTCTCAGACACACAATTTTTCTCGCGTCGTTGTTACAAGTTTGTTATGCATACATGCGAATTTTGCTGCGGTAATATTGCAAGCGAATATTTTTCTATTATTACTAGGCAAAAAAGGCGAGCGACAGTATACAATACCTGTGTGTGGGTGTGTGTGTGTGTGTGTATCTATGTATATAAATAATGTATATAATTTGTCAAAGGATATTTGCAAATGTAAACAGAAGAAATATTTAAGCGAAATATTTGGTACAGTATAAAATAGTGATAAAATCATCGACTATATTCTTTCTTTATAAATGTGTCAGAAATGAAATTCTTAATTATAATGTCAGATTTTTTACTTTTGTAATATTTTAAAAATATTTCAAAATTGAAATGTTCGGGCAACAATACAGATAATTTTCTATAAATAAATAAATAAATAAATGGATACTTCGATTTAAATAAATTGATAATAGATAGGTTACAAAGGATTGACATCAAGAAGTTTTTGCATAAGTCAACTTGAATGACAGACTTATTAACGAATTTTCCATTGAATTAAGAATTGATATTTCCTGGGGACATTTTATATTTGTTAAATAACAGAAAGCTCGTGAAAAATCGCAAAAAAGTATTTTGGTATTTCATCAGTAATTCTCGAGAATATTTAGACACAAAGTAGCGAAATTGAATTTCTATTGGTTCTGCAGGTTCTGTACAAATACATCAGTTTCATGTACATCTTCTATGATATCTCGATTTCATCTAAAGGTAAAGGAATAAAAGGGGAGAAATCGAAAAGACACAGCAATTCTTTTTTTTATCTCGTAATTTTTAATTCTCGCGAGCTGTTGTTCATTAATACTATTAAATCGACTCTCATAAATGCCACTATGACTCTATCTCGTAACTTGCGACTGTGCGTAATATTTTGAAGATCTGGTGCATTGCAATCGATCAGAAAACTTCGTAATCAATACGTGAATATATAAGCTACGCATTTTGTAACTTCACGCGATTATAACCACAAGTTCAATATAATCGAATTTTTCCATTTTAACTATAAAATCAAAATACAGTTTCAACATTATTTACGACGTTGTTTAAAAATTGAAAAAATTATTTTGCAGAGAACATTATTTTTGTTAGGATAAGGGTGCGAAATGTTGCGAAATAACTAGCATAAACTTAAATAAATTATAGTGGTCGAAAAAAGTTGATACACATATATTTATGTTATTATTAATAAGAAGATAATTCATAAGTCTCTCATACGTAATTTATATATAATTTTATAAATTATTTTTATTATTATTACAATACTAATATGACTATTAGAGCTTATCTTTATAATTTTAATTTTTTTTTAATGCTGTTTTATATATTCCATATAATGGTATATTCCTCTAAAAAGAACTTTTTCCGTGAACATATGTTGCAAATTATATTTACTATATTACATTCATTTTACATATTTACTTGTAAACGGGTCAAAAATTTTTTTTACGGAAAAGGATATTCGATGTTAGAACGATTAAAAATAAAATCACTTACATGTTTGATATAACATTTTTGTTTTTGTCGTGTTTTCTACGTTATTTTTGTGTCTATATTGGCGAAAGTATCGTCAGACTTGTCAGATGGACGCACAATAGGAAATTGCTGTTTGAAATATCTCAAGAAGATACACATTTTTTACCCGTCTTTAATGATTCGCATTTATACATCATATTTTTTTTACCATTCCAAAACTCTGCAGAGTCAACACATAAAATCTACAAGCAAACAGAACAGGTGAATGGAAACTATGCTTAATGAATTCTGCAATATGAACAATAATAACTTTTACTGCGAAACAACTGCATCATACCACGCAGAATTATGTATATCTTCACAATTAAACTTTTTCTTATTTTGAAAATAATTTAATTAAACTATTACAAAGTAATAATATATTTTATTCGAGAAAAATAATATTCTTTTATAATTGTTGGTCTTGCAAATGTATTCAATAATGTGTTTGTTTTCGCGTACATATGTTCAGATAATTTTAAAACACGACGCAAATAAAGAAAGAAAAGCTGTGATTTTTTTTTTCGATAAATTTTACTAATTTGGTATAAATAAAATATAAAAATTCTAAAAAATTTAAAAATTTATTGATACTTATAACATATTGATTTTTATGTTCAATTTATTTCATCTTTACTTTATCACGCACCCTTATGAAAATTATTATATGTAGTGTTATGTGATAAGAAGAGTAACGTTGTAATTAGGATTAGGCTGATTGTGGGTATTATTTTGACAGAATATGCAGGTCCCCGCAAATACGTACACATACATATATATATATATATATATGTATATATATATATATATATATATATATATATATATATATACATATATATATAAATAATATATACAAATATAAAATTTATAAAAATTATTTTGTAGGATAATTCTTTATAGTTGTCTAAATATATTTATATATTTGAGATACATCAAGATATATCATATTAAATTAAAGATATTAAGAGCGGGAATAATGATCGAGCTTACTTTGTCTAATGTTTGACAGGTGCATACATATGGTAACTAATGTAGACATATATATAAATATTTATCTTACAAACACTATGAACTCCATAGTAATATAGATCAGACATAAAAAACTCGATAGCTGAAAACATGTTGTTAACTTTTGATAGGTGCAAAAACGGGTATAACCAATTGTCAAGATATGTTTGATTAATTTTTTTTATGATCTGATTATTTAAATGAAACAGTCATATTTAATCATAAATTTAATTTTCAATTAAGTTTCAATTCTATGTGTATTATTATTTATAGATCTTAATTCTCTTTAAATTATCATATTCAACATAAAAGAAAAATATCGTCAAAATCCGCGACTACCTGAACACAAATAACAGCATGATAACAATGATAACACGGCCTTTATGAGACAAGCGTACCATTCGCTTCGATAAGGCCATAACCCGGTAGTCGATAGGAGAAATCATTCCAACTTGTAGTGGCACTTCTCGGGATGTTTCATTTACTTCGAAGGACATAGAAGGACTGACTGTTGAAGCGAGAGCACATTGTCGATTGTTAATTCTTTGCCTATAATTGTCTCACCCTTTTTTTCACAGTATTTCCATTATGTATTTACTCGATTATTTCCATTATATATTTTTTTCTATTATCTTCGCGACATTATCGGTGCGAATTATGTTTAAGAAAATTGCACGTGTTTAACGCGGAAGTGAATACTTTTCAGAGGCGTCGAGAAAATCGATCGGTAGCTCGCGTGCAATATTCGGATAATAACATGGGAAAGGAAACATCCGGTAGTCTGCGACCGAAAATTATCTTGAGTTAATTTTTTCCGCACTGTTAGTTTTTTACGCACGCGATTATTTCGTTGCGGTGGTGGCATCGCAGTTATGTTTGGACCGTTAGGGAACGAGGGTAGTGAAGGAAGTAGTACATTCACACAATGTAGAACTAAATCGACGACTATAAGTATATAGTGTAAGAAGTATTCTGTAAACTGCATTTTATTTTGATCTTTTTGAAGTAATTTTCCTAAAAATACTATAATGAAAGAAATATCCAAGCAACGCTAGAAATAATATTCTATAGATAGATTATTTATTGATAATATATATAAATATTTATAGATATGTTATAAAAGAAGTGAAATCGTAGAGTTTTTTTGCAAAAAACATATCAACTTTAGACTTCTCAACGGATCTTTTGGTGAAATAAGTGTCGTGGCTTGCTGTTTTTGGAAACATTCTATGTATTTCTGAGACAATAGACGATTCAAGCAAAATCATAAGGAGATTCTATAATATCTCATGATCATTTCTCGAATATCTGGGCAGTGTAGAGAAATTTGGTTCTTGGTTTCATAGTTACATTAACTTCATGTGTGTGTATTCTATGGACGCATGGAATAAAAAATAAGTGGTGGACGTGGTTTAACATTGTAAATGACATTACATACACTGCAGTGTCACGCTATTGTGTTAACAAGTATGATATAAATAAATTTTTCATTTTCAGCAATGAAAAATGTAAGAATATAGCTTACACTGTCATTTAAACATTGATATTAAAAATATTATTTAACATAAAAAAGTGCAAATATAATAACAGATAAATAGCACTAACTTAAAGTCATATTATTCGAAGAGGAGTTAAATCTTTAAATCAATGTCAATGAAAAAATTATGTATAAACATTTTTCACACAAGACATATATATATACATATAATAAATTATTTTTATTATTAGAATATCCCAATAGAGACCACGTAATATATTTTAATTATCTATTTATTGCATTACTTTTATCGTTCTTACTTTGTTTTAATGCCGCTTTATATTCCAATATTCTAGTTTCTAAAAAGATTATTTTTCGTTAACATGTGTTACAAATTTATTTCATTTATTATGTTACATTTATTTCATGTACACTTACTTACCTGCACGAGAGATAGCAGTAATATATTTTTTCTTCTACTAAGAAGAATTTTCGATATGATGTATTAAAACCAAATCAATACATATTTGACGTGGCATTTTTGCGTATTTTTTACATAATTTATAATAAGCAGAGATGTTTTTAGATTCGTTTGAGAAACATGCAATAGGAGATCGCCGTTTGAAGTAGCTTCACAAAAGCACATTTTTTACTTTTTTTTACGATTGGCATGTATTGAATATATATATATATACACACACTATTTTCTTACCATTCCGAAACTCTGTAAAGACATCGCGTAAAACTTGCAGGCAGTCAGAACAATCGGGTGGAGACATCGTCTCATTATTAACAATAATGAGTTCTGCTCTGAAATAACTGCATCGTACCATGCAGAGTTGTATCTGCGAGATCAATTTTATTCATTTTGAAATCATTATAACTAAGCAATTATCAATTAATGAAATAACGAAGACTTTAATGTAAGATAGATGTTGATTAAATAAAAATTGAATTTCGGTTAAAAAATCGACCTAAAAAAAGTTTTTTTTTTTATACATATTTTATTAGAGAAATATTATAATTTATATATGTTTTTTATTGGATATTTTTATAGGTCTTGTGCCAATAACGTATTTAATAATGCGTTTATTTTACACATATATTTTTCCATTCTTTTAATAGATATTTTATTAATATCATTTTTTTCTTTTTATCTTAAACAGACAAGTTTCATTATCAACATACTATAAATATTACTGAAGACATAGCCAAAAATATTTTTAAAAATAATTAAATATATATCATCGAAGAAGTAAATTATACCTACAATTTCTCACATATATTTGAGCTCATGTCCGTGATTCTTTGTCCCATGTAATTATGTACGAATAGGTAAAACAATGCTACAATAGTCAAACCCATAGATCTAATAGCTACTTCCATATTGTCGATAATACTTGGTATCTGAAAGATCTCGTTTCAGCTTTGTTTGAGGTAACATTTCGAGATAATTATCAAAAATATTTTTATCAATACATTTTCGTTACCATACCTGCGTTAACGTAATGCTTAATGTACACACACATGCCAAGAGGTCTATTAGAAATGGTACTGTGTAACAAGTTTCTATTATATCAACGAATCTTGTAAAAAAAATTTGTTGTTTAAAAATTATATTATATATATTGTGTATATATGTATATGTATGTATATATATATATATATATATATATATATATATGTATGTATATGTATAATATTCGTATTATATGATATATATTAAAATTATGATTTAAAACATACTTTTTACATATCAAAATAAATGTTGCTAACTTTAAAATTTTTGTAATTATAAAATCAATAGAGACGCGAATAATGATCATAATTTTTTGTTTTCTTCATTATTATATTGAATCATAATTTATATAAATTATTTCTGGATTTAATTAAGGAAATAATTAAAAAATATATCTTATAAAGCATGCTTTGTATTATCTAATTTAATACTAGTAACGGATCTTTTTATTGCCTGAAGTCGATAAAACGAACAAATACAAGAGCGTCATTGTTACTTTTCAATATTGTTTGCAATCACAATATTCTTCTGCATTACATTCGTGAAAAGTCAGACGCATTAAATAAAGCGTACATTAAGTAAAAGTACAAACTGTATGATGTTGTAATGCAGCCGTATAAACATTGCCATGTTTCCACATCTTATTCTTATTCCATGACTTAAATCACTTTCTGCTGCGCTCCCAATAACGTAAAATAAATGCTCCGCGCGATACCTGTCAAAATAACCAGTATTACTTTTATCAAGTAGCTAAATTTGTTTGTATAAAATGTTTCTCTCGCATTAAGCAAAGCAAAACAAAAATGATTAATTACTATCTATGAGAAAAATAGAAAACAAGAGATAAAAATAAATTAAAAAAAGATAAGAAGAACTATATTTTAGACATGATATAGAAAATAAAAAAATCATATGTATACACATATTCTCTAAAAAGTATACATGTATTATTAAAATTTAATAATAAACAAATTGTGTGCTTTACTTTACGGGCAATATATAAACTATCTATTTTTTTTTTAAATACTGGTCAATTTCTTACCCTAATAATTTGTACATTCCGCAAACGTGTTGCGTGAGAGCCAGAAACAGAGTGGAATTGGCAAGAAAAACTAATGGTGAGATAATACACACGATGAATATACAGAATCGTATTAAGTGAAAATACCGCTCCTCATCGACTAAGAAATTATAATCAAAGGGTTGCCTTCGCGTGCGAGACTCATTCATAGGCGATACAATATCGAGAATTTCTGGCATTAATATATATATAAAATATATCACTTCAATTCCGTAGACCAGAACTGAAAAATTCGATATTTATAATTGTAAATTTTTTAATATTATCATTATATAATAGTGTCATGTATACACAAGGTACAAATTTTGAATAGTGGTTTTTTGAGATTATTTTAATTTTTAATTTCTCCATGAGAACCTTTAACAAGAGATGTTAAAGTGGTGTAAGATTCAAATGAGTGCAAAATGCGAAGCATAAGTGATATACAAAGTATCATTAAGTTTCAATAGTTACACAATCATCATTTCTCTTATTATAATCAACTATAAGTCTTTAGAATGTTCGGTTTAATAAGATTATAATTTGACGCAGATAAAATGTAAAAAGAATGATTGTTACAGTCTCATATACAGAAACACAGTCTCTCGAATTTACAAGCAGAAACATTTTTTTCTAATGAAGTAATTTAATATTTTTCTTACGTGTGTAATAGAACGTAACTAATCTCGTGGTTTCTGCATGTTTGTGCATAATCCTGATCTCATCGTTTGTTTTTTGCAAAGCCCAGTCTTGCCACATACGCTCAAATAATTCTTTAAACTAAAAGGCAAAAAATAGACATGTATTATAGAATAATGATAGGGAAAGATAATAAGAAATGAAGATAATATGTTTGAGCTATTCGGACATTGTGATGCGTTAGCATGAGCATAATAATGGAAAAATTCTAAAGGATTTAAAATATAATTATTACTTAAAATTGTATTGATATTATTTATTTTTATTTTGTCACATGTATTTTGTTTTTCTTTGATTTTATTCATGAATATTGAGTATAATATTGCACGACAAAAAGAATAATGATGTAATAATGGCGTAATTAGAAACAGGTCAATTACTCATGTTAACAAAACACGCTGTGTTTACGTCCGCAAACACACACACACACACGCACACGTCCATACTCATTTAAAATTTATAAAAATTATTTTTTAGCAACATTGTTTACGGAATTTAAGTTTTATGTACTAAGGTATAAACAATATGTCTTATATATTGAATTTAAAACATTAAGAATAGAAATAATAATGTTCAAGCTTACTTTGTCCAAGTGTCCGATATGTGTGTATGTGTGGTACAGGATTCCTATTGTAATTAAAAATGCTTGTATCACAATCACTAGAAACTCTCTAGTGATGTCAAATGTGAAAATGGTAATTAGCTGGAAACATAATTAATTTTTAATAAAAGCAAAAGGATAGACATAATTGTTTCTCAAGAGATATTTATCGAAATATATTCGGCAAAATTTTTTTCGCATAATCAAATTTTATTTTAATAAACCAGTGTAATACTTATGTTAGTATTAGGTTGGTAAGAAATTAATGTCTGTTTCTACCAAGGTCTAAAAACACAAAAACTGACATTAATTTCTTACCAACTTAATAATACTTAGTTATAAAGTAAAGTTTAATTCTGTTATGTAAAATCTGTTTATTTAAAATTTATTAATTTATAATATTTAATAATAAAGAATAGCTGCGATTATACCTGAATAGATGCAATTGACAGTATAATTACAGTGATAATGGCTCTTACTAAACGAGCACTCCACACGCTTTGATAAGGCCATAGTCCAGTAACCGATAGAAGAAATTTGTTCAATTTGTAGTAACGTTCTTCAGGATGTTCCATCTATTAAAGAATCCAGATGGACCGTTGAATAAGAATTCGTGTTTTCAATTGTTACTTCATTATAATTGTTTCACTTCTTTTTTTAAGGTTGCACTCGATTATATATACTTTTGCTTTTTTTCGTTCTCAGGACACTTGTCGGAAGAATATTAAATTATATTCAAAAATGCGAAAAGTTTTCGGAGGTATCGAGAATATCGATCAGCAGCGCACGTGTAACATTTAGCTATTACTATGGGAAAAAAAACATTGGCAGCGCGCTTGTAACAGTTGGCTAATAACATGGGAAAGAAAACATCGGTAATTTGTTAATGGAAATTGTCCTCAGACACAATTTTTCTCGCGTCGTTAGTTACATGTTTTTTATGCATACATGCGAATTTTGCTGCGGCAATATTGCAAGCGAATATTTTTTTATTATTACGGGGCAAAAAAGAGCGACAGTATATATCTCTGTGTATGTGTGTATCTTTGTATATTAATAATGTATATAATTTGTCAAAGGATATTTGCAAATGTAAACAGAAAAAATATTTAAGCGAAATATTTATAACAAAATTGCGATAAAATCATCGATTATATTCTTTCTTTATAAATGTGTCAGATATGAAATTCTTAATTATAATGTCAGATTTTTTACTTTTGTAATATTTTAAAAATATTGTAAAATAGAAATATTGGAGCAACAATACAGATAATTTTCTATAAATAAATAAATAAATCGATATTTATTTATAGATAGGTTACAAAAGATTGACATCAAGAAATTTGTGCATAAGTTAACTTGACTGACAGACTTATTAACGAATCTCCCATTGAAATAAGAATTGATATTTTCTGGGAAACATTTTATATGTGTTAAATAACAGAAGGCTCATGAAAAGCCTCATCGGAAAAGTATTTTAGTATTTCATCAGTAATTCTCGAGAATATTTAAGCACAATGTAGCGAAATAGGATCTTTATTGGTTTTGCAGGTTTCTGTACAAATACATCAGTTTCATGTACACCTTCTATGATATCTCGATATCCAAAGGTATAGGAATAAAAGGAGAGAACTCGAAAAGACCAGAAATTCTTTTTTTTTTTTCTTGTAATTATTAATTCTTGCGAGCTGTTGTTGCATTTTGTAACTTTACGCGATTATATCCACAAGTTCAATATAATCGAATTTTTCCATTTTAATAATAAAAACAAAATATACAGTTTTAACATTATTTACGACGTTGTTTAAAAATTGAAAAAATTATTTTGCAGAGAAAATTATTTTTGTTAGGATAAGAGTGCGAAATGTTGCGAAATAACTAGCATAAACTTAAATAAATTATAGTGGTCGAAAACAGTTGATATACATATATTTACATTATTGTTAATAAGAAGATAATTCATAAGTTTCTCGTACATAATTTGTATATAATTTTATAAATTATTTTTATTATTATTAGAATACTAATATAACAATTAGCTTATCTTTATCATTTTAATTTTTGTTTTTTTAATGTTACTTTATATATTCCATATAATGATATATTCCTCTAAAAAGAACTTTTTTTGTGAACATATGTTTCAAATTATATTCACTATATTACATTCATTTTACATATTTACTTGTAAACGGGTCAAAAATTTTTTTTACGGAAAAGGATATACGATGTTAGAACGATTAAAAATAAAATCACTTACATGTTTGATATAACATTTTTGTTTTTGTCGTGTTTTCTACGTTATTTTTGTGTCTATATTGGCGAAAGTATCGTCAGACTTGTCAGATGGACGCACAATAGGAAATTGCTGTTTGAAATATCTCAAGAAGATACACATTTTTTACCCGTCTTTATTAATTCGCATGTATACGTCATTTTTTTTTCTTACCATTCCAAAACTCTGCAGAGTCAACACATATAATCTACAAACAATCAGAACAAGTGAATGGAAACTCTGCTTCATGAACTCTGCATTATGAACAATAATAACTTTTATTCTGAAACAACTGCATCATACCACGCAGAATTATATCTGCATAATTAAAATTTTTCTTATTTTGAAACTAATTTAATTAAACTGTTACCAAGTAACAATATAATATTTTATTCGAGAAATATTGTAATATTCTTTTATAATTGCTGAACTTGCAAACGTATTTAATAATGTGTTTGTTTTCGCGTACATATGTTCAGATAATTTTGAAACACGACGCAAATAAAGAAAGAAGAGCTGAGATTTTTCTTTTTTTTGATAAATTCTACTAGTTTAGTATAAATAAAAATTTTGAAAAATTTAAAAATTTATTGATATTTATAACATAGTGATTTTTATTGTGTTATATTCAATTTATTTTATCTTTACTTTAACACGCACTCTTATGAAGACTATTATATATCGTGATAAGAAGAGTAACGGCGTAATTAGGATTAGGCTGATTGTGAGTATTATTTTGACAGAATATGCAGGTCCCCGCAAATACGCACACATATGTATACACATATAAAATTTATAAAAATTATTTTGTAGGAAAATTCTTAATAGAGTTTAAATATAATTATATATTTGAGATACATCAAGATATATCATATTAAATTAAAGATATTAAGAACGGGAATAATTATCGAGCTTACTTTATCTAATGTTTGACAGGTACATACATATGGTAACTAATGTAGACATAAATATTTATCTTATAAACACTATGAACTCCATAGTAATATAGATCAGACAAAAAAATTCAATAGCTGAAAACGTGTTATTAACTTTTGATAGGGGCAAAAACGGGTATAACCAATTGTCAAGATATGTTTGATTAAATTTCTTTTATGATCTGATTATTTAAATGAAACAGTCATATTTAATCATATAAATTTAATTTTCATTTAAGTTTTAATTCTATGTGTATTATTATTTATAGATCTTAATTCTCTTTAAATTATCATATTCAACAGAAAAGAAAAATATCGTTAAAATCCGCGACTACCTGAACACAAATAACAGCATGATAACAATGATAACACGGCCCTTATGAGACAAGCGTACCATTCGCTTCGATAAGGCCATAGCCCGGTAGTCGATAGGAGAAATCATTTCAACTTGTAGTGGCACTCTTCGGGATGTTCCATTTACTTCGAAGGACATAGAAGGACTGACTGCTGAAGCGAGAGCACATTATCGATTGTTAATTCTTTGCCTATAGTTGTCTCACCCTTTTTTTTAGAATATTTCCATTATGTAGTTTCTCAATTATTTCCATTATGTATTTTTTTCTATTATCTTCGCGGCAATATCGATGCGAATTATGTTTAAGAAAATAGCACGTGTTTAACGCGGAAGTGAATACTTTTCAGAGGCGTCGAGAAAATCGATCGGTAGCTCGCGTGCAATATTCGGATAATAACATGGGAAAGGAAACATTCGGTAGCCTGCGACCGAAAATTATCTTCAGTTAGTTTTTTCCGCACTGTTAGTTTTTCACGCACGCGATTATTTCGTTGCGGTGGTGGCATCGCAGTTATGTTTGGACCGTTAGGGAACGAGGGTAGTGAAGGAAGTAGTACATTCACACAATGTAGAACTAAATCGACGACTATAAGTATATAGTATAAGAAGTATTCTGTAAACTGCATTTTATTTTGATCTTTTTGAAGTAATTTTCCTAAAAATACTATAATGAAAGAAATATCCAAGCAACGCTAGAAATAATATTCTATAGATAGATTATTTATTGATAATATATATAAATATTTATAGATGTGCTATAAAAGAAGTGAAATCGTAGAGTTTTTTTGCAAAAAACATATCAACTTTAGACTTCTCAACGGATCTTTTGGTGAAATAAGTGTCGTGGCTTGCTGTTTTTTGGAAACATTCTATGTATTTCTGAGACAATAGACGATTCAAGCAAAATCATAAGGAGATTCTATAATATCTCATGATCATTTCTCGAATATCTGGGCAATGTAGAGAAATTTGGTTCTTGGTTTTATAGTTACATTAACTTCATGTGTGTGTATTCTATGGACGCATGGAATAAAGAATAAGTGGTGGACGTGGTTTAACATTGTAAATGACATTACATACACTGCAGTGTCACGCTATTGTGTTAACAAGTATGATATAAATAAATTTTTCATTTTCAGCAATGAAAAATGTAAGAATATAGCTTACACTGTCATTTAAACATTGATATTAAAAATATTATTTAACATAAAAAAGTGCAAATATAATAACAGATAAATAGCACTAACTTAAAGTCATATTATTCGAAGAGGAGTTAAATCTTTAAATCAGTGTCAATGAGAAAATTATGTATAAACATCTTTCACACAAGACATATATATATACATATAATAAATTATTTTTATTATTAGAATATCCCAATAGAGACCACGTAATATATTTTAATTATCTGTTTATTGCATTACTTTTATCGTTCTTACTTTGTTTTAATGCCGCTTTATACTCCAATATTCTATTTTCTAAAAAGATTATTTTTCGTTAACGTGTGTTACAAATTTATTTCATTTATTATGTTACATTTATTTCATGTACACTTACTTACCTGCACGAGAGATAGCAGTAATATATTTTTTCTTTTACTAAGAAGAATTTTCGATATGATGTATTAAAACCAAATCAATACATATTTGACGTGGCATTTTTGCGTATTTTTTACATAATTTATAATTAGCAGAGATGTTTTTAGATTCGTTTGAGAAACATGCAATAGGAGATCGCCGTTTGAAGTATCTTCACAAAAGCACATTTTTTATTTTTTTTTACGATTGGCATGTATTGAATATATATATATATATATATATATATATATATATACTATTTTCTTACCATTCCGAAACTCTGTAAAGACATCGCGTAAAACTTGCAGGCAGTCAGAACAATCGGGTGGAGACATCGTCTCATTATTAACAATAATGAGTTCTGCTCTGAAATAACTGCATCATACCATGCAGAGTTGTATCTGCGAGATCAATTTTTTTTCATTTTGAAATCATTATAACTAAGCAATTATCAATTAATGAAATAACGAAGACTTTAATATAAGATAGATGTTGATTAAATAAAAATTGAATTTCGGTTAAAAAATGGATCTAAAAAAAGTTTTTTTTTTTTATACATATTTTATTAGAGAAATATTATAATTTATATATGTTTTTTATTGGATATTTTTATAGGTCTTTTGCCAATAACGTATTTAATAATGCGTTTATTTTACACATATATTTGTCCATTCTTTTAATAGATATTTTATTAATATCATTTTTTTCTTTTTATCTTAGACAGACAAGTTTCATTATCAACATACTATAAATATTACTGAAGACATAGCCAAAAATATTTTTAAAAATAATTAAATATATATCATCGAAGAAGTAAATTATACCTACAATTTCTCACATATATTTGAGCTCATGTCCGTGATTCTTTGTCCCATGTAATTATTTACGAATAGGTAAAACAATGCTGCAATAGTCAAACCGATAGATCTAATAGCTACTTCCATATTGTCGATAATACTTGGTATCTGAAAGATCTCGTTTCAGCTTCGTTTGAGGTAACATTTCGAGATAATTATCAAAAATATTTTTATCAATACATTTTCGTTACCATACCTGTGTTAACGTAATGCTTAATGTACACACACATGCCAAGAGCTCTATTAGAAATGGTACTGTGTAACAAGTTTCTATTATATCAACGAATCTTGTAAAAAAAATTTGTTGTTTAAAAATTATATTATATATATTGTGTATATATGTATATATATATATATATATATATATATATATATATATATATATATATATATATATATGTATGTATGTATATGTATAATATTCGTATTATATGATATATATTAAAATTATGATTTAAAACATACTATTTACATATCAAAATAAATGTTGCTAACTTTAAAATTTTTGTAATTATAAAATCAATAGAGACGCGAATAATGATCATAATTTTTTGTTTTCTACATTATTATATTGAATCATAATTTATATAAATTATTTCTGGATTTAATTAAGGAAATAATTAAAAAATATATCTTATAAAGCATGCTTTGTATTATCTAATTTAATACTAGTAACGAATCTTTTTATTGCCTGAAGTCGATAAAACGAACAAATACAAGAGCGTCATTGTTACTTTTCAATATTGTTTGCAATCACAATATTCTTCTGCATTACATTCGTGAAAAGTCAGACGCATTAAATAAAGCGTACATTAAGTAAAAGTACGAACTGTATGATGTTGTAATGCAGCCGTATAAACATTGCGATGTTTCCACATCTTATTCTTATTCCATGACTTAAATCACTTTCTGCTGCGCTCCCAATAACGTAAAATAAATGCTTCGCGCGATACCTATCAAAATAACCAGTATTACTTTTATCAAGTAGCCAAATTTGTTTGTATAAAATATTTCTCTCGCATTAAGCAAAGCAAAACAAAAATGATTAATTACTATTTATGAGAAAAATAGAAAACAAGAGATAAAAATAAATTAAAAGAAGATAAGAAGAACTATATTTTAGACATTGATATAGAAAATAAAAAAATTATATGTATACATATTCTCTAAAAAGTATACACGTATTATTAAAATTTAATAATAAACAAATTGTGTGCTTTACTTTACGGGCAATATATAAACTATCTATTTTTTTCAAAATAGTGGTCAATTTCTTACCCTAATAATTTGTACATTCCGCAAACGTGTTGCGTGAGAGCCAGAAACAGAGTGGAATTGGCAAGATAAATTAATGGTGAGATAATACCCACGATGAATATGCAGAATCGAATTGAGTGAAAATACCGCTCCTCATCAACTAAGAAATTATAATCAAAGAGTTGCCTTCGCGTGCGAGACTCATTCATAGGCGATACAATATCGAGAATTTCTGGCATTAATATATATATAAAATATATCACTTCAATTCCGTAGACCAGAACTGAAAAATTCGATAATTGTAAATTTTTTAATATTATCATTATATAATAGTGTCATGTATACACAAGGTATAAATTTTGAATAGTGGTTTTTTGAGATTATTTTAATTTTTAATTTTTAATTTCTCCATGAGAACCTTTAACAAGAGATGTTAAAGTGATGTAAGATTCAAATGAGTGCAAAATGCGAAGCATAAGTGATATCCAAAGTATCATTAATTTTCAATAGTTACACAATCATCATTTCTCTTATTATAATCAACTATAAGTCTTTAGAATCTTCGGTTTAATAAGATTATAATTTGACGCAGATAAAATGTAAAAAGAATGATTGTTACAGTCTCATATACAGAAACACAGTCTCTCGAATTTACAAGCAGAAACATTTTTTTCTAATGAAGTAATTTAATATTTTTCTTACGTGTGAAATAGAACGTAACTAATCTCGTGGTTTCCGCATGTTTGTGCATAATCCTGATCTCATCGTTTGTTTTTTGCAAAGCCCAGTCTTGCCACATACGCTCAAATAATTCTTTAAACTAAAAGGCAATAAATGGACATGTATTATAAAATAGTAATAGGGAAAGATAATAAGAAATGAAGATAATATGTTTGAGCTATTCGGACATTGTGATGCGTTAGCATGAGCATAATAATGGAAAAATTCTAAAGGATTTAAAATATTATTATTACTTAAAAATGTATTGATATTATTTATTTTTATTTCGTCACATGTATTTTGTTTTTCTTTGATTTTATTCATGAATATTGAGTATAATATTGCACGACAAAAAGAATAATGATGTAATAATGGCGTAATTAGAAACAGGTCAATTACTCATGTTAACAAAACACGCTGTGTTTACGTCCGCAAACACACACACACACGCACACGTCCATACTCATTTAAAATTTATAAAAATTATTTTTTAGCAACATTGTTTACGGAATTTAAGTTTTATGTACTAAGGTATAAACAATATGTCTTATATATTGAATTTAAAACATTAAGAATAGAAATAATAATGTTCAAGCTTACTTTGTCCAAGTGTCCGATATGTACGTATGTGTAGTACAGGATTACTATTGTAATTATAAATGCTTGTATCACAAACACTAGAAACTCTCTAGTGATGTCAAATGTGAAAATGGTAATTAGCTGGAAACATAATTAATTTTTAATAAAAGCAAAAGGATAGACACAATTGTTTCTCAAGAGATATTTATCGAAATATATTCGGCAAAATTTTTCTCGCATAATCAAATTTTATTTTAATAAACCAATGTAATATTTATGTTAGTATTAGGTTGGTAAGAAATTAATGTCGGTTTGTACCAAAGTCTAAAAACACAAAAACTGACATTAATTTCTTACCAACTTAATAATACTTAGTTATAAAGTAAAGTTTAATTCTGTTATGTAAAATCTGTTTATTTAAAATTTATTAATTTATAATATTTAATAATAAAGAATAGCTGCGATTATACCTGAATAGATGCAACTGACAGTATAATTACAGTGATAATGGCTCTTACTAAACGAGCACTCCACACGCTTTGATAAGGCCATAGTCCAGTAACCGATAGAAGAAATCTGTTCAATTTGTAGTAACGTTCTTCAGGATGTTCCATCTATTAAAGAATCCAGAAGGACCGTTGAATAAGAATTCGTGTTCAATTGTTACTTTCTTATAATTATTTCACTTCTTTTTTTAAGGTTGCACTCGATTATATATACTTTTGCTTTTTTTCGTTCTCACGACACTTGTCGAAAGAATATTAAATTATATTCAAAAATGCGAAAAGTTTTCGGAGGCATCGAGAATATCGATCAGCAGCGCACGTGTAACATTTAGCTATTACTATGGGAAAAAAAAACATCGGCAGCGCGCTTGTAACAGTTGGCTAATAACATGGGAAAGAAAACATCGGTAATTTATTAATGGAAATTGTCCTCAGACACAATTTTTTTCGCGTCGTTAGTTACATGTTTTTTATGCATACATGCGAATTTTGCTGCGTCAATATTGCAAGCGAATATTTTTCTATTATTACGGGGCAAAAAAGACGAGCGACAGTATATACCTCTGTGTATGTGTGTGTGTGTATCTTTGTATATAAATAATGTATATAATTTGTCAAAGGATATTTGCAAATGTAAACAGAAAAAATATTTAAGCGAAATATTTATAACAAAATTGCGATAAAATCATCGATTATATTCTTTCTTTATAAATGTGTCAGAAATGAAATTCTTAATTATAATGTCAGATTTTTTACTTTTGTAATATTTTAAAAATATTTTAAAATATAAATATTGGAGCAACAATACAGATAATTTTCTATAAATAAATAAATAAATCGATATTTATTTATAGATAGGTTACAAAAGATTGACATCAAGAAATTTGTGCATAAGTTAACTTGACTGACAGACTTATTAACGAATCTCCCATTGAAATAAGAATTGATATTTTCTGGGAAACATTCTATATGTGTTAAATAACAGAAGGCTCATGAAAAGCCTCATCGGAAAAGTAGTTTAGTATTTTATCAGTAATTCTCGAGAATATTTAAGCACAATGTAGCGAAATCGGATCTTTATTGGTTTTGCAGGTTTCTGTACAAATACATCAGTTTCATGTACACCTTCTATATATGATATCTCGATATCCAGAGGTATAGGAATAAAAGGAGAGAAATTGAAAAGACCAGAAATTCTTTTTTTTTTTCTTGTAATTATTAATTCTTGCGAGCTGTTGTTGCATTTTGTAACTTTACGCGATTATATCCACAAGTTCAATATAATCGAATTTTTCCATTTTAATAATAAAAACAAAATATACAGTTTTAACATTATTTACGACGTTGTTTAAAAATTGAAAAAATTATTTTGCAGAGAAAATTATTTTTGTTAGGATAAGAGTGCGAAATGTTGCGAAATAACTAGCATAAACTTAAATAAATTATAGTGGTCGAAAACAGTTGATATACATATATTTACATTATTGTTAATAAGAAGATAATTCATAAGTGTCTCGTACATAATTTGTATATAATTTTATAAATTATTTTTATTATTATTAGAATACTAATATAACAATTAGCTTATCTTTATCATTTTAATTTTTGTTTTTTTAATGTTACTTTATATATTCCATATAATGTTATATTCCTCTAAAAAGAACTTTTTTTGTGAACATATGTTTCAAATTATATTTACTACATTCATTTTACATATTTACTTGTAAACGGGTCAAAAATTTTTATTACGGAAAAGGATATTCGATGTTAGAACGATTAAAAATAAAATCACTTACATGTTTGATATAACATTTTTGTTTTTGTCGTGTTTTCTACGTTATTTTTGTGTCTATATTGGCGAAAGTATCGTCAGACTTGTCAGATGGACGCACAATAGGAAATTGCTGTTTGAAATATCTCAAGAAGATACACATTTTTTACCCATCTTTATTAATTCGCATGTATACGTCATTTTTTTTTTCTTACCGTTCTAAAACTCTGCAGAGTCAACACATATAATCTACAAACAATCAGAACAAGTGAATGGAAACTCTGCTTCATGAACTCTGCATTATGAACAATAATAACTTTTATTCTGAAACAACTGCATCATACCACGCAGAATTATATCTGCACAATTAAACTTTTTTTTATTTTGAAACTAATTTAATTAAATTGTGACCAAGTAACAATATAATATTTTATTCGAGAAATATTATAATATTCTTTCATAATTTGCTGAACTTGCAAACGTATTTAATAATGTGTTCGTTTTCGCGTACATATGTTCAGATAATTTTGAAACACGACGCAAATAAAGAAAGAAGAGCTGTGATTTTTCTTTTTTTTGATAAATTCTACTAGTTTAATATAAATAAAAATTCTGTAAAATTTAAAAATTTATTGATATTTATAACATAGTGATTTTTATTGTGTTATATTCAATTTATTTTATCTTTAGTTTAACACGCACTCTTATGAAGACTATTATATATCGTGTTTTGTGATAAGAAGAGTAACGGCGTAGTTAGGATTAGGCTGATTGATGTGAGTATTATTTTGACAGAATATGCAGGTCTCCGCAAATACGCACACATATGTATACACATATAAATTGTATAAAAATTATTTTGTAAGAACATTTTTAATAGAGTTGTTTAAATATATTTATATATTTGAGATACATCAAGATATATCATATTAAATTAAATATATTAAGAACGGGAATAATGATCGAGCTTACTTTATCTAATGTTTGACAGGTACATACATATGGTAACTAATGTAGACATAAATATTTATCTTATAAACACAATGAACTCCATATTAATATAGATCAGACATAAAAAAATTCGATAGCTGAAAACATGTTATTAACTTTTGATAGGAGCAAAAACAGGTATAACTAATTGTCGAGATGTTTGATTAAATTTTTCTTATGATCTGATTATTTCAATAAAACAGTCATATTTAATCATAAATTCAATTTTCAATTAAGTTTTAATTCTATGTGTATTATTATTTATAAATCTTAATTCTTTTTAATTTATAATATTCAATGTAAAAGAAAAATATCGTCAAAATCCGTGACTACCTGAACACAAATAACAGCATGATGACAATGATAACACTGCCCTTATGAGACAAGCATACCATTCGCTTTGATAAGGCCATAGTCCGGTAGTCGATAGGAGTAATCGGTTCAACTTGTAGTGGCACTCCTCCGGATGTTCCATTTACGTCGAAGGACTCAGAAGAACTGCCTGTTGAGGACGAGCTCGTCATCGATCGTTACTTTGTTGCTATAGTCGCTTCACCCCTTTTTTAGGGTGCATTAGATTATTCCTACCTTTTATTTTTTTTCTCCATTCTCACGACATTATCGGATGTATTATATTTATGAAAAGTGTACGCGTTTGACATGAAAGCGAGAGGCGTCGAGAATATCGATCGGCAAATTGCATGTAATATTCGACTAATAACATGAGAAGGAAAACATCGGTGGTCTGCAAACGAAAATTGCCTTCATACAGTTAGTTTTTTGCACGCGCGATTATCTCGCTGTGGCGGTATCGCAAATAATTTTTGATTATTATAGAATAAGAGAAGTGACCAACGAAAGGGAGATAATGTGAAGAATATCTGAAATAGAAGAAAATATTTAGCGATATATTTTACACAATATACGACGACAAAAAGTCGCCATACAAATTCCTCTTATAATAGAAAGTGCGTCGGAAACGGAATTTTTAGTTGGCAGATTCTATACTTTTGACGTATCTTCCTTTAAAATACTAATATAAATAAAAATAAAAATATTTAAAAATAGAAATATATAAAAATAATTTTTTATCAAAATTTTTCATAATCTAAGTATTTATATATTAAGATGAAAAATACATATTATATTGAATTGAAAATATTTAGCATTCAAGAGAGTAATGATAACCGAGTTTATTTTATTACGTGTCTGATACGTGCGTACATATGACTTAGGATATCTAATGAGAGTGCAATCGTCTGTATCGCAAACACTACAAATTTTATAGTAATGTCAGAAATAAAAATGCTCGATAGCTAGAAAAAGATTATTAATCCGTGACAAAAAAGAGCAAAAAGATAGGCATAATTATCGCCATATGTTTGACTATATTTTTTTATATGATCTGTTAGTCACAATTTTTATGAAATAATGTGTATAAATACTTATTTACTAATTTTAATTCTATTTGTGTATCATTATCTGTAACTCTCTATATATGTATATAGTAATTCGATAATTTTTAATATTAATATAACAGATAAAAGTCTCTTTTAAAATTGCTTAAAAAGCAGAATTTGTCTGAAGATACAGATGACAGCATAACAGTCCTCATCAAACGAACATTCCACTCATTTTGATAAGGCCATAGCTCTCATTAACTTATAAGAAAAATCTGTTCAACTTGTGTAATGCATCTTGGAATGTTCCACTTACTTTGAAGAATCCAGGAGAACTGACTGTTGAAGAGCTCAATCTTTGCTATAGTTTTTCCATCTCTTTTCTTAGGATACATCAATTACATATATCCAAATTTTTTTTTTCTTTGCAATATTATCGAGAAAATTATGTCGAAGAAAAAACATCAAAATGGGAATTTTCGTTGGTATCTAATGGAGGGGGACTCTAATGGAGAAGAGAACATGGCAGTATTCGATTAATATAGGATAAAAAACTGGTTTTTCTTGAACAAAAATTGTTTAGTCAATTATTATTTTAACACACGATCACACACTTATACACAAAACTTTTGTTGCTTTATTTTGCTGTGATTATTTTTCTATTATTACAGAAAAAGATGACGCGCGCGAGCAACGAGAGAAAGAGAGAGTGAAAGAAAAATATCTTACATATTAAAATAAAATATTCAAGCCGTATATTTCACACAATACATAAGAAAAATAACGACAACCATCGACTAGATACATTCCTATGTAGAAATGTGTCAGAAATATTCTTAATTTTCATGGCGAAGATTCTTTGATTCTTGTATTTTCCTTAAAAAATCTCGGATGGGAAGGGGAGAGAGAGAGAGAGAGAGAGAGAATAGATTAAAAGTAGTTACAATAATTTAAAGATAGTTTTCTGTGGATTGATAAATATTTTGATACTTATATATCTATAAATTATAAAGAAATATAAACGGCTTCTTGCGAAAGATTAATCAACTTTAAGCCCGTCAAAGAATCTCTCATTGAAATAAGAATCGTGGATGGATATCGGGGAACATCTATGTATTTTTAAAACAATAATGAGCGGTTCACGCGCGAAACCGCGTGAATGAAGATAATGTATTTTAATTAATGTATTTTCTGTAACAGCTCGTTGATGTCTTCGCATAAAGTAGCGAACTGCGGCCTGTCTTGACTCTTCATCCTCCAACATGGATGCATCAGCCGCAGGTACACTTCTTGCGGACACATGGGCGGACAAGGAAGGCGAGCGCCCCTTTCCAACGCTGCCACCAATGTTGCGGTAGTATTCTTACCCTGGATATTACCCTTCTTCTCCGTAATGTTCTTATAATTCAGTTCAATCTCCGGCAGCTTCGGATCCTCGCCGAGGCTGAAAATCTCGTACATCGTTACGCCGAACGACCATATGTCCGAGCGCGTTGAGAATTTAAATTCCTTTAAGCTTTCCGGTGCGTACCTAGAAAATCGTCCATTCTATACGATGGGGCATATTACAAAGATTGGCGCTCGAAAGAACAACCCGGTCTTCCAGTCAATAAAAGTTTTATTAGCGACGAAGAAATGTGTTATGTTTGAAAAATTATTTCTTTATTTGACTATCATCGAAAAGTATTAACGTAGCGAAGATTAATAATTTTTTTTTTTTTTTTTTTTTTTTACTTACCACTTCATTGGAAGATCGCGGATGGTTTGAAGCATATAATAATCGCCTGCTTTCGTTCTTTGCGCAAGACCGAAGTCGCTAATTTTCACATGAGTTTCACTCGCCACCAGGATATTTCTCGCTGCTAGATCCCTGTGAACGACATTCTTGGAACCAAGATAATCCATACCAGTGGAGATATCCAGCGCGAAGTGTAGCAGTTTCTTAGGTGTTAGCGTCGTCCGATGCAGGAGTAAGTAGTTCTGCAACGAACCGTGTTCGACAAACTCCATGATCAGGCATTTTGGCTCCGATATATTGCCCAGAATTTTTACAATGTTCGGATGATTGAGAGTCTATAAGATAAAATAGGAAACACAATTTATGTTATTTTCCTACATATAATTGATTTATTATTTTATCATATATATATTAATATACACACACTACCATTAATACACACACATATACACAATACATACGTGTGTATGTACGTACACGGATGTGTGTGTGTGTGTATTAAGGGTAGAAATATTTTATTTTTCTTAAATTCCCTGTGCATTGGTTATTAACAAAAAATATGTATATGGAATGCAATTATACTATTTTAGTATTACAACGGCATGAAGTGATTTTGAAAACCTCTAAGGCAGAGTGTTTGCATAATGCACTATTGAAAAAATGACGTTTGATTCTTAAAACGACGATTCACCTTCATAATCCGAATTTCTCTTTCGAAATCGTTCTGGTCCGCTTCCGTTTCAGTCTTCAGCTTTTTGATGGCTATCTGCTGCATCTCGTTGCCTCTAACGCGCGTACCTCTGTACACCTCGCCATAGAAACCTTGACCTATGCGTTCCTGTTTATATACCGTCCAACATGTCGAATTCGTATCATCCTCGAAAATATCCTCCATCTGACCGACATAAATCTCGTTATAGCAGCCTCCACGGATTAGGTGAGAAGTGCCATTAGCGCCCGAAGTGTGCGCGTCGTTCATGGCGTCGATCACGAGATTCAGATAACGACAACATTCGTCCGTGGTAACTACAGCATTCTCCCGAGAGTTCTGTTGCCTCAGTATGGCGTCTTTAAAAAAAAGTTCAATTTCTTATTTTTATATAGCCGACGATATTAAATTTTAATGTTTTTTATGTACAATATATTATATGCAATTCAGTATATTATAATAGTAATAATTCAGTATGTTATAATAAGGAAATAGCGATGATTCACGAATTTTCCACCTTTTAAAGACGTGTCATAAAGAAAATATTAAACGCGCAGGATAACATCGTTTACTTTTGTCATTATTTAAATCTGATAACTCACTGTCGTCATTATCATCCCAAGTTAAGTTGGTGTGATCGGTGTTCAAACTGCATGAATCTAGCACATGCGATTCACTGTTCGATCTTCTCTCCTCTAAATCGTCGTTGCTATCGTTTTCATCATTGAAAAGTTTAGGGTATGCCGTAGCGTAAGCATGAATCCGACGGGAATTATATACTTGATACAGAATCTGATTGATATCTCGCATAATAGCCTGAGGCTGTTTCCTTGTGTTTTTTTCACTCCAACATTCCAACATCAATTTATAGACTTCGTACGGACAGTCCATAGGTTGCGGTAAATGATTTCCATCTTTATAAAACTGTAAGAAAACGCCGTTTAGTCACATATTTATATTGCAATATGATTTATTTATACGAAAAATTAACCGCAAATGTAAATAAAATTTGCAAATAATATAAACGATTAGTATTAAATCAAAGTATATAGAAAAATTTATAATCCATAAAATTATAATCTATAGAAGCAATTTTATGTAAATAAATTATTTCTATTAGTATAAAATAATACTATAATAATTAAATTTTTATTTATAATAAATATACCTTCTTGACAATATCAGTATTATGATATATGGGTATGGAAATCCCTCTGGAAAATATTTCCCAAATGGTTGTAGCCAACGCCCATATATCTGCTTGAAGGCTATATTTTGCAACTTCTAGATTTATGTAACATTCTGGTGGTATCCAAGGTATGCTGCATAAAAGAAAGGAAAAATCATGAAAAGAGTTATATTAAACGTTAAACGATAAAAGTAATCAAACAAGATTTTTATTTCTCGACTTACTCGGCCTCGGAGTAAGTGAAGAGACCAGGGTCCCCCAATTTAACAATGAAACTATTATCTGTATGCGCATGTACAAAAACTCCCGAGCACCTTATCTTTCCATGAACTACATGATTCTCCTCCTATATCATAATTATTCTAAATCTTGTTCAAAGTATTGTATTAAGTAGCATATATATTCCGAAGATACTCTCTTACCAAATGCCACAGAGCTGTTGTCAGACAGGCGGTGGCTTCGACCATGTCGACTATTTTTATAGTTGAAGAGTTGCGCAAATACAGGTCTAATGGACCTAACTTCACCAATTCGAGTAACATCCCGATTGACGGGGCCACAGTTATGCCATACAATCTAAAAACGAAACAAGAATGTTATATTTTATCTTTCCAATATTTTTTTTTACAATTTTTACCTGATCAGAGCTCCCGATCGTAATTTGCCCCACTTGTCAGCTAGTTCTAGAAAGTCTTTGGTATAACTGGTACAATTAGGTTTGAGTGTCTTCATCACGATTTCGAGTTTCTTGCCTTTAGCGATTCGCCATATCGCTCGTTGTACACTCATCGCCGAAGTGGTGCGACTCAAATCCTTACCGCTCTTGCACAGTTGATTCTGCGACACGCACCGCGGTCCACTTTCCAACAGAGCGATTATCTCCTCGTCCGCCGCTTGTTCGCTGGCAATGTTTTCCGAGGCGCAAATTAATAATGGTGATGTATCTAAAGAGAAGAAAAATTATATATATATATATATATATATATATATATATATATATATAAACAATTAAAATTTTGACTTTCTCCCTTTATAATGAATGTATATTTAATTTACGTATAACTATTGTGTATACCATATTCTGAAGGTGGCAAACATTCGAGATACAGTGAATTGGCGGGATCTTGGAATGAAATTAATTGCCCCAAAGAAGTGTAGCTCTGTGTACATGAACCTGATAATAAAAATTCGCTCGGACCAATCCGTTCCACTCTTTGCGATAATACTTTCTCGTCTCTCTTGCAAACATCAATGTAGTATACATCGTACTCGGTTTCGCTCTCCCGCAGTATATAAGTTCCCGGTTTGTTGGCACGTTTTTCTTTGAGTTTCGCACATGAGAACTGTTTTCTGAAATATTTTTGGAGAGGTTATTTGTAATATTACACATCATATGCAGAATTATAGCCTCTATGCCATTTTGTGGAAATTATCTTACCCGACTGGTCCATGGCACTTTAAATTGTGTAATCTTTCCAGAGTAGGTGTGATAACGTCATTACAGAGATTGAAAGTCCACTTAATGGACAAACGGTAATATCCGTCTAACACGGATACAAAAGACATCAACATCCCATTTGTATGTCCCATGAATTTTAAGTACGTTGGTATGCCGTTCTTCCTTGAAATCTCCACAGTGTTATCCTCTCTGAAAGATGAAAGTTTGATAAATAAAAATTTGTTGTTTCTGATATATATGATCTATACAGGCTACATGATTATAAAAAATATAAGATATATATATATATAATTATTAAATGGATGGAATCGATTTTCGTTTTAAGATCATATATTGAGAAGAAAAACTAACTCATTGAAAATCTTTTATTATATATGTAACCTTATAGAAATGAACCCATTATATATATACCTTATAGAAATGAAACAAAGATCTTCTATAGCACAAAGTATTTTCCAATCAGTGTCAGTCTCAGAGTATTTTATTTCCTCTCTGTTAACCCTAAGTAAAACTTTAACTGCTGGATTAGGAACACCTTTATCCATTAATGCTTTATATTCTTCATACAGATAGTTTGGCGCCATGCCTTCAAATTGCTGCAAATATTGCTCCTTGACATACGAAGCATCGAGGTGCTCTCCAGATATTTCTGCCAATGCATTATATATAGGTTTCTTAACAAAAAAGGCATGCCTTTTAATGCATTCTTTGGGAATATATTTCTTGTATTCTGATTCTACAGTTTCCCGTGATAGTTGTTTCTCAAGCATTACTCTGCAACACATAAAAAAATGTCATGTAGTGTCATATTTCATGTTGCGCTCAATAACTATATAAAACAAAATCTATAACAAATTTGCAAAAAATTAGTTATAAACTGAAACATGAAAGTTAACTGTATTCTTTTTAGTCAAATGACTTGTACATTACCTATACATATCACTAACTCCTAAGCCAATCAGTTTATCTTTATGCTTCTCGTAGACAATATCAGGTACTTTATTATTCATTATATCTATACGAACTTGCTGGAAATAATAATTATAAGCTTGTTCATCTATCTGTTTCAGTTTCTGCATGCTGCATGGTTTGAATCTCAAGCGAAAGTCGAATCTGTTTTTATCTCTGTCTTCGAGTTTGTGTCCATATGGAAACCATAGTTTTGAAGAATAACTTCGCAATGCAAACAGATGTCTTGCCACTGGACCTATCTTGAAGAACTTGCATATCTAAAAGTTGAACGATTTTTTGTTTATCAAGAAATCTTAGAAGGTTTGTATTCTGTGGAAAGAGTATAATAAAAAGTATAATAAAAAATTAATTTAACCAGATATTATCCAGATATAAATAAAATAAATTATATATATAAGCAAATTAATTAAACAGCATTTTGTGAAATGATAAAAAGCAAAACAATCTAAAATATTTAATGTAGTTGATAAAATATACAATTATAATTAAATGTATTAAAAAGAAAGAATTAGTGTAAATTATAATATAATATGATAAACATACAATATTGCATTTTTTAATAATATATCTTTAACACATACGATAATCTGATTTCTGATAAATATCTATTTTCTTTCAGATTATATCGCTTTATAAGTTGATTTAATGATTACACTTGTCATGTATTGTTTACAAAACAATACCATGGTATAATTAATACATAACACGATGAAGTTTTGGCATGGAAATCGCCAAGTCAGAAAAATTCCTTTTTTTGTCATAAGAACGATAAAATTTGGCTTTATCTAATAAGAGAAAAAAAGCCATCCATATACATACCTTGATACATAAATCTTCAATAGTCTCACCGACGAAAAACGTAACATTAAATTGCTTTTCATCGGTGGCCACATAAATCACTGCTGATCGCTCGTTGTCCTTCATATTAATTAACATACTGTCGATACCGCCGAAAGAATTACAGATGCATCTTATAGATGCATGATAACGCTCGTATTCCGACTTCTGTTTTGTTAATGTACGACACTATCACGGTGTAAAGTGCAAGCGAATCAAAGCGAATGAATGAAATCAGGGCTTCCACAAGATATCACGTTTCACTCGCAGAAAATGTTCATTTGGACGCAATGTAACATGTTTGTATGTTGGCAGCCGATCAGTCTGACAAGCTTGTTCGTCAATCGTCAAAGTAATGATCAGCTGTTTGCCTAAGATTGGTCGATGACATATTGACGCATGCGCACGTAAGTCTCGCCAAGGGTGCGTTCGAAGATCTACTCGTCGGGCATAGTATCTTTTGATTGACCAATCAGAATAAAGAAATCTTCGCGCCAATTGGTCAATCAAACGTTTCTCTACTCCGATCAAATGGTTTTGGAACGCAACCCAGGACAAAGAGATTATTCCTCCGTCTGTGGCGATATTGAGTTGAGTACTACTGTGAACTTTGAGAAAGTCGTTCGTCTCGATCGTTTATCTACGCTTCGTTTAACAAAAGGAGTGATCTCGATTGCGAATCAGTAGCTGCTAATCGTCTCGATATCAGGTAAGCGTTCGCTGAACATCCGTTTCGCCGTGATACGCGAAAATTCGTCGCTGTTGAACCGGCTGGGAATTTCTCTTTTCATCGAGGCACCGCCCTCGAATATTCTCGAGTCACGATTCCTTTCGTACCGCAATCGATCGATTGCCCGTTTATATAACTAGGTTCGTAATCGCAAACCTCGAATTATTTCTTCATCATAAACGTCATAAAACAACGCGATCTGTAGCGCTAGATTTTATTTTATAGCAGATATATACACAAGAGTCCAGAGGAGAGATTCCTTTGTTCTTTCGTATAAACACCATTATACGGATAGACGTCTTTATAACGGTTATTGAGTCTTGTTATTACGACGCATTTTGTGCAAAAGTTTGTTTTCTTAAGATATACGTATAAATTATGCAAAGAAAACATAACTTTTATAAGATTCATATTAAATTATTAATTATGATTGAATATGCTATAAAACTATCGTTCCTGTTCAAGTTAATATTATAATTCAAATTGTGCGATTTGTAAATAAATATTTTTTTTTCTTTTGCCAGTAGTATAAAGATTGTGGAAAATGTAATATTCCTAATAAGTTTGCGATAATACAATCAAATTTCTCTAAACTAAATCTATTTTCAAATAGCTGTAATATATGTAATGATTTTAATATGTAATTATTAGTTTTTTACTAATAGCAATACATATAATCCCATCTTAAATTTAGATTGATATTAATAAGTTTGTTGAAATTAATAAACCTAAAAAATTGACTTTTGTTATAAATTAGACATATTTCTTTTATTCTAGATTCATCATGCAAATCTTCGTGAAAACTCTTACTGGGAAAACCATTACCCTTGAGGTAGAAGCTTCTGACACTATAGAAAATGTCAAAGCCAAGATTCAAGACAAGGAAGGCATTCCACCTGATCAGCAGCGCCTGATCTTTGCCGGAAAACAGCTGGAAGATGGCAGAACTCTTTCCGATTACAATATCCAGAAGGAATCCACGCTTCATCTGGTCCTGCGTCTTCGTGGAGGAATGCAGATCTTTGTGAAGACTCTCACAGGCAAAACCATCACCCTTGAAGTTGAAGCTTCAGATACCATAGAAAATGTGAAGGCCAAAATCCAGGACAAAGAGGGAATTCCCCCGGATCAGCAGCGTCTGATTTTCGCTGGCAAACAACTTGAAGATGGCAGAACTCTTTCCGATTACAATATCCAGAAGGAATCCACGCTTCATCTGGTCCTGCGTCTTCGTGGAGGAATGCAGATCTTTGTGAAAACTCTCACAGGCAAAACCATCACCCTTGAAGTTGAAGCTTCAGATACCATAGAAAATGTGAAGGCCAAAATCCAAGACAAAGAGGGAATTCCCCCGGATCAGCAGCGTCTGATTTTCGCTGGCAAACAACTTGAAGATGGCAGAACTCTTTCCGATTATAACATTCAGAAAGAATCTACGCTTCATTTGGTTCTGCGTCTTCGAGGAGGAATGCAGATTTTTGTGAAGACACTCACAGGCAAAACTATCACACTCGAAGTCGAAGCTTCTGACACGATAGAAAACGTAAAAGCCAAAATCCAGGACAAAGAGGGCATTCCTCCCGATCAACAGCGTTTAATTTTTGCTGGAAAACAATTAGAAGACGGTCGAACGCTTTCGGATTACAACATTCAGAAAGAATCCACACTTCATCTGGTTCTGCGTCTTCGAGGCGGAATGCAAATCTTTGTGAAGACGCTTACTGGAAAAACCATCACTCTTGAAGTAGAAGCTTCTGACACTATAGAGAATGTCAAAGCTAAGATTCAAGACAAAGAGGGCATTCCTCCTGATCAGCAGCGTCTGATCTTTGCCGGAAAACAGCTGGAAGATGGCAGAACTCTTTCCGATTACAATATCCAGAAGGAATCCACGCTTCATCTGGTCCTGCGTCTTCGTGGAGGAATGCAGATCTTTGTGAAAACTCTTACAGGCAAAACCATTACTCTTGAAGTCGAAGCTTCAGACACCATCGAGAACGTAAAAGCAAAAATCCAGGACAAAGAAGGAATTCCTCCCGATCAGCAACGTCTCATTTTTGCCGGTAAGCAGCTGGAAGATGGCAGAACTCTTTCCGATTATAATATTCAAAAGGAATCTACACTTCACTTAGTTTTGCGACTTCGCGGAGGGGCGCGCCTTTGAGCCGCAGATCCAGAGAAATGTTGCTAGTCGCAAATTGCATAGTAATAGTATCAGAGTAGTGTCAATTACCCTTTTTTTTTTTTTACTTATGCTCCAAGTCTACTCGCGTGCGTACGCTTTTTATGATATTATTTTTCAAAAATTATTATCGAGTCAAAATGCGACAAGAATGTAATAAATTGTAATCCATCGAAATAGATACATTCTTATGCAATTTAAGCATTAAAATAATCTAGAATTGATTCATCTTGAATGATTTTTTGCTAACCTTTTTACAAAATGATTACTTTGGAACGCAATCAGAATTTAATTTTGTAGGATTTATTATAACTTTTTATAAATATATATATCGCGCGACATTGTCATAATATTACAAAATAAAATATACTGAATGCGTTTTAAGGTAAACATTTGTATATATTTTACTTAGTTTTATATATTGATTCTTGATATTTATAATCTGATGATGGATGAAAAATAAGTAGATGCATATTTTGTATCACTATCATTTTTAAATGACAGATATAAATTACTCGAATTTTCTATTGGTTCTTCATTAATAAATACAAATATCAATATCTTTCAGTATTTCTAGCCCTAAAAGAATGGCTATAGATAATAAAAAGGATATATAATAAATTTTTCTTTGCCAAGAAAAATTTATGAAAATCTATATTTCATACATAATGAGTAAATAATAAAGGATATTGTATTTGATAAAAAATTGCATTTTGATTCGCACTGATCACGACCATATGCAGTATGATTGTCACATTAATTAATGCAGAGAGCCGTGTATAGAGGTTAACAATATATTAAAACATATATAAATGTAAAAATAAGTTCAGTTCTTCATAGAATCACTATATTACCGATATAATTCACGCGCCCTAATTATCCTATTGACAATGTCTAGACAAATGGCACGTGATGAGTTACTTGGGATGGCCTTTCCATTTTCATGCATCCTTGTATTGTTCTATCTTATAGGTCCTATAATAATAATTATCTTATCATAGTGCTAGATGCAAAAAAATTTGTATAATATTTTTAAATGATTTTAAATTTGTATAATAGTTTTAAATGATCGGCTTTATATACATATATATCACTCACCTATAAAGCTTAAAAATACTGGCAAAAAAATTAAACCGTGAGCTGCGCCAAACAAAACGATCCCTAGATACATTCTGAAATAAAACACTCGGAAAATCTCCGATTTCGCGAACGCCAACACTGCGATTCCCACGAATTTTGTCATAGTGATGCCTGAGAATACCTAATTTGAGAACGCGCGAATAAGTTCAATATATTTCATATATGTCTAAAAAAATGAACTTTTTTCGAAGTTTGATATTACGAAATATACTCGTACATATACTTACAGAACTTCCCATGACAGAAAGCGCCTCCGATGCTTTATCGATTCTCGTCATCGCTTTTGAAGTGATGTAAGAGTGCACTATATGACTGCAAAATTCTACAGAGATACCAGCCGCCTGTACAAATTCATATTTTAGCATTCAACAGTAATATATAAAAAATATTTAATTTAATAAATAAAAAATATATAATTATTATATATTACACATATACATATATATATATATATATATATATATATATATAGCGTTATTAATTATAATATGAAATTTTCTCATTGGAGAATAGGAAAAAAATGAACGAATTTTATAATTTAATACGAACCACAACTAAATTTACAAGAGAAACCGCGTTCAAACTGATGTTCCACCAGTACATTAAGCCTCCTAAATTTATTATTGTTAACAACACGGTAAGAAGAACGATCGCAGCAGAGAATAATGAGAATCCTGTGAGAAGAAATGTTACTACGAAAATCACGGCGAGAGACAAACCTATTGATATCACTGTTTCCTGCCAGATGGTTAAATATTGTTCGTAGAACACGTAAAAAACACTAAAACACATCGAAAAATTTGATTAATATATAATATTAAAAAATACAAATTAAAAAGATATTACAGGAATTTATTTTGTACGATCATAACTCACTAATATAGAATATTTTTCTCTCGGAAGTATAGATATTTGTTTTAAAAATCTTGAATTTCTTCCTATAGTTCTCATCTATTTAATGATACTAACCTGTATGGAAATATCTTGATATTTTTTTCGGACACCTTGGCATCGTTAATCATGTTTGTAATGTTTTCTGATATTATCCTGGCAGCACGCAATGCCTCGTACCAATCGGATGATTTTTTTAAAGGGGTATGGTAACTCATAAAGTAAGAATCGAGCACGTTGGTCAGATTAAACTCGTCATAGTAATAATTTATTGCCTATTTAGGGACAAGAGTTTTAATAATCAAATTTTTTCTTTTTGACATTTTTGCCACTGCATTTCACGATTTTTTGTAAAGAAATTAACAAGAATTTATTTTGGCGGAACAAAAATTCTTCATTATTTAATTGAAATGCAATCGTTTCTAAATAATATTTACTCACTTCGAAATATGCAGCTCTTCCGGCTTTAGCACATTCTTCGTCTGGAATATCCTTTACGAAATAAGGAATATACTTTCTGAAATTTGTTTCATCCGGACGAGAGGTATTCTTGTCAATATCAATATTGCATTTCTTGCACTGTTCTATACAAATAATTTTATTTTCACAGAATAATATTTATTTTAATATTTATCTTAATATAATATAATTGATAAAAGACGAATAAAAAAAATTTTAAAGATAGATTTCTCAAAAATTGATATTATATATTATTGTATATTAATATTAATGACAATCTTACCTATACAATATTGATACTATACTTACTATTATTATGCGGACAAAACGATTGATTGTTAGCGTAATATCTGCAGCAATCCTCAATCGTCGACCAATCGAGATAATCATCTATCCAAGAAGAGGCTGCTTTAGACAAATACGATCTGTAATTATTTATAGTTAAGATTCTTCTTGTATGAGCAATCCTGCATTCGAAAAAATTCCCGGAAAAGACATTACGAGTCCCAAAAATCGACTAGCAATGATATTCAATGGAAAAACGTAAAAGCAAAATAATGATACTAATATTTCGCGTTAAAATACAAGAAAAGAGATATAGAGAGAGCATTACATTATTAATTTTACTTATAGCTTGCAAAAATATTTTTCCGAGACTTCTAAAACTATGTGAATTGAGAGATACAAACACGGAGGACTGTTTGGCAGCCGAATATATCTGCGTGTACAAAGAATCCGTATTGCATCCTTGACCGCCACATATGATATTTTGCACTTCTGTTTGGCTATAGTTTAGACCTTCTGTTAATACGAAATAAACTGGTGGACCCATCGACAAAAGATCGTCCATGTACTTGAAGTATTTCAGAACGTAAGAGTCTTCAGGCATCGAGAGCTTCTGATCCAGTCCAATCTCGATTTGCGGTATGACAATGACGTGAGTAGTGAGAGCGGCAACGAAAATTACTATAATGGTAATTCGGACCGGCGTCTTCATAAGAAACGGTGTGTAGGCACGCTCGAAGGTCGTGTGAACCAAACCCTTGCAATGGTCGGTTTCCGAATTTTCCTTAGAAATGCAGCAGAAAACGTCCAGACGATTGTTCTAGGAATGCATACCGATCATTGTATTAATTATTTTAAGAGTGGCACGAGAAAGTCAAAATTTTGTTAAAATTGCAATATTAATCGTAACATAGGATAGTTAAACATTATTAAGCCGAGATAATTACAATAATTAATATAATTAAAATAATAACTTGCAGTTGTGTACACTATGTATTAACTGTTATATTCCTTTATAGAGAATTTCGAAATCTTTATCTAAATATCCATATTAAAAATTCGTGTAAGTTACCTTAATTCTCCGCTCATCGAGAGCTAATAAAGCTACGAAGGCCGTAATCTGAAGGAGAAAATTGATTAAGATTGATAATGAGGCGTACATCGCAAAGGTGTTAACAGCCGGCATCGAGGAAAACGCTCCTGAAATTTTCATTTTTTATAATTATAAAGACATATATTTTCCTTCTTTATATTAAATAAATTTCTATATCTCGTACGCATACCGATGAGAAAACAGAAACACTCGGACATGCTGGTGAGCAACATCGAGGGTCCTACAGCAGCCATAACTGTACCAATGTGCTCTGAGATTGATTGATCGACGCGTCGAGGAGTCCTCTGATAGCTTTGCACCAAGATAAAAATGTTATCAACTCCGACAGCCAACACTAAGAATGGTATTACCTGAATAACAATTTGCTATTAGACTATTATTCTTGTTTCTTGTGTAAGATATCTCTTAAATATCAACTTTTCAGTCACACACTCATTTGTATTCGTATAATTACATTCGTATAATTATAATTTTTTCATTTAAATATTAGAGACAATTGTTAAATTTAGCTATTTTAATTTTGCGAAATTACACAATTTACTTATTCAAATTTTTTATTATCATAATTTTTTTCAGTTTTAGTATACTTGCAAAATTTACTTAGACTTTATATGATCGTGCAAATGTTCAACATGAGTTATTCCATTTATTAATTAATTAAAATTCTAAATTAATCGTGTTACCTCGATTGTGAGCAGAGTAGTTGATACACCAGCATAGCCGAAAATCCCGAGGGAACAAGCGACCGATGCTATAACTACAATGATTCCACCGATGCTCAACACGATTCTGCTTTCGGTCTGAAGTGGAAAATTATAATTGAATTGCTTCTGTAATTCGCCATACGCGTCTCGTAATTTTGCGATATTATTTTGATGACGACGAAATAAAACTTACAAAGCAGCCGACGATCGAAAGTTTGATCCTTCCCAGGGCGAGAGCGATATAAACGAACATGACCAGATAGCTGATGACCATCGTTATCACTTCCGCCTTCGAAGTTCTATCTAGTTCGTCCTGTATCGATTTCTCCGTCGTCCATGCGACGTCCATGAAGTCTGGCCGACCATCTTGGTTCCATTTTGCCATAAAATCGAGTAAGCTAAAAAATTAAATAAATAATCGCTTAACAGATTGCACACATCCATAACGCATTAATAATTATTTTTGATGCTATCCGATTTTAATTTTCCTTCTCTCTTGATTCTTGCGTACCGTTGTTCCCATTTTATAACTGGCACCAGATCCTCCTCCTTGAGCGAATTTCTCACCAGAAATGTTAAAATTACTCCTGTCGCTTTACTATAATCCGCGGAATCGTATTCAAATTCGCCCTCTCTCAGAAAACCTCCGATGGCTATTGCAGGTATTATAGGTCCTTTATACGGCGCTAGACAAAGTGGATTAAAAGGATTTCTGTAAAATCAATTTACTATATTAAAAAGCTATTCCATTAATAATAACTAAAACTTAGAATACAATTTTTTTTAAGTCTTTATTATGCAAAATATATTTTTTTTAAGGGAAAGATTCAATAATTTGCTAATTAAAACTTTTAACGTAAGTTTTTTTGGCTATTAAAGTATTATCTATATTTTGATTTATATAAATTATAACGATTTAAACACTTTATAGAATTATTATTCGAGAAAATTGTTGCTGTATGATTTATTAAACAATTGAAAAAGCGGATATATATATATATATATATAAGTTTAATACTACTCACTGCATACACATATATAAGTGATCCAGATAATTGACTTCATATCCCTCGACGATATTTATCTTGTTAAACTTTTCGATGCTGTTTTGAAAGTATCCCCATACATTTTGCACCGTGCAGAGATCAAGGGTAATTGGTCCAGTGAATTCACTTTGTACAGGAGCGTAGCAGATCTTTTCCAGTCCTTCGTCAGTTTCTTGGCCTAACTGTGTGAACATCAATTGACAAAATCTTTAATTATATCTCTATTTGATAAAAGAAATTATACTAACGTACCTGAAGAATTTGCTGCTGCAGATCGTATACGGCTAGCAGGAACTCCTTATTAAACACAGGTCCGAATTCTATAACGCCGTTCGGAGTATAGTGCTTTATCTATCGTGCAGGGAAGATTTTTATATCAAAAGTTTATTATTTTAAGAGTATATAAACATCTCTATTGAATACTTTTACTTTAAATATTTTGGATACTATCTACTCAGATGCAAAGATTAGAATTATATCCGATCTATATTGATACTGCACTAATTAATTTACCACAATAAGTATCTTACCCTGTCGAGACCAACGGATTTTATAAAAATCTGCTCGGTCCGATAAAATGGTTGAAATCGATTATCAAAATAATCTTTTTCTATCCTCGATCTACTGTTTGGCGCTGCCCAAATTTCTATTGGATTAATTGTCACCGACAGATATTTGATTCCATAACTCAGACCGAGAACGACGCACGGAAATATCGTAAACAAGGTGATAATAGAATATTTGGCGAATGCTATAAAAATATTGTTGAAACTTCTTATTTATAAATATCCATCTTTTCGCATATTATTTTAACACATAATTATGTATCATAGTATGACAAAGAAAGAATTGTTTTTATCTTTAGCATTATTAAAAATGGTAATTCTGGTTTGAATATAATTGTAGTTATCCGATTGTGCGATGTAATCTAATTTTATTTAAAATTACACTATAAAAAAGATTATATTGTTGAAAGTTTTATCAGTAAGTTATGCAATACTTCTTGAAAGAGAATTATATCTGTATTAAAAAAAAAAAAATGTAATTTACCTTTTCCCAAGGCAGCGAAGACTATTTCGAAGATTTTTTGGTATTTCTGGCTACAGTTTCGGTCAGTTTTCTCCGCTTGCATCCCGGAAGAACCTAGAAATGCAAATATATTGCAATAATGAACAACTCGAATATGAAAAAGAAATCTTCATACCTTTTTTACGATATCCCTTTAATAAGCCGTACATGACACTCGTTACAATTGTGAATACAACGACAAGTATAGCCGCTATAACACCGTAGCCGTTAAATTCGCCGATCATAAAGGTGTTTGAATCAATTTCTAATTTCTTGAAGGGACACGCGGTGGGACAGTCGACGCAGCTACAGGCTATGGTTAAGTTCTGATAAAACGTAAAGATGGTTTCAAAGTTAAGATGAATAAGAATAACGGAAACAAGAGGAGAGGAGGAGAAACTTATAACTTTTTACGCGAGCTATTTAAAGAGCCCATTCTTCTCCAACTTACATCGTAAGCTTCGCTGCAATTTTTTGCTTCCGCGTTCCATGGCTTGTCACCCCATTCGTCATCTATGTCATAAACATAGTTCATCTTGAAAGGTGTGACAGGATTCGTTTTGGGATTGCCCATGTACTCGTACCACCTTTAGCGAATTGCAAATCAAATTATATTATATTCACGGTCCACTGTGCCTCATATAATTATACGTGCACATTCTCTTTACTTACAATTTGGGAGAACATCCGCTGGCCCCGTGCGACCCACAGCCCACATCCATCGCCAAATATCCACTGCTAGGAACTACAACATTTTTACATGAATTGTATGTTGCATTTATATATTCTTCCGTCACGTGGATCTGAAAAATGTTCAACGAAATTTAAATTTTCTCTTGTGAATAATTTACTTTAATTTTTTATTGCAAATATAGTTAATTACTCGCGAAATTGAAATGTGTCTAAGAAATTTCATAAAAGTTTTTAATATAACAAGAAAGAGGAAGAAGAAAAAGAGAGAAAGCACAAACATATGCAAAAAGATTTTTATAGCATGTACATTATTTAAAAAAGGATATATATATATATATATATATATATATATATATATATATATATATATGTATATGTATATATATATATATATATATATATATATATATATATATATATATGTATATATATGATATTTTTAACAATACATTTTATCTAAATAATTTTTTGAAATTTTTTTTAAACTTGATTTTAATTTCGTGTGAGTCACTGTATTTTATTTTATTTAAATTTCATTATTATATGCTACTTTATCATTTTGTTCTCGCAAGAGTAATTATACAGTTAATTATAGTTGTGCATGTTTCTTGATTAGTTCTTTACGTTAAAATTTCAATTTTTATAGGAATTATAAGATTTATGTAAGAGTCAAAATGCACTTATAAGAATTACCTCACTTTCGACGACATACTCAATGCCAGCATCTATGTCGTTCTTGGTCACTTTTACGAATCGACCCTGTTCAGGACTGCAGGTGAGATCGCAGATCAATCGAAACATATTTCTCACGCAAATCGCGCACCTGCCGAAAATACCTTCGGCCATACCCATACTTGTGTCCATCGTAATGATTTGATCGGCGTTGCAGCAAGTTTCTGGCGATTCTGCTGGAGTTGTCACGTTCCAATTAGCGCGTGAGCATTAATTTTTAATCGCGAAAGCGCAAAAATGTCGCTTAGCGGTTTTCAATCGTTTCTCCGACGCGAATGAAAGAATTTCTTAAACGATCAATCAATATACAAACCATCGTTTTCGAAAAAATGCGGACACCTCTTTTGTAGAATAGCTTCGGCCTCCGTGTTGTTGATCGGCTGGGCCGTGATATTTTTTGCCACACAAGTCCGCGGATGTATACCTGACCTTCCACACTGACCATACCAAGCACAATAATACTCCTCCGCCGAGATCAAAACGCAACATAGCGCGAACAGGAGACTGAACACTTCCGGTCGCTTCATTTCGCGGATATAATCGCGGAACCGTTATTAATCGAGAGATTTATTCTGAAAAGGATGCTCGACTTGGTCCCAATAATGATATTCCGTGACAAGGCAACGAGAATTTTCCAGGGAAATCTCTCAATTTCCAGGGAATGCTGTTTATTATATTATACACGTCTATCACAAGCGATAGAGACACTTAATAAATGCTATCTTTCGACAATGCACTTTCTCGAACAAATTTTCATCTCGTGTTTGTCTCTTTTCTTACCCATATAGTAAATCTTTTAAACTCGATTACATTAATCGTTTCAGCATAATAGTGCAATTTCTTTATTGTAATTTCATTCGATTCTAACTCCGAAAATCATTTAGATCGCGTTTCATCAAAAATATATCACAATAATATATATCTGCGTTACAAAATAATTTATGTAGTTTTATATTAATCACTGTAATAGCTGCGAATATATATAGTATATCTCTCGTTTACTTCGCTTCACAAATACGCCGTTCTGCTTCACCCTTTGCCGATTTATTTGCGATCGATCTCTCAAAGTGTCGGTTATATTAATTTCGAGAAATTTAAAGTTTATGATGGATCTTTGATGATGCGACGAAATAAAGTGATTTCTCGTTTGTGTCACATGACAATTATTGCGAATCGTTATTATTCGCTTCCCAGGTCGAATGAATGACTGTCTGAAATGATCGACAAACCGAATCAAATGAACCATATCAAATCGTATTTATCGGACCATGATGTCCGGTAGCTTATCGCGCAGATGAGATTTCGAAGAGTTCTCTTATCGATGGCGAAACGTAATTTAGACGATATATATGAAATGTTAAAATGTTTAAATCATTTAATTAAGAATTAGAGAGATAAAAGTTGAGAAAGTTCATTGAGATAGAATGCTGCATGTAACACAGTGTCTTTTATATAAGTATTCTTTTCATTTTATATACTTCAGGAATATACAGGCTGTTTCAGGATTAAACGTTCTAACTTAAAATATACGAAAATTAATAGAATCCCAAATAAGAAAGTTCCTCTAGAGATATGCCCGCAAATGCCTTGTTTAAGAAATATTGATATCTTTCTTGATCTATTGAACTTTCTTACTTATTTCCTAAATTCATATTTTAAATTATGTTATTTTAAAGAACGTTTAATTCTGAAATAACCTGTATATAGAATAAGATTGTTGCGTTTGCGACATTTATAAATTTTCTTCCATTTTATTCACAATTAAGATAACGTTTCAAATCTTTGTGAAATTGAGATCTATTCTTGTAGACTCTCGAGAAAAAAAAAAGTAAATTTTCTCAATAAATATAGAATATTTATATAAGAATTACTTCTTGTATACTTTAAACAGCTCAATTATTTAATTTGCTCACCTGCGCGTCTTACTAATCACGATTTAATCAGGAATTATCGAACACCTGCGAGCTATCGGTATCTCGTGGCTTATACTAAATGATAAAGTTATTTGATATTTACATTGCACGTGTCGTGGAATGTTTTCTTCGAGACATGAGACGTAAAATACTAAAATCTACGCGGGAAATCTCTAATAGTTTTATCGTCTCTTTAACATTTTTCTCTTATTTTTAATTTTATAAAGCGTGATATTTCTCAATAGAACTTGACAACATTTGTGAATTCAATTTTTAATGGATCCTTGAAAAATACGTATGCGATAATAACAATAATATAACTTCATGCAGCGTGAAACGAATTAAATCCTCTTAAAATATTGAACGGTAATTCGTTCGTGCATTTAAGTTATTGCCAATAAATTAAGTACATTGATAATAAATTGCGTAGATAATGTCAACGCGATAATTCTATACGACACGAGCAAGAAACGTCAATCTATATGTGTCTGTCATCGATAACGGAGGCAACAGGGGAAAAAAGGGGGCGAAGAATAAAGAAAGCGAGACGCGACCGTTTCCATAATGAATAATCATATTTTAATGACTCAATGATTGTACAAATGGATCACTCTTAAACGTCTCCGCATACAACCGAGGAACAATAACAACAAATATAGCAATCATCATAATCATAATATATCCATTATAACGTATACCGTTTACGTAATAAGTGAGAAAACGTAAAGGGTTTTTCTTTTTTTATACTCTCTTGCTTACCATATATTTCCGCTCGCATACGTACAATATTTAATCTCATCCTTGGTTCTCGCAATTCGTTTTACGATTTCACAATGCAAGGAAGAGATTTTTCTCTTTCTCTCTCTCTATCTCTTTTCTTATTTTATATCTCTGCCTTCTCTTCTCTTTTCCCCTGGAAAGACTCGTTACATCGTTATACGCTATCTTCGTTTTCATTTTGTTATCATCCGCCCCCGCTCTTTCCCTCGACTTGTGTGTGTACCCCTCTAATCCCCCCCTCTCATATATATATATATATATATATATATATATATATATATATATATATATATATATATATATACATATACATATATATATATATAATTCTACCAATTCCGTATTTCTCTTTCTCAGTCTCCCTTTCATCTCCTTACTCACTCTTCCTTTTTTCTCTCTCAATCTAGTATTCTCGGTGTCCCCAATAAATACCGAAGGTATCGCCCTAATTATATATCCCCAAATATTATTATGTTCAACGGTAGCGATAAAGTTTATATATATATTTATCAATAAAATTTCTGGAAGAATGTCAATAATCATACAATAGACGAACAATCGTTCGACGATCCACTGCGTACCCGGTTGGGGGGGCGAAAAATATGAAACTTGGTACTAGGCCAACTATTGGGATACGTCTCCGAGCTAGAGTGTCTCGACCCTGTTCGATATTTTTGTTCTCCGCTCCGACTCATCGTCGAAGAAAGTGCGTAAATGGAGGTAAATCGCTAAAAATCGTAAATAATTTGACAGTTTACTTATCATTTTCAGATTCGCTTTTACTCGTGTTATATCGCGGTTTTTAAGAGGATTATTCGATTCTTTGATCGCGAATTCGCTCGCATAGATATCTGATATTATAAAAATTTCTTGAGTACTTTGTGATTTTTTGATAATTATTTAATCGTTCACTTTTTGTGGAGCGTGACATTATTATTTTTTTATATTGCCTGGAAAAAAGACTTATAAAAGAATATATAAAGAATACGATGAATATAATATGATCTACATATCTCCCGTTCCTTTATCTCAAAACATTTCTTATTTAATTTTAATTTTTTAATATTTAAATATACACGAAATTTTTGTACAATATTTTGAATGTAATATATTAAATAAGTTTTGGAAATTATTTAACGCAAAACATTTTACGTGTTTTTCTCAAAATAACTGATTGAATGAACCTTAACCTTCATTCTATAATATCGTGTTTTTTTTTTAATTCTTTGAAATTTCTTAAGCGAAGAGATAAAATAATAAAAGATACGAGGGTCACTATCTGCTTAAGCTTGATTAAATTCCAACTGACACCTGGCCGCGATAAAGTGACGGTGACGAGACATTTTCGACAAATATATGTATATACGTGGATTATAGATACGAAAAAGCGGTTGCATTTCAAGAGGTAAGCATACTTTTTACATTGTTTTTCAGACATTTGTATCTAATCGTCAATTTATCAGAAGTTTGACAGAGATTATGGCGAGATAAAAATAAATCGATTTATTTATCGCATTCATCACAGAATTTGTGAATAGGAGAGCATTCATGATGGTCCTAGGATACTCTATCTATGTATGTGTCGTTATTATGAGAAGCGATTTGTTACATTTGATATTGTGATAACAGCTCGATCGCTGTTATGCGCGCAAAAGGGGCATTCCTCAATTACGCACTTTCCTCTCTGTCTGTGTCTCTCTCTCTCGAATGTCCTCGTAGATCCTTCCAGGAAGATACGGGGGTCGAGGAGAAAAAGAAACATCTACTCTCGCTCGGAGGCGCGCCTCGACAGAATTTATATAATAAAATTTATATTTAGTAGACAATGCAATAATTCGAGCAACAGAAGGTCCTCCATAAATTCTTAAATCTGCACGTGTGTGTTCTCGCCTATAGTAATTAGTAAGTAGGTATCTTATTATTTTTTTTTCGCTGTCAGATCTTAACCGATGTCTTATTAGATATATTTTGTGTGTCTTTGTATATATGTACGCGTGACTGCACGTGACTGTATCTATCTGTATATGTGTATCTATGTATGTGTGTATGTATATCTATTTGTTCCCGCCATCCTATTTTTCTAGCTTCGTGTCAACGAGTTCCCAAGCGATGACAATTAAAATAAAGCCGAACTTTAAAATTGTTAAAAACAACCCGCCTCAATTTTCCTTCACGATTGAATTATACAAAGCGTAATTTTTTTGCGTAATAGTAAGAAAGATTATATCTCGCCACGGTATGGCTTTACTTCGTATCATTATTAAAAATAATTACAATCTTCTCTATATATTCTCTTTTCTGTTCAAACAATAATTTCAGAGAACTTCTTCGATATAATAAACGAATTGTAAAATTCGCATCTTGTCACAAATAATCACTCACGAAAATTGAAATGCAAAATCGCAATGTCAAATTCTCAAATCATTCGAAATAATAATTTTATCATTCTCTTTTGTTTAATTCCAAAGTAAATTTTTTTCCATATAAATATATTCATCGATCGTTTATTAATATTCCAGCGCAGTAACTCTCGAAATTCGTATGTGCGTCAATTGTGCTTTTCTTGGTGTTAGGCATAATTTCCTGATCAACGATTATATATCGGTTATTATTAATTAGGAAATTCACGCGATTATCAATCGTGATATTCCAGCGATAAATCTTTCGTTGAGATTTCACCTTTCGACTTTTCAACTCTCACACTTGAACACTTTATTATAAGTCAGTCTGGTATTAATCCTATTAATTATTGCTATACGACAATTTTGGCACCATGTTCGTCACGCTTTTCAGAGACGTATTCTCGATAAATAAAAAAAAGATTTTTCTGGCTTTTTTCCGAGGAAAATTTCTCTCCGAAGAAATTTTTTTACCCGAGATAAACTTACGTCTTTAAATGTTGCAAATTTAAAGTTCAATTCTCGTTGACATTTCCGTCTTTTGAAAGATTCTTGCGTAGGATGGCAGGTCTTTCGCATATTCGAGTTCAAGCGGAAAAAAAGGAAGAGCTCATTCTTGGACGATTCATCACACTCATGTTTCAAGTTATATCTGGCAAGATCGATCGACTTTTCAGTATAAAAAAACTTACAAGACGAAATCGATTCTCATATTCTTGACTGCCTGTAATTCTTTCTCTTGATAATATAGCTTCGACTATTTTATTGATAACTTGGAAATTATTTATAAAATGTGTAGTATAAAATAGACGGTTCTTAAAACTCTATTGATTATTATTAAAATTATTAAAAACATTGATATTGCATAAATTTATATAATTCAGATAAACGTACATATATACGCTTCAAAAAAAAAACGTTATTATTGCAAATATAATAAATAACGTAAAACGTAAAAAAAAATTCACAAAAAATGTTATAAAATTATATCATAGAAATTGATTGGCAGTCAAGAGTTAAGTGTTAATGAATTTTACCACTTAATGCAATTTCGCAAATTCGTACATACGTATCGCGGAGATCGTAAGAAATTTGTGTTAAAGCACGCGCGATTAAATACGTGTAATGTGTATATCGAGAGATGGAAGCAATATTACAGCGTAAAATATTCGTAAACGTTATGGATAAAATTCACGCGATTCGTACAATCCGTCACGAGGAAGAAAGAAAAGATCAAACCTTACCCGTTCTTATTCACCAACTATATAAACACTGTACAATAATATCTCGGCATAGCATTTCGATATATAATTAGTACGCGCATAAATTTTCTTTGGAAATATATTTATAATTGACGCGATTCTCTCACGAATGTCAGATCAACACGACTTTTATGTCAACGCGGTCGTCTTTCTCGACAAGCATTAACGTGGAAAATTCTTTTACGTTATTACATACCTTAATATATGAAATAGTCGATCGATTTCAGATTATCAAAATGGTCTCTTTCTTTCTTTTTTAGATGTTACGCGCATTTGCGGCACAATATCTCTCACTCGTCTCGATAATCTTATAATGTTATATAAATATCGCGTCGTGTATAATATTTTATATTATTATAATACTATAATACTGTAGTATATGTTACGCTATTATAATATATGTATATTAAAATATTATACTATCAGACGCTTTTTTTTTTCGCTTTGAAAACGGAAACGCATCCGTTCGAGTCGCGGATCGACGCTCCGGACGACAATATGTGGAATGTGTGCGTGTGTCAGGTATATCGGTACACTATCAAATCCCATTAATCGGCAATTAAATCCTTATTTGTCCGCCATCGGGCGACGATCGTCGGCTCGAAGCGTTGAACGAAGACGTTAACGATCTCTGGACTATAATTCTAGGACTCTTTCGGTATACTTTTACGGTACACGTTACTAATTTATTCCCATCGAGCTTCACTAATTTATCGTTTCAGATATTATTTCGATGATTATCGTAAGCAATAGCTGATGCAAACGGTAGCGATTGAATAAAAGAATCGATACCGTGTCAAGTTTTGTCATCTCTACATATTTTAGCAGGATCTACGTAGCTTGAGGCATCGTCTTCGATCCTAACGAGACTAACGTCGAGGAAGTTCTAAGCTCGCAATTTATGATTCCGGGTCCGCCAGTTGATTAGCAATGATTAACGCTAATTCTCTACAGCTGGAACCGTACGAATCAAAAGGAAGATACCAAAGTTTGGAGATTCCTCGAGCGGAAGTGTATCCTTCGCGAAAGGATCGACGTATCAAGCATGCCCGAAGCATCGTCAGATCCGTCCCCTGTTTATTGTCCTATTCAGGAAACACACGCGTTCGTCACAGAGACTCGTAAACATTCCCATTCGATAGAAGATCGAGTCGTGAGATCGATTATGTCGCGCGTGCAACATCCACTTTCCTCGAATATGCTTACATATCGTCCGTGATGGTGCGAAGTGAGAGAGAGTGTCTCTTTGAAATATGTTCTCGGAAAATATTTCGATTCTCCAAGAATATTTCCCAAACATTTTCGACCCTCGGGAAATGTTCTCCAAATGTATTCCCTAGAATATTTTGAGAATATTTCGTCCTCGAAATGTCTCACCACTTTCGCATCACCATCAGTCGTTGTGTGTCTATATATGTTACGCGCGCGTGTACATGTGTGTGTATATGTGTATATATATTTTTTTATTTATATATATTTTTGGTTGTAGGTATACGTCTATGTGGATACTTTCTGTCGTCTAATTTACACGTATTAATCCCTCGATACCATTCTTAATTTATCGTAATACCCATTAACAACGCGGTACATGTGTCGGGTTATCGTGAAGGGTTCCGGTCACCGACACCGTCGATGCATCGTTCGCCGTCCCTAATCAATGTATACATATACGTTTAAAATCGAGTGTGCGCCTCTCCTTTCTCTCGCATCTCCCTCGCGTTTATCCTCACGGGTCTTGAATGCATCTCGTCCTTACGCCGACGCATCTCACCTCGCAGCTTCGGTCTCGAGCACTCTGATCATTTCTCGCTCTCGCTCTCTTTCTCTCTCTCTCTCTCTCTCTTTTCTCCCTTTCAAACATTCTCTCGTTCGTTTTCAAACGCTCTCTTTTGTATCTTAAATAACGTTAAAAATAAAGTCTGCTATATTGGCGAGGATGCTCGACCCTGAAAACAGGTTAACACGCGGCGGAACTTTTTTTTCTTTTTTTTTTTCTTTTTTTAGGGGAAACCGTGGACGACGTTACAATGCAATTCACAAACCCACCTTCTTTCTCTCCCCCCCCCCTCTCTCTCTCTCTCTCACTCTCGCTCTCTCACATAATATTTCGTATGTATACATATATTTTCTGTTTCATCTTAATTGATTTCCTTTAACCGCTAAAACTTACTCGCTACGCGCACGAATCGCTTCTTCGATTACTTTTTTTTTTTAAATACGGATTTTAAATCTCTTTCTCTCTCCCTCTCTCTCTCTCTCTCTCTCTCTCTCTCTCTCTCTCTCTCTCTCTCTCTCTCTCTCTCTCTCTATCAGCTGCTTTCACGTCATCCGGCGATCGTCAATGCATGGTGCGTGACGCGCATCACGACAGTTTTATATAATAATAAAAAAATGGGGAAGAGGGGTCACATGGTAGAGAACAATGAGAAACAACGTAACGAGCGCGCTACGCGCGAGCGCTCGATCGCGATCGACGATAATTATAGTGACGATAATATCATTATTACATTATATACAGAGTCGATAATTATCTCCCCGCTGATTATCACGCCGCCGTCCACGCGGAAGGGATCGAGAGGATCGAAGGACGGAGCCTCGATCACTGGCGATTCTCGAAAAGGCGACCAGATTGCGTCTTGTAAACTGGTTAAAATTATGACATTGAATGGTATTAAACAAGAAATCGCATGATATATTAAAGAAAATCATTTCGGCAACAATCTGACCCACTCTTCCAAGATTCTTGCAAGCACATTGCACCAACAATCTTGATTATTTAATCTTGGTTCCTCTCTTTCGAATGTATTTATAATGTACAGAGTATGTTCTAAATTTGTTTCATATACGAGAAAATTCTTGGCCAATTTAGAATAGTTTTCCTTAATATTTTATATTAAGCTTTGAGAATGTAAATGTGTGGATGCTAAAATTTTATGGTTTATTTAATTTTAAACATACTTATTTTAAAAGTTGTTTATAAAACTGAATGTTATAGCTGAGAAATTTTCTATAATATTAACTGCAATATATAAACACATAGAGAAACAAAAGCAAGACTAAAGAATAAACTACTGAAAAAATTACACTGTAATATCTAACAAACATTAAGTTAAGCAGTAATTCTAGAATAGTAAGTCTATAGAAAAAAATATTACGTGTATTAATAACTATTATATTAATATCTCAAATAGAGTAAATAGTTGATAATCAAAATTAAAAGGTACAACTGACTGCACTTTCTTTTATATTCAAAATTAATTAAATGAGGAAAAAATTGGAACGTACGTTTAAAACAAACGAATTTTTACCATCTATTAATCGAGAGTTTCGAAACTCAGACTCTCGATCACTTTGACGAATCTTTCGCGATCGATTCAACGATTGGCTATTTATTAGTGATTAGATATTCGCCATCGAATTATTTAAGATTAGCGATCTGCTCGGGCTTCTACGTCTTTGGGATCATCAGTTTTATAATCAAAATTACCAATAACTTAATTTGTAATAACGTTCTGTATCTTATTATAATTAATAACATAATTTTACAAATTACATTTAATTTTTTTTTTTTTATCGCTTGAATATATTGACCATATAAAAACAATATTGTTCACGAAAGAAAAAAAAAATATTTCTAAGTTCCATTCTATATAGATTTCCATTCTATTATATATTTCCCAGAACGAGGTAGAAACCCGATCGAGCATCTCGCTGTCTTTCATACAAACACACATTCACACGCACGCAAGCAAGCACATACGGATTCCTGCTGGAAGACAAAACGAGGAAGAGAGCGGAGGGAGAAAGTGCAGTCTTTTCCATGAATTTCCACGTGAACGGCGGACGCCTGTCTTTCGCGTGTCGATATCATGACAATCGCAATAATTGGACAATTATCTCTGTGTATTACGCGTGATAATGGTGGTTGGATGTTGGTTGTGTTTAATGATGGTGTGGTAGAACTTATAACGATATTACCTCGTTAGCGAGTCAGCCTCGATATTATTCAACTTAAACATGATTATTAAAGTTAGGTTGTTGAGCACAATTGTTGATTTCTATCAGAGATTTTCGGGAGGCGCTGTGGCTCGAGCTCATGTCCGCGAACTCGCCAGCCGACTTACCCTTGCGAGGCAACGTAGTGGCCTCCCCCAGAGAGGGTAGCTCCCGTGGTTTCCAGATCGGCGAACCTGCCATCGCAATATATTACAGATTAATTCTTTTCTTTTGTGCAATATGTCCTTTGAAGAAAACGGAAAAATAAATCCTATTATAAAAAATTTTGTTGAAACAAAATTCGAGAAACTATCGCGTACTTGTGCAATTAAAATATAGTTATTTATTATTATTATTACTCTCGTCGCTAGCTGTTCACAAACAACTCATAATTAATGAACAATTGAATAACTTTGCGATACGATTATCTGGATAGGTCTCTCTCGTTAGAGATAAAAAAAAAATATCGATAACCAATACACTCACTCACCAAGTTCCTTGACGGTGATGGGCTGATAATTCTCGGGCTGATGGGAGGATTGGATCAATCTAGCCTGGCTGCCAGTGCTTCCCGCTGAGATGGTCGACGTGGTGCTGAGCGTCAGATGATTAGGTGTGCGACCGAGATTTGTCTTCTTTTCGCCTAAAAAAGCCTGCGAGTCTTCCTCGCCTTCCGACTTCGTACCCGAATCCATTTCGACTTTCATCTCGCCTAAGCACCACAAAAAATAACATCGTATTCAACAATTTATCGACAATAACATTTTTACTTATAATCGAATTGCTCGTATTATCTTGTATTTTTATCAGTTTTCTTCAAATTAATTTTACTTATAATAAATCTATAAAAATTAATTTATTGTATGCGTATGTAACAAGATTACTATCAAAAGAGAATTTCTCCAAAACTAGGATTAAAGGGTATCAGCCGAGAAGAGACCTTTCGTCTTACCGGAAGTGTCACTTATGGTTTTGCTCCTGGAGCGAAACGTGGTTTGCTGCTGGACGACCGGCGCATCCTCCTGGTCCTTATCCTCCGAGCTCTCGTGCTCCACCGGTTGTTTGGAATGACTGTACTTGCGCTTGTGCGAATTGGCCAGCAGTTGCTGCTTCATCGCCTTCTTCGAGAGCGTGCCCGTCACCATGACCACGCTGCCGTTTCCGTTTTGAGCTTGAGCAGCCTGCTGCTTGTCAAATTTTTCCACGTGACCGGTCGACATGCGCGGCGCCATCGACATCGGAGCGTGGCTCATATTCTGCTTCGTCGAAGGTATGCTCATATTCCTCACCGACTCTCGAATGATCTGCCGGATTGTCTTTAAGAACGCGTTTCGGAATTCTGTCGTACTGTAAGTAAAAATTTAAGCAAAACGTATGGTAAAATAGTCGCATTTATTCATTTGAAAAAAGATGTTGTTTAGAATAAACAACCTTGATCAAAAGTATGCAAGTATATGAATAATCCATTTCAGATTGTTGTTGCACATATATTTGAAAGAAGATAAGATCTTGTAAGATAAATTCTAAATAAAAAAAAAAGAGAGAAAGAGAGATATCATAAGGAATTTTTTTATTGGGGAAAAAATAACAGAACATTGATTTGCGAAAATGAAGAAAATCTAATCAAGACGTGATTAAATGAGACTTAATCTCATTTATCTGCAATTTATTTCCAATCTGACAATATTGTCAATTTTCGCGCTCAATCAATAATGTCAGTAAAATTGTGTTAGCTACATAATCGATTGCAGTTATGTGTGATCATTATGTGTGATAATTCTCTATCAAATATGGAAGTGGATCTATTTTATTGTACTCTTACACATCTAGTTCAAACAAATATATTATCAAAAATAAATGCATACGAAAAATATTTTATCCAAATTAAATATCTATGATATGTTTCAAAGAATTTATTGGTTCATTTATATATCTATTTTAATTTAGACGTTTATAATTTAGCGATTAATTAATCAAAGTAGTAAGATCGAAAATACCTGTTGGAGAGCACGTATACTTTCTCCGATCTCCTCTGTAATTGACTTCTTAGATGAATCAGTTCCCATAAGAAGTGGGATTCCATGTCCTTGGCAGAACTGGCCCTGACCTGGACTTCCGTCACGGGGATCAGCACCTGATAACGAATGATTTCTACCTCGCTGGAGTTAGCTTTGGTCGAAACTCCCTGAAAAATGCATGACACAGACTCTTCAGTATTACGAACGTTGCAAGAATCAATATAGAGAATTAAATCGTATGGACGCGCTCACCATGAGTTTCTTCTTCTGTCTCAATCTTTCCTTGCAAAGGAACACAACGGCTGATTTAAATACGAAGCACATCGCGTGTAACTCGAGACCCTTCTTTATCTTGCCAAGAAAGTCGGAAATATTGAGCCACTCGACGCCGCCGTAGTATAAAAGATCGCCTGGACTTAAGTCGATCGGCTGCCAAAAAATTAATGCGTCAATTCGAGATATCCTAACACCGTTCTGAGATCAAATTATTATTTAAATTAAAAATATAACAAACAAAAATACATATATAAAAAGAATATAATTTAGAGTTTAGTATAAAATCTAGGAAACAATTATTAGGAATCTAGAAAATAATTATTATAATTGAGAAAATGTTATAATATAAAAATCTCAAATTTTGTATGTAAAACATCATTAGTTATAATTATTTATTAAATATATAAAGTAATTTAAAATTATTCACTTTTTATTTTTGGATAAATAAATTATTGTATAATATTTGTTATATAATTTGATATATAATTTTGTCTCTAGAAACGCGCAAAGTAAAAATTCACTCACCTGTTTGCAGGATTTTTGGTGTTGTCTGAACAGATGGTCGAAAATAGCTCCGTACTCTTCGTGAATTCTCTGCATCTCGTTTATGTGCTCCGCCACCTTTTCCATGCCTTTGAGCGCCTCTGCAATTTATACATTCGCAATTAAGCTCCTGATAAACGCTTGAAACTTGTTCATTACATTAGTCGTACGAATCGCAATAATTACCGATCAAGTGTTGGTGTTCTTCGCTTCGTTCATCGGTGAGATTTCTAAGCTGCTGCAACAGCAGCGGATACTTGAGTATTCTTTGTATAGGTTTTATCAAGTACGATTCTAAGGTCGACGAGTGTTGCTGCCGAGGATTTCTCGCTTGCAGGAACTCTTGTAAAGCTTGATTTCCCTCGTCTGAAATTGTCAATTTTCCCTGATAATTATCGAGAGATTGCTTCGTGTTTCGTCGAGTTTTGCCGTAATTATATAAAACGTAATTTGAATTAAAGGAAAAATTGACTCGTCGAGTTAGGATCTGCGTTTCTGGGATGTTGTACACGAATTATATATATCGTAATACTATGAATATTATGTCAAAAGCAAATATTTATTGCTCCGTATCACACTAGGTTACTATTTAAAACAAATAAACCAACAGACGAATGTAATATTTAATTAGCAGCATTAAAGTTTCAAACGATGAAATAAAATTTCAAGGAATAATAGATACGTGTGTGAGATATGGTCAAATAATCTTTTTGAATGTTTAACGTGACACAGCCTCTACCTCATAACGTAAAAATGTCACTCATTCGCGGAAGGTTGACATGAATAATAAATCGGAAACTTTCCGGGAACGATATATTTATAGAGAGTACCGAGTGAGAGGTTGAACACAGTTATTCCTGGCGAGTGAATTATCGATCGCGAAGGATCAGGCGTGTTGACGTGGAGGAAGAAATCGCCGAAGGTCATCTCTTGCGAGAAAGAGATGTATACTTTAAGGGAGAACTTACTTGGATGTAAAACTTTCTGAGCCTTTGAGTGACTGGCGCAAAACGAGCTGTATAGCTTGAAGTGATTTACGTAATATAAGAAGGCACTTCCAATGGAAAACAGGACTCCCTGTAACAGCCGTAAAAAATGTACGTGTATAAATTCAGCCCGGAATGCTCCTTCCTGTTCGAGCATACAGTTATCAGTTTTCGATATTATTGACGATATATTCTAGCTATTTAAAAAACAACGATATACAATCGATTTTCATATTTTGAAAGGCGCAAGATGTAAGAATCCTGACAGTATCTAATATATAACTTTATTCTAACATATACTTATTGTGCTATAAGAATAATAATATTTAAATTGTTGTATTGTTTCAAAAATATAATGAAACAAAATTGCCAGTTTTATTTTTTCTAATCCAACACCATTTTGCCTAATAGCTTATTTAATTCCAACTGGTTATTAATAAACGATTAAGTTGCATTAAGATCGAAAGGCGTACCTTAAATTGACTCGGATGGTCGAAGCTATTGAAATCGGCCTCCATCTCGATGGCGTGATCGAGATTCTGCAGGAACTGTCGTTGAAACGTGACGATTTCCTGAATATTACCAAACAGCGCGTTGATCTCCGCGTTCGACAGGAAGGTCTCGCGTTTAAGGGGTTCCAAATAGTTCTCCAGCAAATTATTTAAATTCTGCGAACAAAAAAAAAGGACAGAAGGAAATCGATTAGATCCAATATATATACATCTATTCTTGTGTCTATAAAAAAACTGTCTCTCGTAATCTATCATAATTGTATGAAAAATTAATTTTCATTACCTTTACGTAAGTCCGTTCAGTCTCAATCAGTTCTAGAATCACTTTCTTCAGCTTCTCAGCGTCGCTAAGCTGCCGGCTCGGTGTGAGGGCTTGCGAGTGGGAACTGACGACGCTTCCTGTGGGACTCGATTTCCTAGTCTCCCCCGGCGAACGGCAGATTCCTGTCACCTGTTCAGCAGTCTTCAAAAGATTTTCGATCTCGAATGAATTGGTGCGCGAGGTCTGTTTGCTGTTCTCCATGTGAGCGGCCGAGCATTCCTGCATAATGTTCTCCTTACCTGCGTAAAGCAAAGTGAGATATGCATTTTACGTTGTGGCAGAATACGTCATAATTGCAACGATAGATTTACAATTAAATATTTATATTAATTATAATAATCTCATACAAAAGTTGTATTACTATTTGCGACAGATATAATTTATTATTGTATAAATAAAATATAATGTAAAAAATTGTCTGTATTGTAAAAAAGTAATATATTAACGAAAAGATTTCCGTAATAACTTGATCGCTATGTAACACGAATTTATTATAATTAAAACTGCATTGAAAAAGATCGAAGATTTGCAATAATATCTAACGATACTTAATATTGTTACTTCCGTCACTTCTCATCATATTTTAGATTAGGGGCAATGGAGGATTATATATTTATATTAAGGCGTGATATATAAATCGCGCCGATTAGAAACGAGAGAGTAAATTCGGCTTGATACATTGAGATCTCGTTTCACAGTCGACGCGTCTTCTTGTGATCGTGATCTACCTTCCGCGCTCTATCCACGTCTCATTTATTTAACAAGCTCGCGTATCCAGAAATAGAATACCTTTCTTAATGTAACGAGTCTTCGAAAGACAGCGCAAAAAAACTCACTCCATCCGGGTGCCGGCACAATGAGACCGGAAATCATTTCCTCGCTGATGACTGGTGGATCGGTGGGTGGCGGCGGGCAAACCAGACTCTCGATTATATCGTCGGTGACTCGCATAATACCCGTGAGATCCGGTGGCTCCGTCCTGGAGGATCGCATCATCATACAGAGACCCACCTCCTCTTGTAGGACGCTCTCCAAGTACATCATATCCAGGTCGCTCACGATGGCGCCGTTGATTACCATAATCTCATCACCCTTAATGATTCCTGAAAGCAGAATGGCGTCGCCAAGGGTGGCATGAGGATTCGAAGGATTTACGTTGGAAAGGAATTTTTCCAAGTGTGTAAAATTATGCGTTTGTTGTCAACAACGAAATATTTGTCGCTGTGACGAATAACGTCAGAGATTGAGAGAATTTAGCGAAAATACGCTTTGTTATTGAATTTATTAATTATTTTAGCGGAAACATGAAAAATTCTTGTATTATATATAGACAGCTGTTCAAATATTTTTATCACTGTGATTCTTGACTTATCGCGTTGTTATCACGATGAAGTAATAAGGATTAATTAGCGCGGCCGCGACTATCGTTTTGTGATTATTAAGTGTGACTTTCAATTCACTTCGACTGACATTCATCGCGTTTGCTTTGAGATCCGCTTGCGAAGACGATCATCCGCTCGGCTCGGTATCTTTCGCAACTATAATAAGTCGCTCCCTTCGGTCGTGCTTTACCAGTAAGCTGCCAGGTAAATTTAGACATACGGAAAGGCGGCGCTAAATGTCATGCTGATTCGTTTGCGCCTGCGGCCCTAAGACCATCCCACCCCCTGTACACGTATACAATATATATTTTTACTATATATATATTCCTTTTTTTACGCGCTTTATGCGCGCTTCATTTAACCGTAAGCACGAGACTTTGCTCAACGAGCGAGCGACGAGGCGCGGAAAATCGATGACTTTTCAATGGCGTCCTTGCGCGTCCTGGCGCCGACACGGTCTAAAAAATTAATACGGTCAGACCTCGCTGTAAATCGTTTTCTAAGATTCGCAAGAAGTTAAATCGAGAAGAGGAAAGCGAATGGGAATATTGTGTAGCTTGTGAAACTTGTATATAACGCAATACTGTTTTTCGTTTTTTTTTTTGGCAAAATTTTAGATAAATGTAATAAAACATAAACTTGAACTTCTATCAGACTGACCGCAGAATTGATTTGTTTCTTTCCTATATGGTTCTAGTAAAGAAGAAATTGAATAAACTTTTTGATTAATTTAATACGGTACTTTGAAATTATCATATCAAGATTAATCAATCGTATAGAGAATCAATAGTGTTTAAATAATAGAGATTGATAAAAGTATGAAAAATATAGAACAGCTAATAAATAACCAGAAATAAAAAAAAAACCTTGTAACGATCGAAACTTTTAATCGTTGCGCTCGAGGGACGTTTATTTTAGTTATACATTGTCCTAGATAAGGGATGCTTACCATTTTGCATGGCGACGCTCTTGTCTTCCACTCTACTAACGTAGCAACAGAGCTCGTCCTGTCTGTCGGAGTTTTCTATGAGCTCGGCCTCGACAGAGAAGCCCCACATTTGCTCTAAAGTATTTCTTTGCAATTCCACTTGATATAAAATCTTGGCACAGACTTCCACGATTTCGTGCGTATGCAACTGCATGCGGCAAAGGAAAGATTACATTATAAATATTAATTCTCATCGTATTTAACAATTTTAATTACTTCATAAAGCACAATCGATAAGCAAATAAATGATAATTTTATTCATAAAACAAGCGATAGTATCTCTTTTTCTAATTAATAAATTTATTCTATAATTAGACTCAAGATAGTTAATCTCTCTATATAAGTTTTTAAATAAATTATTTATACGTTTCAAATTGCATCGAATTGTGTTCTTGCAAAAATTTGCAAAATTGTGCCCAATTAAAGAAACTAGAGAAATACGATAATTATTTTAATCATTATCGGTATCCGTGAAAAAACATATGAACCAATAATATTTTATTACATTTTAAGCACACACAATTTTTTAAATATTTTTAAATTAAAGATAAATTAATTACTTAAATTTATCACTCTCTGACTTACATAGGTTTCTATCAAATCAGTCCTATGTGGCACAAAATAGTTGTGGTCCTCCATATCTCGGCGCTTCTTAACGCGCACAAAGTGCTCCATCGGATTAAGATTCTTCCTGGTGCACGCGCTTGCCAGAAACTCTTCCACGGTCATAGCATCGCGCAGGAACACCGACACGAGCTGAAACAGCGAACGGGAAACACCGGGTCGCGTTCTTCTTACCCTTATCTCATTCTAAGTGTCTCCTTACGGTAGCACATAGAATTTCAACTCACCCGATGTCCTGATGATCGTACCTGATTTTCCGGCACGGACACCTTGACACTCTTCTCCTCGTCCCTGGACGAGATCTGCAGCGAACGTCTGCTGGAGCCGCTGTTCGACCTCGACAGCAACGGCGGTCTTCTCTTTGTCGCTCCGCGACCCGCCAATAAATTATTCAGCAAGGATGGACTACGCGCGCAGATGAACGCGTGGAAGGACGATACCGTGAAGACGCCCAGCTTGTTCAACGTCTGCTTCGTGGCGCGAGATACGTGCGTCAGTAGACTCTGGGGGAGAAATGAGGACGTAGCGCTTATTTAGTATCGTCAGCTGATTGAGCTCGGTCATTTGGCCTCGAGGTATCACCTTGAGAAATAAAATCTTGGGAGAATCTTTGAATCTACCAGACTTTCTAAATAATTAAATATACAGGATGATTAAAAACCATCGATCTGATTGAATTTTAGAATTTGAAGGAATATTCTCTTGAAAAAAAAAAAGGAAAAAAAATAGTTTCGTTCGTACAAAAAGATCGAAAATAAATTATCTATAAAATATTAGTCATAAATTAAATATCAAGTTGCGGTCTGTACTGTAGATTGCTATTGTTTAAATAGTTTGATTGCAGCGAGAAAATGTTAATTTATCGTATTGACTGACCATCGTGCGAACGACTCTTGTCTCTCGCGCAACGATCGATACCATCCATCACAGCACGAATGGCGCAAATTAGACGGTCGCGATGCAGACGGATAGCTAACGAATCCTGACTGCGCACGGATTGCAAACGGGGGAGACGACCCCGCTTTGCAGACAATTGAAGCAACGGAGTAGACAATGTAGCGAGATTGCAGCGCGTTAATGTTGTTTATCCGCGAGAAACCGAGAGAACGGGCTTCTCCTATGAAAGCTACGGTCAAATCACGGCGTCCTGTTCGATTGCACGATTGGAATCGACATAATACCTCGACTTCTCGTCGCATTCGATGCCGATTGAAAAATAGAATCGGCGCTACACGACTTCTCATTCATTTGAATTCATTCTCAAAATAAAACAATACTTGCGCGCACATATATGTTGCTCGTGAATTAAATAATAAACTTATATCGATCGCAAAAAAATAAAAAACATATCAATGAAAAATATTTATTGATAAAAAATATCGATAAAATATTAGAAAGATAATTTTTCTATCGAAGCAATTATATTCGCACAATTATAATGTCTTTCTATTGTATAGTTTAGTCTATATAAAATGTTAATATTCTATATTGTACTCGCGCGCGATACTTACCTTCGGATTAGGCAGTTCGCCACTCTGCAAACTGGCCATATAGCACCGCAAACGGAATTGCTCGCAATGGAGCCGTTCCAGATTCTCTTCCCATTGTACTATTTGATTGTTGATTTGCTGCTTGGTGTCGACGTCGGAAACCACTGATTGCTGGAGATCCGCCATATGTTTCATCTTGTGGTCCTGCAAACAGTCAATGCACACGTCGATATCGATTAATGTTACTTTCATAAAAAAAAAAAAAAGCATTCCGTCAAAATGTGAAAATAAATAGTACCTAATTAAAAATATTTAAACTCTACTGAAAATTTGCAATAATTTTTGTGAAATAAAAATCTAATAAATTGGATTGCAAAAGCCTTTTCCTACATCTGACGAATTCCTTCTTTTGATAAATGCGCTGAAACCAATATAAACTTTGTTCTTTTTAGCTCTCTAAACGTTGCTTAGAATAAATCTTCTCTCTCTTTTTTTCTCTTCGACACTTAAAATAAATCAAGCTCAATGAAATATTATATTGATCGATTCAATGACGTTCTCTTGACGTACCGACTCGATCGCCTTCTCCAGACGGAAGATCTCCTCCTGCAGAAGATGCAGCGTGCCGGTCTTGCCGCGATGACGCGCGAACGCGGCGGCGCACGCCGAATGAATGCTATTCACCCAATTTTCCAGCTCCACTTGGCACGGCGCCTAAAAACACAAAGCGAATGTTTTTTTTTTTTCCAATAAGCGAGAATTAAGACCTTCGATATCTAAGCATTCTCGGGAAACTTTGAAAGCAAAAATCGATATCACCGCGAAGCAATGTACGTAATGTCGCTCGCACTTCTTTAAAGTCGTGGCAAGCTTTTAAGTAGGAGCCGTAGGCTATTAAAAGTTCGTCGTTGTGTGATCGTGAAACGGGAGTTCGTGAGATGGAATTAATTAAATACATCCAGTTAGCGATTCGCACGGTTCACGCGCTCTCGAATTACTGAAGTGTGGAGATCAAACTGAACCGGAATTATTCGAATTCAACTTTATCTCGAATTGTTCCCTTCACTTGTCGATAACTTCAATAACTTTCTTCGAGTTTAATTGGCATGTTATTTGCAATGATATTCAATACTTATTAAGGAGCTCACTCGCAAAAATCGTTAACTAGTTGTAAAGAGCGGTTTATCTCGTATGTATATTAATCGGTTAAATATATAAATTTTTTATATTTTTACATTAATTTCGATTGTCAAAATAAAAATTGCCAAATTTCTCTTACCTGGAATAGATAGGCATCCCCGAACGCGGTGCTGAGGCAAAATATATAATCTCTCTTCGGATGTTCGGGAATCGGCTGCATAATCGCACCGTCGACGATAATCAGATGTTTAGGTGCCGCTTCCATGGCTCTGCTCTCCTGAGAATCGCAGGGGTAGAAGAGGAGCGTGGTGCCCTTCAGACAAACCCAATAACCCTTCCACCCTCTCTTCCTAGCTAGCTCGATCTGGTGCTTCTTGCGTAGCAACCATTTCTTCACACTGAGAAATCTAGAATATTCAATACATCGCTATTATCTCATTTTTCCTCTTACATTTAGGTTTATCGTTGCTATATAAAATAAACGAATAATTTTCAATACATCAGAAATTTATCATTATATTATTCCTATGATTTTATATTGCTTATTCTATGTCATATTTAACTTATCTTAAGAATCTCGAATTTCTTCGTCTTCAAAATATAATTAATGACTAATATTTAAATATAAAATTTTTCTCTTATTAATTTATAAAGTAAATAAATTTTACAAAACTATAATATCTCTTAAAATATGAGAAAAAAAAATATGATTTAAGAGATTGTTCTTTGTCCATATAGTCTTCATATTTATCTTAACATTATCCGAGAGATATTTATATATAGACCCTCAAGGCTCATTATCTTTATAGAACAAACGACGTACCCTGCTTTCCGAACTGCACCGGTGCAATTGAACGAAGCCGCAGCTGTGCCAGTCTGCTTTCCACGATAGGGCGAATTTATGACACTCTCGCCGTCGTCATCGTCGCTGACAGCGGTGGTGAGTGACATCCTATCATCGTCTGACATCTGAAAAATAAATCAGGCTTTATTTTTAGCCGCGACGAACGCGTTTGTCGCTGCGAAAATCAAAACAAATACGGGCGATTCCACGTTAAAAATTTGACAGTAAATAATCTAATATCCTTTGCTCCTTACAATTTTTTTTTATACTTGCAAATGTTTGCAAATGCACGTGGAGTCACACGCATATATGTAAAAAGAATAGAATGTATCGTGTATAGAAAAGAGAAGAAATGTGCATAGAGGAAAATGTGTCGTGCGATCATATCGTAAAATAAAATGCTGATAAAGAATGGTGATTATATGCAAAGGTAAGAGTCTAGTTTATTACTGACAATGACAAGATGCTTTATATGTACATAATTAATTGAGAGTGCCTCATCTATCTAAAAGTGCATATTTTTAGGAATTGCAAATATGGGTTGCGTTATTGCTATTTACAATATGTATATTCATAAATATTCTGACAATTAATTAATTAATTTTTAAAAAAATGCTGTATTTAGGAATTGTAATATACTGTATTAGGAATATACTGCATTAGGAATTATTAGTTAGGAATTATAATTAGTGCAGAGTTTATATAATATAATAATTTACAATGCAATTTGTTGAGATTAATGTTTAATATAATTTTAATTTATATATATAACTATGGTTAAACTTTTCTATTAATTTGTTAAACTAGTATCGGGTAAACTAGTATCACACAATTAATTAATATTATTGCAAACTGATTACATGTTAAATAAAAAAATATTAAATCAAAGGAAGACATTCGTTCGCATTACTAATAATCGGCAGTGGAGATGCAAAGAAATCTTAGTTACGGCTTTACTCGGCACATGCTACTTAAAAGATGGCAACTAATTCCTATGCAACTTTAGCGAGGCCAGCTTAGCTGGGCTTAGAAGCCCTTTTAATTGCATAAGAAGATTATGTCGTTTTCAAGAATTAATGTCAACGCGGTTATACATGCCAAAATATTATATCGCAATTGAAATTTCTACTTCACAACAAAGGATAATCATGTCGCAAATGCGAAAGTGCTTTGTCTGGTAATTCCACTGTTTTCGTTGTCTATCCCCTCGTTATTTTCGCTCTTATTTTTCATTGTGTTTGAAGCGCGATTATAAATTTTTAACTTGCAAATAAATGTTTTTTTTTTAACGTGACAAATAATTTTTCAGTCTCTATACGATATGACGTTTTAATGAATGTCGATGAAAATGAGATGCAATTCTGAGTGCGAGAATGAGTGCGAGTAGTTTAGGGAATCGACGAACGAAAGTCCAACGGAAACGGAACTCGGCGCAGATTTGATTCTTTCTTCCCTCGCTCGGAAGCGCATGCCAAGTAACACGAGCGGTATCTCGCACGAGGGTGGTATCCTCGAGGTGCGATCGTCTCATATAGGCAGGGAAATATATATATATATATATTCGGGAACACAATACACAATATAATCAATCTGAATATATCAAAAGAAAACATTCCTCCACAAGAGAATAGAGAAGATTCGCGATTCGTGTCCTCTACCTTTTTTGTAATATTGGTCATGCCGCGGAGCCTCTCGCGTATTCCCCTGAGGCTCTCGCCGGCCCAGAAACTTACGACTCTTCTGAGAAAATCGGCGTTGCACGCGTCCGCCGTCATGTGCGGATGGTAGTGGCAGTAGCAGCCCTCCTTGAGCAGCCTCATGTTGTTGTCCGCGCTACCGTTGATCCTCAACATAATTTCGCGACGCGCCACGCTTAGGCCGTCGATGTAACGTTGCGCCCAGGTGTTTAACGCGCCGTTCACCAGACGCAGTAGCTTGTGATAATAGCCCTCGCCCGAGCCGTACGTGACCTTCTCCTGGACGTTCCGGCAGTTGAACCAGTACAATTTGCGCGTCTCGTTAATGCATATCACGCTTATGGTGTGCCTGCGGCACCAGCAAAAATACTTCCAGCAGCGTCGCCGATGCTGCGCCTTCAGATCCGTGTAACTGTCGTCGCTCGGATCCAGCAGGTCCAGGGTACTATTCGTACACTTGATCGACCATCTCGGCTCTACCATTATTCGTCCGCCGGCGGTGACTTGAGTTGAGGAAGAGACGTTGAAATCGTCCGTGATCGGGCGATTCCTAGGGAAGGGAGGACTGTTGGACGGGATCCTCGGCTTCCCGATGACGGGGCGAAACTGCCATTGCAACGCCGGCCACGGCCTCTCGTTCCTTCTCCGATGACATTATTATTGTCTCGCGGACGGCAGAAGGATCACCCACGTGGCTCGGTGAGATATTCTTTTTTCTTTTTTTTTTTTACGATCGATTGTCGCGATGTATAAGCTCGATGGTATCGCTTCGCAAATGCTTTGTACTTCTTACGGTCTTAACCGCGAGATCCTCGAAGTCCAAATCCTCGATGCTCTCGATGTTTTCGTCGCGATTGTACACTAGCTGTTCAATTTTTAATTATCGAGCGTCAATAACGCGTCGACTACGAGTGCGTTAGATGAAATATTAATTATCTATAAACATTGAACGCCTCACGACGCGACCATCATCGATTATCATGAAGAGCGAAAGTTGGACGACGGCAGAACAGCTGTTTCATCACGTGTATTCAGGTTCATCAAGTTTACGACGAGTCTATTTCGAACCCGAGAAATTTCCTCGAGTTTGTCAATAAAGTCCTCTATTTAAGGCAAACGTCTTTTGCACTATTAAAATCAACTGCAGCCTCGATTAAGAGGACTGCGTCAAGTTCCTTAACGTTAACTTTACGAGACTACAATCTAATTATCTCAAGAATCTCCAAAGTTATTGGCGATGACGCACGAAGAAGCATGAGAGCGACGAAGAATCGCCGCAAGTGTCCGCAGGTACTTATACGCAGAAGAATTTTCTACTAAAATTTTAAGAGAATTTCCCAAGTTCTTTTCCTTGTTTATCCAAGAAGCGCACAGCTGGCAGGATCGCCGTCGACGATGCTGGACGATCGTAGACGACGCCACTTCAACTCCCGCCTTTTTGGCGGAGAGGGGAGGGGAATTGATAATATATAGGATATTTTTTTCTCTCTCTCGCTATACGTGTAATAGAAACAAACTCGCCATAGAAAAATACTCTCTTGTTCTGCTTAAATATACATATAGATATCTTTTCTAAACGTTGATTCTCGCTCCTCTCCAGCTGATTTCCCTTCTTTCCCACACATTGCTATAGATGTCCTCTCAAAGCATCGATTTTCTCCTCTCTCGTGGAAAAATGCGCTGTAAACCGTTACCCTCTTTTACCCCGCTCTCCTTATCTAATCTCCAACATCCGTCTAGAACACATTACTTCGATATCTAGTTGATCTTCGTCTTCTATCCTCCCGATATATTCATTCACAGTTTTTGATTTCTGTTTTCCTCTTCGTCAAATATATTAATTCTTCGCGCGATATTTCTAATAAAGTGTCCTCGCCTTTAATATATCAATAAGCTGGAGTCAGTCGTTTGCCAATTGCGACTGACCTATTCTCGATTCTCCGGAAATCATCCCGCAGCGGAAATCAGCCTCGGACTGATCGTAAGCGCGAGGAAAGGAGAGTATCCAGGTACTCAGTGACGATGTTGCCATCGTCGAGGTGCGTCGCCACGCTTCTCGCTTCGACCTCGCACGCACGTGCGTACAAATCTCGTGTACGCGAGTCCCCGAAGCAGAGATCAATGCGTTATAATCGCGCGCTCTAATGTTCGGTCCGTATCGTGAAGCGAAGATTCGTTGTCAATCCCAATGACATCCCGCAAGAATACTCCCTTCACTCTCTATCTCGCCTATCTATGCGCAATTATTGCGCAATTATTGCGCAATTTCAAGAAATCAGGAAGAGAGAGAGAGAGAGACCTCCCGATGTGTATCTTGTGTTCTCCAGATAAACTCTTCTAGTGTAAATCCTGTTCGTCGGATTTATCGGAGCCTCGATGAGCGGCGGGTACAGTAGTAGTACACCTCCGCACTTCCGATTCACGTATCAACATGAGAATACTACTCGAGGATATTACTCCCAAACTCGTCGTCGTGGAAACATTTATAGTCTCGCGCGCGACAGGTTGCACCAGATTCCTTTACGTTTTACGCTTTTACGGTGCAGTCTCTCCGGCGAATATTCTCTTCGCGATCGAGGTGGTGCGGTGAACGATCAAATGCACGGACGAGATCGGGCGCGTTTACGCGGAAACGCGCGTTCTCACCGCGTTCTCCGGCGAACGGACGACAGACGTTGGCGCCGCTGCCGACGTGTCGTCCGGGGATGTGTCGCGCGCGGCTCGGCGACTTCCGGCGCCCGCGCATCGGCGCATCAACGCCGTTTTCTCTCTCTCTCTCTCTCTCTCTCTTTCTCTCTCTCCCTCTTTCACCCTTCGAGCGCGCCCGGCTCGGTGATGCGAGTCGCGTTGGATGCTGCGAGACAGGGAGAAGAAGCTGCGTCGTGCTGCGCCGCGCTGTCACCGTCCGTCCGTCGGTTCTCCACGAGGTCGAGGTTCTCGCTCGTATTCCGCGTCTAATAAGCGTCCGATCGATGGGCCCCGCTGCACTCGAGGTCGCGTCGCGGCGCGGGTTCGCCGAGGATTCTCGTCATCGTCACAGAATTTTATCGCCGCCTTCGACGGAAAACGGCGGCATCAGCGGTCGAATCCGCGCGAATAAGCTGCTACTCCTCGAGCAAGGGGCTCTTTTATTGTTTTTCTTTCTTTTTTTTTTCTTTCTTTTTCTCTTTTTCCTTCTCCCCTTCTCTTACGAGCGAATGTCACCAAGTCCGCAGCCGCGAACGCGCTTCGCTCCGGACTGCCGCTGGAGAACAGGGAAGAGGTGCTGCTACCGCGAGGGGAATCAATACCACGGTGCTTGTGGTGGTCGAAGGGGGATTGCAGGAACGAGAGAAGAGGAGGGTCAGCGGAGAAAGCGGCAGGGTGGGATGCCACGAAGAGAGAGGGTGGTTGGCGCTGGGTTATAGCCGGTAGTAGTTCCCGCAACGTGGGACAGGAGAAGGGGGAGCTACGCTTCGGAAGCGAAGGGGTTGGTATGCACCGCCGGGGGTGCTGGGAGGGAGAGGGTGCGCGACGCGCTGCATGATTGTCAATTGGTAACAGCTAACAGCTGACAGCTGAGCGTTTCGCGATGACTGTTACTCCGACGTCCTGCGGAGATGAATACTCCGATTTGAGAGAATTGAGTTTCCGAAAAATCGAATCACAAATCCGCGCTGACTATTCGAATATATTTATTCGCAAAATAAGATTCGCCGATTTTCCGAAGTCATATCCTTGCGATAATTTTATTTTCCGACATCGAGGATGACGATGAAGAATTATTAAAAGGTGTAAAAGGCTCTTTGGATTCATTGCTCGCTACTGTTTTGTATTTGCTTTTCGCATTGCAATTTTCTCTGGCCAAAAAAAATCGTTATATAGTTTCAGAATTTTGTAAGATTTTTTTCAGTATAAGCACTTCCCTTTAATATGAAGATCTTTTTTCGGATAATGCACTTTCTCACATTTTTCGTAATTAAAATGAGACGATTATATCAAGACAATCTTTCGCATAATGAAAAAAGATAGCCAACAGATCTAATCACATGTATTCAATTTGTAAAGTACAATTTTATGCAGCCGAGACCTTGAATTACTCTCATATCGATGGATCGAATGCGTCGATCTACAGCTGTTTTATTCGTAGATCTTTCATTCTGCGCTTTGCGTCACGTACATATATTTCGTTTTCTTTTTTGCCACTGCAAAGGGACTCGAGAGAAGGGGGAGGATTAAAAAAATAATCCTACGCGGATTATATATAACGGGTTGGCGCGCATGCGAGCGACGCGAAGTTTTATTGAATTTTATGGCATAGTTTCCTCGCACGACGGAAGACGATAAGAACAATCGGTCGTTGTAAAATATATCGTGGCGAGCAATATGTCTTCTGTATCAGGACAATACGTCCGTCTGACTTGTACGCGGTACAGTTGAATTAAATATTATCACATGCCAATTAATCATCCTTCCGATTCGCGATCGCACTGTAATCGCGACGAGAGCAAAGAAGCAAGGGAAGCGGAAGAAAAGTCGCGGAAGATGCTGTGCGTCTGCGCATGCACCTGTTGGCGCAGGCTGCTGCTCGACTTGTGCAACGACAGGTGCAGGGATGCTCGATTCTCTTATTTACTCTCGCATGTCGAGCAAGGGGCTCGGCCCGCTAATCTCGGCGCGACCTATTAACCCTTAAGCGCGTATCTTTGCCCACGATACGTCATAAAAACTCCGACCTTTATACAAGACGTTATATTTCGAGAGCTATGTATAATTTCTCTCAGCATAGAATTTCTCAAAACTTTCTCACAATGAAAAATAACGTTTAGGAATTCCGTCCCAAATAGTTTCTCAAAATAAAACTTCTTAAATATAGCCGCTACAGATAAGAAAACAATGTCTCGATACAGCATCAAGTTTTATAATTTTAATGAGTTAATTATAATTTGATGTAAATGTATAATTACATCTTTTTGTAAACATTTATAATTTTTCAGGTATAGAACTTTTATTTTCAACCTTCTCGCGTTTGACATGTAAAAAATTATAATGATAAATTAAAATCGCACAATGGAAACTGCTGTTTGACGATCGGTCTACCGCGGAACACGGGAATAAAAGCCAACGCTTGCGTAAGCTTGCGATAATAGAATCTCTCCGTTGCTTTGCGGTTGGTTCTCGTAACGGGTACCATCTCGCGTAACACGTATACACGTACATATGTATATATCTTTCCGAAGGGGGTGGGTTTGTACATGCATACGTACGCAACGGAATGCGTTCAGGTTCTCATGACCTCGACTCGTTCCCCACCTTTATCTCCGCATCTACACCCATGCACCTACACATTTCTATTTGCGGTGCAAAATAACCGAGAGACAACTGGGTGCTTATACTACGAATAGGGTTGAATAGCGACGGATTCGAGCGGCTAGCGAGCGCAAGACACAGGGTCAGTAGGTTATCGATGTTTGTCGGCCACGTAAGCGCCCTTCATACATAAGGATCCATGCACTCGCACATACACGTCGAAAATTCGAATTTTTATGTTGGTTCAGCACCATTGCGGGAAAAATAAAGAAAAGTGCGGAAACGACCTAACTTTTGCTAAAACGTCCGAACGTTTGACTCGCGATTATCGACACGACGTACGTGCATTTCCGTTTCCTCGATTCGCGCTGACCTCTTTTGTAACGTCGTCGTTACACGATAGGCGTGGCCGGTGCGAGAACGCAATTTGTGCAACCGGGAGGTAGAGGTTGCGCAAGTTTTCATAATCATTAGAAATAAGAACATTATTTCTGGGATCATTTGCGAAAGATTGACATTGTGTGTATTAGTATCGTTATGTTGATATATAAATTAAAAATATAAATTCTGTGAAATTTTATGCAATAGAAATACAAATAAATATATAAAGTTTCATTTTATACATTGAAGATATAATGAAAGATGATTGATCATCTGATTAATGTGAACAAATTTTATTATGGATGATTATAAATTATCTTTTAAATAATAAAAAAATTAAATTGATGTATAAAAGTTATTTAAAACGATTATATTAATTTATTTAAAAAGGTTATATTAATATTGTCATTTTTAATATGTTTGCAAAGCATTTTACAAGAATTGAGTTTCTTTCGTCTTAAAGCAGATACAATAGCGAGCTATGAATCAAAGCAAACAAACGAGATGTAAATTGTTTTATGCAAAAATGCATTCTTATCTATTTCCTTTTTAATGTAGAATAGAAAAGTTCAAAACTATCAAGAGAACAATTACCACCATCGCTCTCGATTCGAGTTTTTGCGAATATAGCAGCTGGGTACTTTACCGTTTTAAATCACAAATGTACGATAAGTGCAAGCGAAAAAGAATCTCTTCAAAGGGCTTTAAAAGCAATGCGCCACATCGCAAATGCGCCTTTTTATGTTTTGTGTTGTGTGTGCAGAAAGTAAAAGAAGAAGACGAGAGAGAAGGAGAAAGAGAGAGAAAGAGAGAAGGAGAGACAGAGAGAGAGAGAGAAAAGCTAAGCAGTAATAAAACCCAATACAAGCGCAGCGCCTTTTTTTATAAGAAAATTGATATTATCATCATCTATATTTAAGTTACGATTGTAAAATATTTGTAATAAAATTTAAAACGAATTATATCTAAAATATTAATGCACTTTAAACATTTCGTTAGTATTTTGACAAAAGTGAGAAAAACATATTTATTGTAACTTAGAATCTCTATGAGTAAATATTTTATTTTATTTTATTTTATTTTATCCTATTTCGTCTTTTATTTAATTTATTTAATTATATATTTTTTTAGTTTAAAATTTGTGTTATATTATTTAATTATAAAGTCTCATTTATATATGTATATATACATATAAGAATTTCCACGTCAAATTGGACAAAAATCTTTTTTGACCTCGTATTTTTTAAATCGAACGAAACTTTTTTTACATGAAATATACATAAAATAAGGAGATACGTTTTTTTATTTGTCCGAAATATTTCTTTTGCAGAAGTTATAAACAACAAAATTTTCGTGAAAAATGAAGAAGTTGTCAACTTTAAAAATTAATATCTCTGGTTATATTTGTCGTAGAGATATTTTCGAAAATACATTTTAAAGCTAAGGAGACAACCTTTTTTATAAAAATAGTTTAAGTTACAAGAAATTGTTAATTCCAATTGTTATAAATAATTGAAATGTTTAATAAATGTTTTTATCAAAAAGTATACTTTTTAAAATTTTTGAAATAATACTATTTCATTCTTCACATCATTCTGAAAGTGTACATATCTTTAATTTTATGGAGAATCGATAGATTCTATTTTTTATATATTTTTAATAAATGAGACGCCGCGCCGTGCTCGACCAACCTGGTCGCGTCAGTGACGCGCTACGCTACTTGATCGAGCACGGCGCGGCGTCTCTGGCTCGACTAAGTAGTGTAGCGTATCACTGGCTCGACCAATCTGGTCGCGTCTCATTTATTAAAAATATATAAAAAATAGAATCTATCGATTCTCCATAAAATAAAAAATATGTACATTTTCAGAATAAAATGAAAAATGAAATGGCACTATTTCGACAATTTTAAAAAGTGTACTTTTTGGTGAAAAAAAATTATTAAACATTTCTATTATCTATAACAACTGTAATTAGCAATTTCTTGTAACTTAAACTACTATTGTAAAAAAGGTTGTTTCCTTAGTTTTAAAATGCATTTTTGAAAATTTCTCTACGACAAATATAACCAGAGATATTAATTTTTAAAGTTGACAACTTTCTAATTTTTCACGAAAATTTTGTTGTTTATAACTTTTGCAAAAAAAATTTCGGACAAATACAAAAATACGTATCCCCTTATTTTATGTATATTTCACGCGAAAAAAGTTTTGATTGATTTAAAAAATACTAGGTCATTCCTTGTCCGATTTGACGTGGAATTGCCCATATATATATCTATGTATGAATGTATGTATGTATGTATGTATGTATGTATATGTGTGTATATACATATAATTGTCCTACTTATTGAAGTAAATATCTATTTTTCCAATTAAATCAATATTCACAATTGCATCCCATAGTCGACGTATATACTTATCGTCTCGCGTTTAATTAAGAGAGTACGCGTAATTAAATTTAATATTTAACGCAGAGTGCTCACGATTCTTAAGTGCAGAATTAAGCATTAATTTCGCAACGAGTACATATCAAGTGAATTCATAAAATCTGACAATAAGATATAGTTTCGCAATTATTTCGACGTAGAATTATTTGACACTAGCATGCAAAATTAGTGCAAGAAATCGAAACAAGCTTTCACGTATATTATAGCCGGGCATTGTATGAATGCAAACTGCGATACAAAGGCATTGAGTGGCACTTGGATGTATCAGGCTGATAAGGTCAACGAGTGCTTGGATAACTTACCTCGGAAGACGTCAAGTAGCAGAGCCTCGAGTCGGTGCTCTCCAATGAAGCTTGTTGAACGATTCCGTATCTGCCATCCCGATCGGACATGTAATCGGACCTGACGCTGTCCTGTCTGTCGAAAGTACCTCTGGAATATGCAAACACATTCAATTAAATGTCATGGCATAGCCCACAAATGTACGAAGTAGATATCTTTCAATTACAATCTCTTCAATTACGATCTCTTCTTTAATTAGAAAACATTATAAAATTAATTTCGAATAAATTGCTTTTGCATCGATAGTGTTAATTATTTATGCAGATGTACGATTTTAATTATAAGAATATTAGAGAATACAGTAAAATTTTAATTCTTTATGTTATACGTGGAATTCATTTTTTTCAAGTTATTTTAGAGCACATTTCTATTTATATAATACTAAAGTCGATATGATACCAAAACATAGATATAAAATACATACTAAAACATATATAATAGTTGCTATGGAGTTGTATCAAAATGAATTATTTAATTGGAAAAGCGAGAATATTTTTTAACAATCCAAAATTACAAAACTCTTAGTTAGAAATTAATATTTGCAATATATTGTAAAAGTTATTTTTATGGCAGTACACTTAAAAAGCCAGTAGTTGGTAATAGAAAAAAATATCTTGTAATATTAAGAGGTTAAAACTGTTTTCGGTGATATAATACAGAGAATAGTAGAGATGTGCGATAAAAGTAAGAAGAGAGCGCAGAGAGTACAATGGAAATATGAAAGACAATGCCAACAATATAGGGCGACAAAAGATAGGTGGTAGAAAACCTAGTGGACTGAAAATCAAAAAGGAACACTAAAGTATAAGTACGCATTGTGCCGAAAAAGAAGTTCGTACTTTTTTTTAGCTTCGAATAGTTATATTTTTACTGTGCATATATATCTTAAAAAGTATCAGAGTGTTTTTGTATCTTATTTTTAAATAGAAATTTATATTAAACAATAAAATATTATATAAAAAATAATTTTTATTAAAGAATAAATATGTATATTCAGTCTTAAGATAATTTTTAACGATTTCTTTCGCAACAAAATTGGTCTTAATCTTGATCTTTGCACTTTCTCGCTGATTATATATGTATAATATTATACATATATAATTGAAAAGATTTACGATGGCAAATATAAACATTACATATAAATATGTTTATTTTAATATCTACGTTTTAAAAATTTGTAAATGTATGTGTTCTCTCTTCCTAGATATCTTTTCACTTATTTTTAATACGAGAACTTGCTATATATTTTATCTTTTTAAATCGTCTATACCTAGAAAATTATTGTTGCTTTAATACATAAGCAAAAGTAAGAATTATCTCAAATTTATCAAAGAATCTATCGTTTATTAGACAATTTATGTTAGAATTTTTCGAACATCCTACACGAGAATCATCGATTCGATAACTTGATCCCGATGCGAAAGGAATCTACTTTATTTACCTTTGTTCAAGAGAATCAGTCCGGTTGGATTTATAACCACTGTCGTTGAGGCTGCCCTCGTGTCTCAGGGACGGGAGAGAATCCCAAGGTGATTCTCTCTTGTATCCCGAATACCCTGGATTTATCGAACTCGAAGCGCCGGAGCCGAGAGTCGAGCTGCCGGATTGCCATCCGTCAGAATGTCGAAACCATTGTGCACGCGCGGATTCCCCGATGCAGCTGGCGCATCTGCAAGCATCATATTTTTTTTTATAGATCAGTGTTATGTGCAATACATTATACAAATCGTATTCCTGTGAAATTTTTATTATATTTAGGATATCCGCTTCAATGTAAATAAGCTACAAATTCTTATAATCTAAATAACAACTATACGATTATTATCACTTATCAAAGTCATTTAATAAAATAATTATTTTCATTAAAATAATTACTTTAATAAAAATAATTATTTGTATATCAATTTGTATAATTAAAATATAATCAATATCAATAAAGCAAGATATTTTTTACGGGATTATATATATTTCTTATTGATAATAATAGTTAATAATTATTATTAATGAAAGAAATTTTGATCTCTTAAATAATTTATTTAATTTATAATTCCGTCAAGATTGCTTGAAATTATTAAAAAATACATTGGGATAATATTTCATTTGTCGTACGATATGTTCTCGAAAAATTAATAAAGTTATTTTTATATATTTTTATTTTTTAAGAAATATCCAAGTTAAAGAAGTTAAATGTATCTCCGCGTATAAATTACACACGGATGTGCAATACCGTGCAGGTATAGGCGAGAGATCCGAGCACGGTATGCCTATCTTCGCATCGTCCTCCTCTCCGAGCAATTGAAACTGCACGTGTTTTTTATTCTGAGATTGATTCCCGGATCCGTCATCCAGAATACGATAGAAAATTTTTTCCGGCAGCCTCGGCATCTTTGGCATCTTCTTCGGCTCTCGTCGCCTTTCGAGCGATCGGTATCTGCGCTGTAGATAACTGTTGCGATAACTACTCATTGTTGCGATTATCAACGTTTCGAATCGTGCGTTAGATCAGTATTTGCACTGCGATTACAATGGTGAGATGATCAGCTGGATAATCAGTTTGGCGTTTGCACTCGATAACGAAGGGATGATTATCGACGATGAAACAAACGCTGTTTGCGCTCGCACAGCAACGGCAAAATAATTATTTCCTCTTGTTCCAATTTTCGCGCGACCAACAATCACGTGCGGCACGACTGAATAATTATTTTCGTCGCACTCAAAGATATCAATGCTTGCATACGTTCGTGCCAAGCGAAATAATTATTAATTTATGTTTTCACGCGACCGACAGCTGCGCTGATTATCCTCGTTAATTCAGATTGAAAATTATCTCCATCCGAGTCTTTAACGACGAGATGAATATCTCATCATCGTTTTTTTCTCGTTCGCAAAATTATTTGTACCTATAATTAGCAACAGCGAGACTAATATCTCCTTGAATTGATTTTGATTTTAAAATTATCGACAACGAAATAGATATTATTTATCGAAGAACATCCACAAGCAATTTGATTTTTATATAATATTTCTACTGTTCTCAATGTTGATAATTTTTTTTCAATTTGCTTTCTTCTCTCACTTCGCACTTTTATCTATCACCATGCAGAGTACACACGTAAGTGCATTTTGTGCGATTTTTTTATCGCAGCGATTAAGGGCATCGATGATTTATTAACGTTGTCTTTTTGTACTTCACATTTGCGTTTACTAAAAATTCATGCGACACATAGTAACTGCACATAACGCATCTTTATAACGTAATCGCTCGGACATCGATAATTCATCATTTCGCACTAGAAGAACAATATTCAGACGATGGTATCATGCAGAAAGTACGCGATGCTTCGCGCAACCCTTGTTCCTGTCGCGAAACCAAGTATCTGGTCTTTCAGAATGCGCTTTGCACTTTGATGCACCGTCAGGAGCACACGCAAAATCTCGTCGCGCGTTTTTGTCGTTTCTTTCTTATTCACGCGACTACGAGAAACACCCTTCTTCTCTTCGCTCTCTCTCTCCGTCCAGCTGACACGAGAGTCGAAGCCCACTCGCGAGATTTCTATATTTACTACGATGCGGCTCGCTGCTGTCAGTCGCCGCCTTCGCTGACCCGTAATGCACAACGCGCCGGCGGCCGGGGATGATGATGCATGCGCCGAGCGCTGTATCGAGAGGCGTACCTTCGAGATAGACTTCGATAGACACCACGCGACGCCCGTCGACGCGCGTCACCTATCGATATAGTTTCACGGCGCACGGTGTGATATTTTTTTTTTCCTTTCTTTTTTTTTCACACCGCCCGCGCGGAGGCTATCGATAGACGATAACCATATCCGGTGATATTATCCAGGTCGCCCTTAATGGACGACGAGAGGGTACGTCTCATCGACCGTCGCTGTTCCCGAGTACGATGATCGTAGGGCACGACCCGTTAAATGTCAAAGTCTCCCAATGACGACTTTCGCACCTTTTTTTCGATGCGAACCCTTCGGCGACCGAAGGGTCGGCGGCTATTATCGCGCGCGCGTCCGCGTTAATTAACGTTGTACTACTTGCACGGGAGGTAATTCAATGGAGCAGATAAAAAGCGTCAGTGAATCAATTCCACGATTAACTCAGGTCACATATTTATCAAAATTTAAAAGATATTCGAGAAATACTATTAGAATAATTAAATATGTCTCTTAAATATTTTTTCCTTTTTCTTCTTTGTTTTTCTTTTTTAGAATCTTCTAAACTTTCGCTTTTTATTTGATATAAAAATGATTTTAAGTATGGAATTGTATCTAATCCAGTATCTTTCATTGATCATCTTATATTTGTTGTTAAAAATAATGTTATTGAATAATCGAGTAAGAGAATAAGATTTTATAAATTTCATGTTACTTTACATACTAAATTTAAGTTAGATATATATTCTTTATGTATAATTCAAGGATTTACGTACAATCTTTATGTTCAAAATTATATGTAAAGTATTTTGTGAAGTTGAGAAAATCTATATTCTCTTAGTCTGATTATAAAAATATGCTCGCCTGAATGAAATGTGTATGATTTATTTATTCTTTGCATCATTAATTTATGCGTTTTATTAAGATATGAAAACGCAATAAATTTAATTGATGCCTAAAATCTTTAACGAAGTGTTAATGAAGATTTAAGCAGTAATTTACCTAGAATTGTAGTCGCTGAGATAGCCGCGATCTCGATCAGAGTCTCGCTCTCTCTTCTCTCTCACCATCTCATTACGGTCGCTATAATAGCCGTCTCGATCCTTGCTGTTCTGTCTTTCATTGCAATAGCGATACGATAGCGGCAGAGTCGACGACTTATTGGAACTGGATCCTGCAATCGCGATAATTTAATTATTAATAAAAAATAGAAAATTCCATCAAAGTATTTTCAATTTTTAACATATGTTCAACTTACGTCTTCGTGAAACGTGAGGTGTACGCTGAACGTTCAACGGTATGTTTTCCGCAAATTCTGAAAAATGTAAAAAATTGTCTTTTCAATAAAATTCGTATAAAATTAATTACTTTCGATGATTTTATTAGCTTAATATGTTGGAAAGGTTAAAGCTAAAGTTTAATTAATCCGTTCACTTGAAAAGAACAAGGGTCAGTGAGATAAAAATTATATGACAAAAAAAAACTATTTCTCGATTATACTGAAATAGCGTATAATTTATTCACCTGAAATTTAATGCAACGATATCATTCTAAAAATCTCACTGAATGTTCTTCATTCATTCATTGATTCATTCTTTGCAAATAAAATAAAACTCTTAAGTGAAACTCTACATTAGCCGACAATGTAACTATTGAAAAGAATAACATTTCATCTCATGAATAAAAAGTCAAAGACAATATAAATTTCCGATTGATACAAAATCTGTATACATTCATTATATAATTTTGTATTACGGATATTATTTAATGATTTACAGACTTTATGTGGCTGCTAAAAGATTATTTGTTGCAGTCAAAATCTGGCCTCTTTAGTTTCAAAGCTTAAACGGAGTCTCACCCAAGTTTTCCATGCTCTGCGTGAGCAAAGCCTCAAACGTACGCAGACTGTAACTCTCCGCGTCCATACCCTTGGCCAGAGTGTTCCTGAGATGCATCTCGTACTCGAGGAGCAGCCGACTGGTTGGGCTGCCCGGGGTCGACACCGATTGCATGTTCTGCTGCTGATATGTCTGGCCGCCGTTGCAGCGACGGGAGTTGCAGTGATTCGGCTGCTCCATGTCGGAGTTGCCGTTCGACGAGCTCGGCGTGGTCGCGTAGCACTGATTATCGAAGATGACATTGTCCGAGGGCGGCGACATGTCACCTGTGCACCGATTACGTTCCGAATCTAAGTAGGTCCTGCCTCTGCCGCCTGCGAGCAGAGAGGTGCAACCGAGAGTGCAGGATGGAATATGTGATGAGTCGTGCGGTGGTCCGCTGGTTAACGGACAAAGGAGACGTATATTAGTTAGTCAGACTCGGCGAACGCGTAACTCGAGAAGTGGTCCATCCGAGAATGAGCCATGAGGTTGCCGTCGAGCTGACAGGACGACCACGTTGTCGACCCTTAGTGCGCATGTTATGTAAGAAGGTTAGAAGAGCAAAACAAAATGTTAGGGGTGGTCCCGCAAATGGTGGTGGATGACCCCGTGACTTTCATCAGGGTGGAGCTGACTGACACGTTGTCGCTCTGTGCGCATGTTAAGTTATGCCGAGGGTGTAAAGGTTAGAGGTTTACCGCGGATAGATCAGTTCGACGTCAGAGATCAATTGCTGGTTAATTTTAGGAGACTTCTTATGGTGTTATGCGTTCGCCGGAATTATATGGGGGCAGGCAAAGAGCGATATTATTATACAGAATCGATCACGTAATTTCCAGTATGAACTTTATCATTTTTTTTAGAATATTTTAAATTACGTTTAAATCTCATCGTTTTTTGCGGTAAATAAAAATCACATTATGACAATATCTATTGCGCAGAAAAAACGCGTTCAAAAATTGCTTTTTTATAAGAAAATTATATAATCGATCCTCTAGTCGCTTTTTAACGTTTTCATTGTTTAAATGTTTGCATTTTGAGAGTTTTACATATTGTATCTTTAACTTTAGAATTTTAAGAGAAATTTTTGTTTAAAACGACTCAATATTCTATATATATATTTATTAACAATAAATTATATAAACAATGATAACGTTACCCCATTCAGAATCAAATACTCTACATATATGTATATTAATTAATAATATACACAATTATAATATACATCAAATTTTAATAATATTTAAATATTAATATTAATATTTAAATATTAAATTAGATTAGCAGAGATTTATTATAAATTCAAATAATTAAATAACGTTGCAGAATAGGCATTTATCAATTGCAAACGTGCGGCGAAAATTTAAAATGGCAGGGCGATATTATGGAATAGTAAAAAATTGTTGTGAATAAAAATTAATTAGTACACAATAAACTAACAATATTAGTGAGAAAAAATCATACCAGTATATTGCCGGCTCATATCGTGAACGCTTCTGGATCCCTGAAACTTATTGTTGTAGGGCGCGCGATAGGGATGCGCATAATTATCGTTGTCGACCTCCTGCATCATGTATTTCTGATTGTTATTGCTCGGATGATAGTGATAGCTGTGATGGCTGTGACGTTTCCTCGTCATTTCCGGCGACGTCACCGGACTGTCAATGCTTGGCATCGGCTTCAGCATGCGCTTCAAGGTGTTCGAATCCAGACTGATGCCACCGTTCTGCGCGTTCTCGATCCGCATGTCATCGGTACTCTTGCTCTTCGATCTGTGACCGTGATTGTTATTGACGATGTTGAAGAGATTACCGTTCTGCATCTCCAACTCGGTATAGTCGGCCGACTTGGTATGGTGCAGCTGCTCTTTGCGTAGCAATTTACTCTGCAGGGTGCCACCGGCCTGGGTGCCCTCTGACTTCAGCATTTCGGTACCGTTCTGTTGCGTGGACGTGTCCTGGCTCTGTTTCTGCGACTTCTTCGGCGATATCGTAGAACCTTTATCGTCGGGACTGTCGATCTGTTGAAATGGAATCAACGAATTAATAAGTTCAAAGTAGTAATTTTTTTCAATTGTAATGCTCTAAATTACAGTTTCTGCGAAATAATGTAATTTAATCTTTTAATGCTAATATATGTACTTTATGATATAAAGTAATATATATTATTATATTATTGCTAAAAAAATATAAAGAAATCAGAAATTGTTTTTCCGAAAAATTAATACTTATTTTTAAAATGCTAGCTAAATATAGAATAAAGAATAATACATTTTACCATTAAAAAAATATCATAAAAAATAAAAATTGTTCTTGCAATAAGAAATCTATGCCTCATTTAAAAAATTAAATTGGCAAAATGGAAATAATATTGCATCACTGAAAAAAAAAGAAGAATGACGATTGTTTACCTACGAATATCGAATCTGCATGACAATTTTGAGCATTGATTCAGAAAAAAATGCATTGTTATATCGCTGTAACCGTTGCTTGCCTGCGATCCCACCGTAACAGTTCCGATTCCAACGTTGGCAGTCTTCGGGGTTGTCTGACACGTCTCATTCTGTTTATCCTTCTGTTTGGCCGAGTCGCCAGCCTTTGGTGTTTTCCCGGGTGTCGCGCTAGGATTGTTGACGTTGTCGTAAAGAGACGCGCTGGATGTGGCCGCTGTTATCTTGTCTCGTCCCGGCGTCATTTCCATCTCCGTGGATCGCGCCATGGTCCGTGGAAGCGTAGACGGTCCTGAAATAACGTAGACAGATTTAATAAAAGCGCGACTTACAGAAATAAATAAAATTAGATTTATTAGTTTGTGTTAAACAAAATGTATGCAAAATATTGTATCAAGTGAGAAAGAGAGACATATTTTAATTATTTCAATTTAAACGGCATAAAATAAAGGAAATAAAGAATAGAAATGTATATGAATATAAAGATATATTCTATAAATTACATACCGCACGGGCTTCGATATCTGGGATCTTGGCTACGTAGCCTGGCAAACTGTTCCGGCGTCATACAGGTACACTGAGGTTCTCTGGATCGGCTCGGTGAGGCCGGCGTCGACAGTGGCTTTCGGCGTGTTTTGATCTTCTGCTTGTTCGGTGGCTCGAGCTTCAACGAGTAAGAAGAGGACG